>JBBBDQ010000359.1:702500-1042500 GCA_037127315.1 Ascarosepion bandense | reverse complement strand
TGTAAGGTCAATAGACACCTTATAACACACTAACCTGCTCCCATTCTATCAAACACTCTTCCCATCTGCCCAACCCTCATCCTCGGTATCCTAACTCATCTGTCACCTTCCTCCTGACATTCCCTATGTCTATCCACTCCTTCGCTTTACCTTCACCTATGTAGCCCCATGCGCAATAGTGGCAGTTGAATGCCTTGCTTGGGGTGATATGATTTAAAAAAAAAAGGAGTAAGACAATGTAAAAATTATCTGTAACGTTTGTTGACGCAAACGCTTTCGGTCATTCCTTTAACTATTTTTAAGTGGTTTGTTGCAAATTGTTGTCTATTTATTTTCATGGCTGTCCTTTTGGATGCGTTTGGGTGGTTTCGGTTCATAGAGTTTATTCCGAGCCTCGCGAAAATATGTGGATGGATTCCGATTGGACGATATTGTTTCATAAAAAATCCTTAGCAAAATCTTTCCGTTGTTAAATAAAGTGAGATTAATACTGGGTGAAAGATGTTTAATGTAGTATGCTTCTCTGATGAAAGGATCGTTTTCGTTAGGATATTTATGAAAGATGACATTGTCAGCACCCATAATTTTCCTTACGGGATTTATAGTAAGTGGGTGACTAAATACCTTTTTATGGTCTTCTTCTTTCTTCTTTTATGTGCCTTGCCCCTTCAGGACGTAGACGATCATGGCTTTCTGCGTCTCCCTATCCCTGGTAGCTCTTAGCACACTTTCTCATGTAACGTCTCTCAGCCACAGTTCTGTCATCCACCTGCTCAGGCCCTTTAAATATGTTATCTGCTGCTTTCCCCTGTCTCTTTTTCCCTCTATCTGACCTGTTAGTATCAGGTTCTCCAAGCCCTCCTTCCTCATTGCATGTCCCAGGAACTTCATTTCTCTCTTCCTGATGCTCAATATTAATTTCCTATTCGTTTCCATCATTTCCAAAACTTCGTCATTGTTCACATGCTCGGTCCATGATATCCGCAGCATCCTTCTGTAGAACCACATTTCACCTACTTCAAGTTTTCCCTTCATCTTTGTTGATATTGTCCAACATTCACTGCCATATTGAAGAACTGACATCACATAGCAATCCAGTACTCTCATCTTTGTTACTAGTGAAAATTTCCTGTGTCTTAATCCTTTACTCAGCTTCTGAAACGCATCTTTCGCCATGCCAAGTCGCCTTTAGATCTCTGTGTCGCACTTTCCGTCTTCAGTTAGAACACTTCCCAGATATTTAAATTTTCGAACCTGCTTGATTTTAACACCCCCACCTGTATTTGGCACTTATGCTGCTCTTTGCTCATGACCATGCATTCGGTTTTCTTGCAGTTTATTTGTAATCCCCTCATGTCACTCTCTTCAGCTATAATCCCCTCATGTCAATCTCTTCAGCTATCTTCTGTAGGAGGTCATGCTGTTTTTTTTTCCGTGTCTGCAATCAACACTGTGTCGTATGCGTATCTTATGTTGTTCAAATTGTGACCTCCGATGACAAATCCTGGCATACATCTAGGGTCCTCCAAATATTCTCACTGTACAAGTTAAATAGATCCGGTTAAAATACGCATCCCAATCTTACGCCTCTTTCTATCTTAGTATAACTGCTGAATTGCTTCCCTGTCTGTATGCAGGCAGTTTGCTGCCAGTAGAGGCTTTTAATTACCGTAATGTCTTTCCCAAATATGTCCATCCTGCTGAGCATCTCCTTCAATTCTTTGTGGCGTATTTTGGCGAACGCTTTTGCAAATCAATAAAGCACGGATATAAGTCCTTCTTCATTTGTATTGCCATTTCAGAGAGCATGGCGTTCCTTATCCCAGTGTCTTTGACGAACCCGCACTGTTCTTGTCCTATCTCTGCCCTGATTCTAATTCTTGATCTATTAATCAGTATTCGGGCGATCAATTTTGTAATACGACTCATTAAGCTGATAGTTCGGTGTAGTTCACACTCGTTTGAACCTGGCTTCTTAGGCAATTTGATAAAAAAAACTGGCACATAAGTCGTCTGCTCAATGAGGTAACGGTGTGATCGATATATGTAATTAATATATATATATATATATGCAAAAGGATGCGGCTTGATGGTAAAAAGTAAACCCTATAAATACTAATTATAAAAAATTTAATATTAAAACTGATCCAGCCAGAGGGCTCACCTTATTTATTTGCAGAGTGAATACATATATTACATATAAAAATATTCAATTTTTTAAATTTTACTTTTAATTGTAAATATAACATCTTTATTTTGATTTTGATTTATTTTTATTTTTATTTAAAAATTAATTTCTTTCATTTTTTATATGCATTTGATGTTAGAATATTTAAATTTTTACATTTTATGACTTACGCATCCCTGTTTCTTGTCTCTGCATTTTAATATATTTATCTAATATTTGAATTCTAAATTTAATTTCTATCTGCATGTACTTTTACAATATTTAAATTTTTAATCTTGTTATTGAAAAAGCAGTAACTTAATTTCATAAGATTTAATTCATATGAACATCGAGTGAACATAACTTCTAATCTATTAAACTGTCAGTTTGAAATATGCACCTGCTGATTGCATAATGTATGAAACTCTGTGTTGTGACATAGACATAGGACAATATATATATATATATATATTTGTTCAAACGTTATTTTTTATAATGAAAACAGTGAATCTACTCAAATATGAGTATCCATTAAAACACACACACACACACGCACGCACACACACACACACACACACACATATATATATATATATATATATATATTTTTATTAAAAGCTTTTTTGTCCTAATGACGATTTAAATTGATATGCAATTCTGAATTTGATTATCTCGTTTGAAGTGAGATTTCACCTATTTGAAATTTATTATCTCTAGAGCTAGGAAAGCTTAAGCTTTAAGAAATATTTTCATATTGAATGAAATTGAATATATGCTGGCTCACGCGCCATGCTATCATCTTTAATGACATATGCAATGCTGTTGATCTTACTGGAAATACGAATCAGCTTAATTGAAATATTCAACAGCTACAATTATATTGCTTAATATGTATCTATTTTACATGTAAATTTATTATCGTGACGACATCGTATTTGAAATAGAATATTATTTATTAAACCGTGCATAGAACGTCTATAGTTTTTTGGATTCGAGGTGTCTCAATAAATATAATGGTTTTCTGACAGTTTCTTCAATGTATTTTATTTCATAAATTAATGGCAACCTACTGCGGGAAAATCTTCTGCTCAGTCAGTCATGTCTCTTTTCAAGATATGATCTCCTATGCGTGTATCAGTTGTAGCACTTAATAGGCTGACTTCACCACTCAACCACCGAAAACCTCAAGGCAATTACGTTAATCGACTAAATACATCGTATTTCACAGAGACACACTGCATTATAATGAGATATCTACTTTAAATACAAATATCCAATGTAATAATGTTTAAAATAATGAAAATTTCCGATTAAAAATGAAACTATTAATTCATCATATATAACTTTGTTATAAAATAAAATATATTGTTAGTTATTTACTACAAAATAATTTGTTTTTTATGTTTTTATAAAGTTTTGGTTTTATTCTAGGTTTTACTATTTGCGCGAATAGATCCTACAACACCAGGTGTGAAGAACCGGGGAATCATAGTAATTAAGAAGTATTTCTACGGTTTTCAGTACATCCCATAACACGATCTTTGCTGACAGATGTAGTTTTTCATCATAACAACAGTGTAGGATAGCTAGCTAGCTAGCTAGCTAGCTAGCTAGATAGATAGATAGATAGATAGATAGATAGATAGATAGATAGATAGATGTGAACAGACTGAAATAGATAGATAGATAGATAGATAGATAGATAGATAGATAGATAGATAGATAGATGAACAGACTGAAAGAGATACATAGATAGATAGATAGATAGATAGATAGATAGATAGATAGATAGATAGATAGATAGATGTGAACAGACTGAAATAGATAGATAGATAGATAGATAGATAGATAGATGTGAACAGACTGAAATAGATAGATAGATAGATAGATAGATAGATAGATAGATGTGAACAGACTGAAATAGATAGATAGATAGATAGATAGATAGATAGATAGATAGATGTGAACAGAGTGAAATAGATAGATAGATAGATAGATAGATAGATGTGAACAGAGAAATAGAAATAGATAGATAGATAGATAGATAGATAGATAGATAGATATGAGCATTTTTAAATATTTAGATAGATAGATAGATAGATAGATAGATAGATAGATAGATAGATAGATAGATAGATAGATAGATATGGGCATTTTTAAATATTTACATAGGTACTTAGATAGATAGATAGATAGATAGATAGATAGATAGATAGATAGATAGATAGATCTCTGTCTGCGACAATGTAAGTGAAACTAATACAGTCAGTTAAGTGCCATATGTAATACATGTTTTTGGCGATCATATCTCGATTGAGACATGACTGACTGGGCAAAAGGTTATCCCGCAGTAGGTTGCTATTGCTTTCTGCGGTAGACTGGTTGCTAGCCAAGGCTATAGAACCTAATCTGTCCCATTATTTAACCCATAACCGGAGTGAATTTCTGCGTAAATGAATGCAAAAAATTAGACTGGAATTAGAAATCTGAACCCCGATCTCTCGTTCCGATTTGATATCCACTGCACCACAACGCACATACAGGAAAAAAGAAACATGTGTGTGTTTATTTATATGTCCATGTTTTTGTGTGCAAGAGTAGATGCGTAAATATTTTGTTTGGTGTAATTAACGGTTGAGCTTTGATTTATATTTGTTACTGTACAATTTTTGTCTTCTGTGATCAATGCAGAGAGATAATTTTAAGATTACTTTTAAGATCAAATAAATCCTTATTTCATTTATTATGCAACAGACCCGATAATTTTATATTTATTTTCATACGTGCATTTATGCATTAAGAAAATCAGTATGAGAGCGCTGGAATTTCTTGGTCAAATAATGAGGAAAAAAGAGACGGAAACTTAAAACTCAAAGGGTATATTTTTAACAAGAAATAAGTTATACAGGGTGATTTTGCGTGAAAACGACGGTCGAGTAACATAGCACAGGAAGAAACAATATTCAGTGCCGCAAGAGATATGAAGTTTTGCGAAGTTGGAGGGCCCATATTCTGAAGAAATGTGGCACAAGAAAAAAAACAATACACACACACACACACACACACACACATATATATATATATATATATATATATATATATATATATATATATACTTAAATACGATCATCGATAATGTTCAAACAAATAATTTCAAATTGTCGGTTTTGGTTTATAAACATTTCGTCAATCTTCGTTAATTTCCCTAACATGCTTACATTTGTTGACATTACGATACATTTCATAGCAGATGTGGTTATTTACGTGAATCGTAATTTTGTTTTATATATAGACTTGATTTGACTTCATTTGCACAGTTTGTCATTCGTAGTGGAGAGGTCTAAGACGCGTCAGATTAATTGGTGGCTACCCCTATGTAGATAGGAGCCGCAGGTTCGAAATTTGCAGAATGGTACACATTTTTGTAACAAAACTTTATCGTAAATAATCAGGCGGGTAGAAATAAATATATAATACTGTTTGATTATAAACAGAATATCTACTTAAATACGAATATCAATCAAAAATGATTTGCAAACAAATAATTTCGTATATATATATATATATATAAACATACTAATTAGTATTATGTTAGATTTAAATTAAACTAGTAATCCGTTGTATTAGAAAGTGCCCCGTACATGTTTTTAAGAAAAATGAAATATTGAAAAATAGTATTTCTCTATAAGCAGAAAAATATTTGTTGGTTTAAATGCCAATTGAGTGGTTTCTACAATTTTGAAAAATATTGCCATCGGTCAATATCATATATACACAAAACAAATGAAAAAAAAGTCATTTCTATTCAGTAAAAATGGTAGCTAAGCAGGTAAAAGTAAAGTCATTTTCAGATTCAGCGCTCCAAAATTAGTTAAAGATGTTTGGTGTCTCGACACCATTTCATTTTTTTTTCGCTGACAAGTGTAACATTCTAGAAAATACTTAATTAGTAGAGAAAGATATTTGATCTTGCACAATTTTACACACTTGTTCAAGACACTTACTTGTAAGCGTTAAGCTTTTAAAAGCTATGCATAATTATTCTCGAAAACAGAAATAATCGATAGTGTTTTTAATTTGCACGCCTCTGTATTATTTCTATACCGAAAAATATGCAAGTTTTAGCATGCTCTGCCCACGGCGTTATCATTCCTTCTGCCTAAGGATAAATTTAATTAATATTATAGTGAGAAAGTGTCTAAATCATGAATAATATTTTCTGCATTTCATCTTTGATGTGTTATAGACATGTATTTTTATGTTTAATAGTGTAGGTTAAATTTCCAATAACAATCTTAAAAAAAAAACATTAAATCTATATTGAACACCTCGAAAGACCTAAACAATTATATTTCAAACAAAAAGAATGTTGAACGCTTAAACTCCTTTTTGATACTAAGAGTTAAACACTATAAGATCAAGCCACTGAAATTATAGGGGTGTTTTTAAAATGGTGTTGTGGTGCAGTGGATATCGGCACGGAACGACAAATCAGGGAGCGAGTTCGAATTCCATTTGAATTCCTTACATTCGGTTATGCCCAAATACCCTTGGGAAATGTATTTATCCGTCTCTTCCTTCCAATTATGAGTTAAATAATAAAACAGATTAGGTTCTGGAGCCTTGGCTGGAAACCAGTCTACCGCATCAAGCAATGGCAATCTACTGCGTGATAATCTTCTACACAGTCGGTCATGTCTCTTTCGAGACATGATTGCCCAAAGCGTGTATCACGTATGGCACTCAACTGATGACTGCCTGTTAAAATAGAAATGATGAACAAGGTGTCTGATAGAAAAATGCAGAGTGAAACATGACTTTGAATATGGTTCCAATGTTCAATTAGACATCAACGCAAAAATCTGATTCAAGAAACAGAAAAACATTCTAGTGAAAAAAATCTTCTTACATCTGGAATACGGAGGAACCAAGGATGATTTGCCTCAATCGAATATCATATCCATCTCGAAATATCCCCTAAAAACTTCTTATACCTATCATTTAGTCTCTCCTGAAAGCTAAAATCATGTCTACAGTTTTGCATTTCATGAAAAGTATGTCAGCTTTACTGATTTATATGACCCTAGTCAGTACCTAGATGAGTGATTGCTTCAGAATACTAGGTGCTATAAGCTTGGATGTGCGGGTGGAGTATAGGAAAATGACTGGAAATCTTTAATAGGAGAGCAAAATTCTAATTCCTGTTATCGATATGTTCATTATATTAATATATAAAATACTTTCAATATATATTCAAATACTTTTTGAAAAGCTTTGAAAATACCTTTTCTCATCTTACCAAGGGTTAATTAGTTAATCATCTGACTCCAAACTATTAGAAAAAGACTTACAATATAAAAATAATTTATGGCTTTAAATAACCAGCAAATGGTTGATACGTCGCAGAAAATAATTAGATTAATCAGGATTGTAGTGAGAGTCAAGTTTATATACGTATCCTTTTGGAACTCGTGTTAAATATATTCATTTTGATTCTCATGCAAACAAAACCATTTGTTGCTTTGTTGAATCTATCTATCTATATCTTTTCCCCTGTGATGTTATATATCCATCTATCTATCTATTTTACACTGTGGTCCTATCTATCTATCTATCTATCTATCTATCTATCTATCTATCTATCTATCTATCTATCTATCAATTTTCTACCGTGATCTATCTATCTATCTATTTTCTACTATGATCGTATCTATCTATCTATCTATCTATCTATCTATCTATTTTCTACCGTGATCTATCTATCTATCTATTTTCTACTATGATCGTATCTATCTATCTATCTATCTATCTATCTATCTATCTATCTATCTATCTATCTATATACCTTTTTAACTCAGGAAAAAACTAAATGCATCAGCAAAATCAAAAGCTCGAAATACCAACTACGGGGTTAGGATGCTAAAGTTAAACAGTTATAGAAATTTAAAATACCGGGAGGTGTTCTGACAGAGGACTAAAAGTGTGACACTGAGATCCAAAAATGCGTTGGCAGGGCCAAGGACGCATTTCGAAAGATAAGTATAGTATTGAGAGACAGGAAGACTCCGTTGGACACAAAGAAAAGTGTACTGGACTCTATATCTATCTTCCCGTATGAAATCCAATTTTGGACATTCATCGCAAGAATTAAGCAGAGACTCGAAGCAACAGAAATGTAGTTCTACAGAAGGTTTCCGTATATACGATAAACTGAATATGTAAGCAACTACAAGGTCCTGGAATGGATGGTATCAAACAGAAATTTTATGTTTAACAACAGAAAGAGACAATTGAAGTTTCTAGGACATGTAATGAGGGAGGAAGGCTTGGATAATCTAATACTCACAGGATGGATAAAGGGAAAGTGAAATATGGAAAACAACGCATGACAGGGAAAGGGATAAGTGGAGATCTATCATCGCCTGCAACCTGGAAGAAGACGAACTAAAGGAGAAACAAGTTAATAGCATCTTCAAAATGTTACCTAATGTGCAAAATAAATCTATTCTTACCTTTTGTTTACTCTTGCGCAAAACGAAATGATATATACATATTTGGCTCTCGTGCAAATCCAAAATCTGTCCAACATTTTGGATATCATGCACACCAAACCTGAAAACTGTATACTAGTTTGGCTTTGATTAAATAATCTGAATAATATTGACATATCTTTAATAAACCTCAATACTAAATCTTAAACACAGACGGGACGCAAGTGTCTTTGTTTTACGTCACAAGATAGTGGTTGATTTTGGAAAATTTTCACGCACGAACATCATAGAGCAGTGAGGAAGCAATAAATTACTTGGTCGACACCAAGATTCAAACAGTTTTTCTATATTTCTGAGATGAGGCAATCTAATTATTTACATTATTTATAGTGTTTGGACTGTTTTTCTCATCTTTGTTGCCATATTCACAAAATGCCGGCTGTTGTTTCGACAATTCAAAATTCCACTCGCCTGAAGAGGGTACGAGCGTACAATAGCCGAAACGTCATGAATTTTGACAGCAAAAATAAGGACAACATTCTGAACAATGTAAATAATGTAAATGGCCAACATTTATCGACTTTTTATGTGCCGTGTCCCTTCAGGACGTAGATTTTCATGGCATTTCACATCTTTATGGGTCTTAATGAGTTTTGTCTTTTGTAGCAAGACATATAACCAGACTGGTTTTGAATTCAGAGTTTTTCCTTCTCCTAGACAGGTTGTCATCCTGTCTATGCTGCTATTTATTCATAGCTGGGGCGGGGAGAAGAGATGGATTCATATCTTTACTAAGGGTATTATTACTCAAGTGAATGTAATGAACTCGACTGGATTTTGAACACGGCTCCCCAATTTTTCAATTCCAGCTAGTATCCATTACGCCATAGTGCCTCTGAACACCGATAAACGAAAAAATTGCATAAATAATAAGACGAATGCGTTAAAGAAGAATTTTTAGATGAAAAACAGAAAAACATCAATGCACAAACGTAAGAAATCACCGTATATGTCAATCGGCACTGACCAAGGAGAGCAAATCAAAGAAGCAGAATCAGATTGGTCCGTAATGAAAATGCCCCCATTCCTAGACGATTTCAGCAAGATCACAGAAGTAATACATGAAATATACGACGATAAATGACATGCCGGGATATCTTATTTGATTCAGCTTTATAGAATTATCAAAGAAAGCAGATGTAAATTAATGCAAGCACCATCGGATAATAAGCTTTATGAGCTACAAAACCAAGTCAAGAATCTGAATCCTGATTAATCGAATGCGAAGCAGAATTAGACGTACTATAAGACAAGAACATTACGGCTTTGTATAGAACACCAGAACAATAAACTTAATATTTATAATCAGAATGATATCAGAGCAAGTAACTCAAATGCATAATAACATACAATTTTATTTTATAGACGAAGCAAAAATGTTTGATAAGGTACGCTGCAAATAACTATTTGATCTGTTAGAAAAACTTGAACTACTTAGAAAGGACGTTAGAATAATCCCAAACTTATTCTAGAGTCTTCTCAAAGTATTTGTCGAACCTCTACAGCTAGACTAACTTCAAGTGGGGAGAGGTTATTTTAGGCGGTCGTAACAGAGGATGGGAAGTGCGACAAGAAGATCCAAAGACGCATTAGCATGGCCAAAACACATTTCAGAAGCTAGTACAGAAAGACAGGAAAATCGCATTAGAAACAAAAAAAAGTGTGCTGGATTGCTATGTGATATCTGTCCTTCTGTATAGAAATGAATGTAGGATGATCTCATCAAAGATGAAGAAGAGGCTTGAGGCAGCAGAAATGTGGTATTACAGAAGGATGCTGGAGATAACATGGACTGAGCACGTGTGCAACGATGAGGTGTTGGAGAAGATGCAAACGAGAATAAAAGTGATACTAAATAAATGTAAGAGACAAATGAGGTTCTTGGAACATTAATGAGGAATGATGGCCTGGAGAACTTGATATTCACAGGTCGGATGAATAGAAGGAGAGACAGGGGGAAGCAGCGCGAGTCATACTTGTAAGGTCTGACCAAATGATTATCGGAGCGTGGCTTGGAAGTGATACTATGAGAAAAAATATTGAGAGATAGGAGCCAGAGCCAAGTGGAAGTCCATGATCGCTTACGTCCTAAAAGAACATGGCCCATGAAGAAAAAAAGAAGAAATTTAACAATATAAGAAACGCAAGTTATACTGTGTTAACGGCAGACACAAAAAGAAAATTACCGAACCTAAACAATGTAAGTAAATGAAAGAAGAAAGAAAAAAATTAGCTATCAAATGTATCGGTTAGTTTTTATGATTTATAAACTTGTTGCTGGTTATCACAAGTCAGATAATATTTTTAGTCTATTATAATATTTTTGAAGATAATGACTTACAGACACAAGTCCTACTGATTAACCCATACCTGGAGGAGAAATGATAGATTCATACCTTTCCAAACAGTATTTGCGCTTAAGTAAATATAACGAATCTAACGGACTTTCTGATTTCCAATTCCAAACAGTTATCCATTATCTCGCCAACTCTTCGATGCGAATACTGCGGAAATGAGATGAGAGCATAAGAGAGAGGATGCAAGTTAGTGAGATAGTAGACGACAACCGACTTTATATTTAAATTCTTGAATATTGTAGCTGTCGGGGAAGCAAGTAAACAGAGAGGAATTTCACAGGCGGGAGGTGCGAGAAAAGAAGCCCAGGGAGTAGAATTTACGTTTACAATTTCTTGGTTTCACAATAAAAGCGTGGGACCTAGTTGCTAATATCGTAGCTCAAGTAAATTCACCGCAATTCTTTTTCTTCCCATTCTTTTTCAGCTATCAACCCTATCTTGGTGGCATATCTTTGGTTGGTGAGATTGTGACTATCAATAATGAGTCCTGATACGACTTTTATATCCATCAGTATCGACTATGGTTGGTGAGATTGTGACTACACATAATGAATCATGATACGACCTTTATATCCATCAGTATCGACTTTGGTTGGTAAGATTGTGGCTACCAATAATGAGTCATGATATGACTTTTAACTCCATCAGTATCGATTTTGGTTGGTGAGATTGTGACTACCAATAATGAGTCCTGATATGACTTTTATATCCATCAGTATCGACTTTGGTTGGTGAGATTGTGACTACCAATAATGAGTCCTGATATGACTTTTATATCCATCAGTATCGACATTGTTTGGTGAGATTGTGACTGCTAATAATGAGTCCTGATATGACTTTTAAATCCATCAGTATCGGCTTTGTCTGGTGAGATTGTGACTACCAATAATGAGTCCTGATATGACTTTTAAATCCATCAGTATCGACTCTCACTGTAAAGTCCGGTTGAGAAGACGCAACCTTGTTTTATTCCCTTTTTATTTTGTATATTTTTTGAATTCACTTTTTATCCGGACACAATATGTTTTCGTCCAATATAAGTTCTGTATTATATTAATATGAGTGGGCCCGTACCGTCAAAAATGACGCCAAATATTTATATCGATATGCCAACTAAAATGACGGCAACATATAAAGATGTACCAAATATTGAGTATTTTACATTAGGACATAAACAAAATAACCCAAACCTTTTATTTACATTTTCACTAAATAGAAATGCCTTTTTTTGTAAAAAAAAAAAAGAAGCACTTTCTTCATTTGTTTTGTGTATACATGATATTGACCGATGGCAATATTTTTCAAAATCGTAGAAACCTCTTAATTCGCATTTAAACCAACAAATATTGTTCTGCTTATTGAGAAATACTATTTTTTCAATATTTCTATATGTTAAAGTTTCTTTTTTCTTTAAACATGTACGGAGCACTTTCTAATAGAACGGATTAATTTAAATCTAACATAATACTAATTAGTATGTATATATATACATATATATATATATATATATATATATATATATATATATAAATATATATATATTTATTTCTATCCGCCTGATTATTTACGATAAAGTTTTCTTACGAAAATGTGTGCCATTCTGCAAAATTCGAACCTGCGGCTCCAATCCACACAGGGGACGCCACCAATTAATCTGCCGCGTTTTAGACCTCTCGACCAAGAATGACAAACCGTGCAAAAGAAGTCAAATATGTGTAAGAGTTTGTTCCTAGGTATGACGGTAAACTGCATCCGGCCGCATAGCCTCTGATAGGAGGTTGTAAGAAGCATGGAACTACATCTTAATTGCTGTAGTTCCCAGGTCCGCCCTGACCCTGAGTGGTAGTACCTGTTAGAGTTCCAGCTATGGCCAAATAGTTAACCCCCAAATTGAGGTCAAAACACTAGAAAAGCATAAAAGGCTTTTATGGAAATATGCATTTTTGAAAGAAAAAATATTACCAACAATATATTTTTGAAGTAAAATAATTATTGCCATAGTACATTTTTGAAGTAAAAAAATATTACCAGCAATACATTTTTTAATACAAAACTAGAAGGCATGTTCAGTTGTCTAAAAAATTATACATCTTATTAAATCAACCTTCTCACTATAACCAAAAATAAAAAAATGTTAAAACCCCATCTTTTTGCATTAACCCACAGAGGTTGATATGCCGTTAAACAAAACTCAAACTCAAATTCAAACGATATAATTAACTGCAAAAAAATAAAATAATAAGGCACTGTTAAAAAGCAAAAACGCGGCAAGCTGGTAGTAAAGAGAAAGAACAGAGCCGATGCTCTATCTCTCTCTCTCTCTCTCTCTCTCTCTCTCTCTTTATATATATATATATATATATATATATATATATATATATATATATTTTAATTCAGATACTTCAATCCAAGGGAAAAAAGCAGGAAGGTAAATTCCAAAAACCCGATCCTAATTAATATTAAAAATTTTATTTTAATATTAAAAAATGATACAGGAAGAGAGCTCCATGTAATAAAATATTACAGAGCAAATATATATTAAAAAAGGATTAATTCAAAGATGTTGAATGGCCATTTCGATATGAAGATCCCCACGGGGGACAACACATCACCTCAGCAACAGAAAAATCCTTTCAGAAACTGGAACTCAGTTTCTCCAGTTTCTGAAAGGATTTTTCTGTTGCTGAGGTGATGTGTTGTCCCCCGTGGGGATCTTCATATCGAAATGGCCATTCAACATCTTTGAATTAATCCTTTTTTAATATATATATATATATATATATATATATATATATATATATATATATATATAAGCATGACAGGAGGAGTATACAAATATCTTTATTATATTTGAGACAATTCTCCCCAGATATGCCAATGTTACCGGGCAGTTCCAACAATTCAACGTGACGTACTGATTATTGGTGTTGTAATGAAGACTTATGAACAGTCAGTGACACGTTCCGGAAGCAAAAAGAAACATTGCATATTGTAGTTAGTCCTACTAGTGATGGGAATCAAACTCAAAACAAGTAAGTTAATAATTATTTATTATTTACTCACCATGTAAGCAGGTGTTTATTTCGGATCACGTTTGCGTACTTATTATCGTAGAGACCAGGAAATCCTTTAATGAAAGCAAAATATGAAGATATGTTGTGTCTTATGATGAAGACCTATGTGTCATAAAAATTCAGGTGATAATTAAAATCTAAATCTTCTTTATATTAAAACTCAATTACTTGCTGTAAAATGTAATTAATTCGCCGAAGTATTTATCTAGAAAATTTCGTAAGCTGTAATTACTAAGATCACCTATATTTCATCTTATTTCTATTTTTTCTAGAAAATGTGTAACTTTAATTACATGCGAAGAAATTTACTGCTAATAAATTATCTAATTTCATTTTGAATTCTTGCCTTTGATTTTGCTGAATATTAATTTTAACAATAATTAAAATAACATGAAAAAACTGTTTTCTTAGACCTTTCAGCAACACGCGGGAAATAAAGCAAATATAAACTTTTAATGTACTTAAGCGTAAAGTTATTTATTCAATCTGACACAAGGCCGCAAATGTTGAGCTTCCAAGTAGATAAAACTAGCTATATTAAAAAAGAGAAGTTTCGTTGGAAACAAAGAGTAATGTATTGGTTGGTGAGATTGTGACTACCAATAATGAGTCCTGATATGACATTTAAATCCATCAGTATCGACTTTGGTTGGTGAGATTGTGACTACCAATAATGAGTCCTGATATGAATTTTAAATCCATATCAGTTGTTTTATATGGGGATTGTCTAAGCACAGAGTAGATGTGGCATAAAGCCGAAAGTTTGAGACACCCAGTGAAGATCGAACTCACTCGTCAATTGTAATGTTTCTAGCGAGACAAGCTGGTTAACCATTACACCAATTTGAAATAATCCAGTTGTCTTATATGTTAGTGTATACTAGACAATCTCCTCACAGATGAAAAATATAGCTGAAACAACATAAATATGTCTCTACAGAAAGATGGTGAGAATGAACCGAACATGTAATCAACGGTGGAATTTCAGAGTTAAGAGAGAGAAAAATGACATTTTCGACAGGCCAAATTCAAATAAGTCATCAATCTGGTGCATGTGATACAAAAATCAAGATAGCCATTAGAATAGCAAAATATGCTTAAATGAATACCTATGTTTTATTGATTATGCAAAGGCGTTTGACAAAATATGCCACAAAGAATTGATGGAGATGCTTGGCAGCCTCGACATATTTGAAAAAGACCTAAGAGTAATCTACTGGCAGCAAACTGCCTGCATACGGGCAGGTAAGAAATTCAGCAGTTATACAAAGATTGAAAGGGGCGTAAGACAAGGATGTGTCTTTTCACCGGATCTATTCAACTTGTACAACGAGACTATTCTGAGAACCCTACAAGTTATGCCAGAATTCGTCATCGGTGGCCACAATTTAGACACTATAAGGCAGATGATTCAGTGCTGATTGCAGATACAGACAAGAAACTACAAGACCAACTACAGAAGGTAGCTGAAGAGAGTGACAAGAAAAGTATATGTAGTATAAACTACAGGAAAACCGAATGCATGGTCATCAGCAAAAAAGGCAGCCCAAAATGCCAAATACAGGTGCGGGACATTAAAATCAAGCAGGTACAAAAATTAAAATACCTTGGAACTGTTCTAATAGAAGATGGAAAGTACGACACTGAGATTCGAAGTCGAATTGGCATGGCAAAGGAAGCATTCCTGAAGTTTAGTAAAGTATTAAGAAACAGGACAATTTCGCTTGAAACAAAGAGAAGAGTACTGGATTGCTATGTGATGGCGGTTCTTCAATAGTTTCAGTAGTTCAGCAGAAGGATGCTGCGGATATCATAGATCGAGCATGTGAGCAATGACGAGGTTTTAGAAAGGATGGAAACGAAAAGGAAACTAACACTGAGCATCACGAAGAGCAGCTGAAGTTCCTGAGACATGCAATGAGGAAGGAGGGCCTGGAGAACCTAATACTAACAGGCCAGATAGAAGGAAAAAAAAGACAGGGGAAAGCAGCGGATAACATATTTGAAGGACCTGATCAGGTGGATGACGGAACGAGGGTCGCATGGTGCAAATGGAGAAAGCGTGCTAAGAGCCACCAGGGATAGAGAGATTTTGAAAGCCATGATCGATTACATGCTGAAAGGACATAGCATATAAAAGAAGAAGAAGTTAGACAAAGTGTTAAGAGACAGTAAAAAAAACGCACAGAACTTCTTTGTAACATCAGCCTTCCAGAATGTATATTAAGCATCTGTGAATGTTGGACAATTTCCTCATAGAATTACCTCTGTGAGGAAAGATTCTGGTACCAAAGACATGGTTTTACAGGAAGATGCTCACAGAAAATTGGATCTACAAGAAAGTAAAGTAGGAATAAATACGTAACATGTGTTCAGAATCAGAAAAACACAGTTAAAGTTTCTTATAGATAAAATTAATTTAATAAATAAACAAAAGGAAGAAAAAATGATGAGTCTTCTCACCAGAATTATTCATCCTTTCAATGGAGATTATTGAGAATTTCGAACCGAAGCCTTTATTACAATAAATGGTGTATATGAACTCCATTCTTAAGAACACATGGCCAGTGGATATTGACGTTGGTTAGTTCCTGTGACTTGATCCAAAGAGTTGTGAGTTCAATACCAGGCTACATCAGTAGTGAACAAGTAAATTATATTATATAACATTTATAAGTAAACAAGTATATAACAAGTAAATTATATTATATAACTTTTGACTTCCAGAGCAAGGAATGGAGTTCATATACCCCATTGACTGTAATAAAGATTTCGGTTCGAAATTCCTAGCATATAATAAGGGCCGGAGCGTACAACGGCCGAAACGTCGTACAAATGGCAACAAAGATGAGGACAATAGTCTCGATAGTGTAAATAATGAGAGATAATTCTATATCTTAATATAAGCTATGGGGTTTGCACAGTATTTAGAAGAAGGACATTAGAATGCTGTCATATTGGTGCTCCACTATGGTAGTGAATGTTGGATTATGTCTTTAGTAATAAACAAAAGATATCAGGTAGAAGAAATGTTGTTCTACAAAATAAAATTTAGAATACCCTAGAGTGAACTTGTGAGAATCACAGAAGCTTTAGTGAAAATTTTAACAAAAAGACTCTTGAACTTAGAATTGAAAATTATAAAGTATATTACGAAGAAAGAATATTTTGTAAACTTCAACATTCACGGGACGTGTTGAAGGCAAAAAGTGTAAAGAAAAGAAGAGAAAAAGGGTTGTATAAATATTTAGCAGGACTGGGATATTAAAAAAAGAAAAAAAGAAAAAAAAACAAGATCGGCAAGATACGAACCTGCGACCACTATATATATATATATATATATTACTCTGAATAATATCTATTGAGCTCTGTAATTTTATTTACTTAATATTTGATACTAATCAGATAAATTTTCTAGATTATTCTCTCCGTTTTTACGGATTTATCTTTATTTGCTTTATTTGAATATATATATATATATATATATATATATATATATATATATATATATATATATATTCTTCTTGAGTGTTGAACGCCTGGAGTTAATTTTGTTTACAATTTTGAAAATTAGTATGTGTTATTTGTTGAAGATAAATAGGTTTCTTGAATTATGTTGTGTTGTGGTATGATTTAAATGAAAATGTATGAAAGCCGACATAATACAAACCCTAAACCTCTACACATATTACAAAACGAGTACATCAGTTTTGCAACGAAATATTTTAGCGTATTGAGACGTTTTTAAAAATAAATCTGTGTGAGCAAAACACGTTTCTTTTTCATTATCCCAAACATTAAATATATATACCTACATATCTGACTGATACACAATAACAATGACACCTTTAAGTTTGGAAGACATTTCAAGACTTTTATTTCTTTTCTCTGGGTATATTTGTTGAGGAATACAAAAAGAAAATAGCTTCGTTTGATAGTTTGTAGACAAAAGTATAAAGAATATAGACCTCATAAATAATTCTTTTTGGAATATGTTTACTAATGTAATTTTTCGTGTGTATACGGTTGTGGAGAAATTAGTACTGAAATTGAAAGCTTTGGGTGATATAAAAACAAAGTCGTAAAAACAATTACTCGAGGCAAGGAAAAATTGAATCATGATAAATGAAAAAGAAACACATGTACAGTAAAAAATATATAAGCGAATGCATTAGAATTTCTCGCAATTGTAAATATATTGCTGTAAATTGGAAGCCATGTTTTTTGTGGTTTTGTTTTGTTTGTTTGTGTTTTTTTTTACTCAAAACTGTAGATGTCTGAAATGAAAGATTTTTTTATTGGAAAGTTTGTATAGTGGATATAATGAAGGAACGACAAATAAGGAAATGCTGAAATCAGAGAAAAGGTGGAACTGGCCGGAAATGTGCTGACAGTGATTTATATGAAGTTAAGAAGAAGAAAAATTTTAGCATTACACAGTAAAACCGTAGTAATAACAATAGTAACATGTATATTAAAGCAAAAAAACAAGAATAATAAAAAGATGTGATATAAGAATAGAGTTTAAAGGAAGAATAGGGACAGAATAAATTTGCAAAGAAGGAAGGAAGAAAGAAAATTAAGTAGAAACGAAAATAAATAATTTCAAAAGATAAGTAAACATTCAATAAATATTAAATAAAAGAAAACAAAACTAATAAATTATAGGTTTCTGAAGTACAGATTGTAGAAAAAGAGAAAGAAAGAACAAAAAGAGCAATGAAAAACATAGAAATAAAATCGAAAATCGAAAGAAGGAAGACAGGGAAAAACGAAAGAAGAAAGAAAAGAATTAAAGTAAGAAAAAGAAATAAAAGAAAAAGGACACATTTAGACGGATAAATTATATAAAAACGGTATTAAATTAGAAATAAATGAGATATTTCAATAAATCTTAAAGAATAACAGAATTAAAAGAAAAATAGAATAAATTACGAATTTGTGAATAAGGAAAGAATAAAATGAAGAAAAAAGAAATATTAAAGAATAAAAAAAAGAGAGAACAATCAATGGAATAAAATATATGTGATTAAAAAGAATGAAAAAGTAAGACAGACAGAAAAAAAGAAAGAAAACAAGCAAGCAAGAAAGAAAGAAAGAAAGAAAGAAAGAAAGAAAATTAAGACAACCCCAAAAAAGAAAGATAACAAGCAAGCAAACAAGCAAGCAAGCAAGAAAGAAAGAAAGAAAGAAAGAAAGAAAATTAAGACAGCCAAAAAAAAAAAAAAGAAAGAAAAAGAAAGATAACAAGCACGCAAGCAAAAATGTAAAAAGAAAGAAAGAAACAAAGAAAATTAATACAGGCAGAAAGAAAGAAAGAAAAAGAACGATAACAAGCAAGCAAAAAAGAAAAAAAGAAAGAAAGAAAAAGAATCAAAACAAGCAAGGAAGAACGAAAGAAAAAGTAAGACAACCAGAAAATTATGAAATAAAAAATGAACAATGAAAAAAGAATGTTAACGGAATAAAGAAAAAACAAACAACGAAAAAAAGAAGCAATTATGAACAAAGAAAAAAGGAGAATAAAAATATCATTGGAAGAAAATCTAAATAACATAAGAAAAATAAAAACAAAGATAGAATAACAGAAAAAATAAAGAAAGAAACCATGAAAGAAAGAAAAAGAAGAAAAAACTTAATGGAATAAAATCTAAAATAGGAAAAAAAAAAGAAAGGTAAAAGAAAGAATGAAAAAGAGATAGAGAAAGAATGCTTGACCGAAGAAAAGAGAAAAGTAAATTAAGAGAATAATAAATAAAAAAACAAAGAAAGAAAGAAAGAATAAACGAAGGAAAAATAAATTTAAGGGAATAAATCTAAAATACTACAGAAAGAAAGAAAGAAAATAAGAAAGAAAGAAAGAAATCAGGAACAAAATCAGGGAAAATAAAATGAAAACAAAAATATAAATAATGCAACTCAAACGGAAAAGAAAAAACGTTAAATGTGATGTACGTACAAATAAAAAAAGGAAGGCGCAGGCGGACAAAGAGGAAATTTTATAAAAATATACTGAAGTTTACAATTAGTGCTCTATAAAAAATAACTTTTCTTTAAAATCACCGTCACCTTAAACGAAATGCATACTTGTACGCAAACTTGAAGACAGATGTAAAGGAAAAAGATATTAAAGTTTCTTTTGATTTTAAAATGTCTCTTCCGCGCCATTTTGATTTTCACTGTCTGCTTTGAAAGATATAATTTATTCCTAATTCCTTTTTTTTATCTCATTTTCCTATCAATAAGTTAGGAATCTGATATTATTTTTCTGAAAAGAATGAAATGTAACTTGTTTTTTAAATTGCGATAAGTTGAAAGAAGATTTTTTGTGAGCCGACCGTGACATTACGTATGTTCTGACAAGCAATATATGTGAACAAATAACGCATTGCCAACAGAAAAAAAAATCTGTACATTTTTTTCTTTTTGTAGATTGTTTAATGTCGAACTATCAAAGATGCACAAATATAATTTATTTTGCGAAAAAAATATTGCGGTCTCATCAAACCAGCATCGTATATTTTTTAACTGTTTTAAAGAAATCCTCACTACAATCCTTTTCAGTAAAAAAAATAATCACGTTTATTTGACCGCCATTTTCAAGGTACTGCAAACGGAAGCTAACGTAATGTATTTTCTGTTGTTAAAATTTTCAAAGAGACGCGCTTACTGAAGATAAAAATTAGATGCGTGAAGACGCCACTCGTAATGCTGCGTTTGTGATAAACGTAGATATTTTTCTTATATTTTTCTTTTGTCGGCAAAGGACAAATGAAGTTATTTCAATGAAATATAAAATTTGTCTTTAACGTTAAAATAACATTATTTCATTTTAGTTCAATTTTTATATGATATAATATTATTTATATTACCTCTGCAATATATACGAGTAACCATATATTATTTATGAGTGAAACATTAAATGATATAATTTAATTGATTTATTTATTTTCCTCTATTTATGTCGAAAAGACGAGTCATGAATAAAATGATGTCCCTAAAAATTTAGTTTTTTATAATACAACCTTATTGATTACGTCATGACATGCATCACACTATTCAGGAAATTCATAAAACTTATATATTTAATGTGCAAATATTACATTGGTAAGAAGGTGATCAATACTAACCAATATGACAAGTAGAAAAGTGCTCTTCTATGAGCACATAGGAAAGTGGTTCCACAAATCTGGCGTTATATACGCCAAGGATGTCTTCTGTCTTGTGTCTTCAGTTATTCTTTGGTATCTTCTTTGAATGCACTATGTATGACGTTCTTAACGGATACCAGGTCACAGTCAACATCGTATGTCGTAATATCACTTCCTTATGCAGACGACATAAATTTTTGAACTCGCAAAGAAGTATAAACTCTTCCAAAGAGGAACCTAAATGAAACGTCTCCCAGATATGATCCGCAGATTAATACTCATCCGGTTTTTTTCTGGCGAGATAAAGGTAGTTCCCTGTTAGATTGAATTTTAGTGGTGAAATTTGAGTAAGCTTTCCATGATATAAGGAGGACGTGCGCTGCCCAGACAGCATACGCCCCTCTCGGCCGTATCGACAAGATCCAAATGAATACAGGTCATTACATTTGAGGACGAAAACCTTTCAATGTTGACATCCAACCGCATTTGAGGACGAAAAGCTTTCAATGTTGACATCCAACCGCATTTGAAGTGCCGACCAGTTCCAGGCTTCTTGTCTGGATTTAGATCTATAGTCTTTTCTAACTAAACTTATTTATAAATGAAACTTTGTCTCTGTGTGTGTGTGTGTGTCTGTGTGTGTATATCCGTTACCTATAGACTCTGAAATGGCTGAACCGATTTTCTTGAAAATTTAAACAGTTGTACTATTAGCGTCTGCGAGTGTTCTTAGCTAAGTTTTGTGTTGGGTTACCCTCGATAAATATCAAAAGTCGATAATCGAAAAATCGGGTTATAGAAGGAGTGGTCTGATTTTAATCAAATTTAATACACTCATAGACAAAGACATTAGAAACGATATTCAGAATTTTCAAGGTTGCAGTTCTTACAATAGTGCAGAAAATTTGATATCGATACCAGGAAATCAAAATTTGACTTACATCCATTCATTTTTCTTTTAGTCTACGGTTTCGCTTTAACTGGAAACAACTATTGCTTTTTAGTCTTTCGTCCCAACGTCCAAAGAGTCTGAGCTCCAGGACCATGGATTAGTTTTAAATCTTTCATTACACCCGATCAACGCCGGGCTATACTGCTAGTTTGGATATGACTGCAAGGGAGCAGATGTTTATAATGTAGGTTTATCTTTCCTAGATGCACTCCCTTCCTGAGCTCCATTTACCCAATGATGGAATTTTATGCCGGAAATAAACTCATGAATATCAAAGGGAAATTGCGTTAAAACAAGATGTTGGTTGTCAGAAACTTAATATACTGAGGCAATACAAAGCCATTGTTTCAACTATCGGATTTACTCTGCTTCTCCGCTAGAGCTAGTTGTGACACAAAGTCAATTTTATAACGTGGGGAACCCGAGCGCGTACGCTCAGGCCACTGGTCAAACATTACCCAGCCCCTACTATGAGGTAGCTGGTCATAGCTTGTCAAAGCTGGTCATTGCCTTCCAAACTTACACAACCCTCACCAGGTGGTGAGTGATGCAAGTGGACGGAGAGTAGTATCAATTGTACTATAAGCGTCTGCGAGTGTTCTTAGCTAGGTTTTGTGTCGAGGTACCCATATTTAACTAAATATCGAAAATCGATAATCGAAAAAATCGGGTTATAGAAGGAGTGGTCCGATTTTAATCAAATTTGATACACTCATAGACCATAGACAAAGAAACAAGAAAAGATATTCAGAAGTTTCAAGGTTGCAGTTCTTACAATAGTGCAGAAAATCGATATTATGTTAACAGTTGGTGCAGAAGAAGTTAGTTCATGTCCATCCTCGCCTGATAGTTCAGATGAAATTTTTACGTCATGTCAATCATGGTCGTGAAGTTCAGCTGAAGAGAATGCTGATTTAGTAAACAGACGGGCGGAAGAGTTGATTTCTTAGTCTGACTGATGCAGGCCCAAGGGATACCTCCGTGAGCATCCAGTTCACGTTGTCTTGAATAAATAGATAAATAAAATATTTTAAATTCTTTATTTAATCATTTCACACGAGCCAAGGAGGTACCACAACTAGTACGTAGGAGGTTACAGTGATAAAAAAACTGGGCACAGGTGTAGTAAAGAAAGGATAAAAGATGAAAGGGATTCAGGAAGGTAGAAGATTACAATTGACGTTGCATTTGAACTTTTGGCGATTGCAGCTATCAGGAAAGCAAGTAAACTAAAGAGAGTTCTACAAGCGGGAAGTGCGAGAAAAGAAACTATTCGAGTAGAAGTGGATTTGCATTTAACTACTTCAACGGTAAAAGGAGAGTGGGTCCTAGATGTCAATATAATAGCACGTATAAGTTCATGTAGATAAGGCACTATGAAAAAAACTCGGTAGAGTAGTTGCCATGAAAATAATTGATGAATATAAAGGGAAACTCCGTCACAAACAGGGTTCGATTCCTTAAATTTACCTATTTCATTTCTTCGTAGCGGACTTTTCACAGTTTTGAGTTCAAACCACCGACACGAACGAGAATGCAGTAGTTAGCCTGTCGGAGGAAAACCAAGCAATAACACACTTGTATGTTTAAAAGTTTTTTATAACGCGTTTTTCTTTGATATAACGCATTAGTTTAGAAATATGGAGATAGTTTTCTTGCTGATGGTGGTACTGTTAGGTTTAAGGGTGATGAAGATGTCATTAATTTTAAGGTAGTTTTAATTCTCTGGTGAATAGAATAAGGGTTTGGGTTTTCTGGATTTGCTCGTCTCAGAAAAGGGGTTGTTGGTTTGTGGAAAACTTTAACCATAAGGTGCAAAGTAAATACCACAGAATTCGGAAGTGAGGATAAATTTTCCAAGTCAAAAGAGACAAAACCATTGCAAAGTAAATCTTTCTAATTAATTTCTTCAGCCACACATCTATCGGAACGGACATGCAAGATCAATATGCTGAATAAAAATAACCTCTCTTTATTCATTTATTATTTACTAGCAGTATAGCCCGGCGTTGCTCGGGTGTAATGAAAGCTTTAAAACTAATCCATGGTCCTCAAGCTCAGACTCAGCCTTAAGAATATTTGTGTGAAGTTTGGTGAGAATCGGATAA
Source organism: Ascarosepion bandense (assembly GCA_037127315.1). NCBI lineage: Eukaryota > Metazoa > Mollusca > Cephalopoda > Sepiida > Sepiidae > Ascarosepion > Ascarosepion bandense. The sequence continues at coordinate 1,018,140 of JBBBDQ010000359.1, read as the reverse complement.
AAATTGTGGATTTGTATAAAGGACATACAGACAGATAAACAGACACACACACAAACATCTTGCCTTTTATATATATATATATATATATATATATAATCGATTTTCTGCACTACTGTAAGAACTGCAACACTGAAACTTCTGAATATCGTTTCTTACGTCTTTTTATGAGTGTATCAAATTTGATTATAATCGGACCAGTCCATCTATAATCCGATTTTTTCGATTATCGATTTTCAATATTTATCGGGGGTACCTCGACACAAAACCTAGCTAAGAACACTCGCAGACGCTTATACTACAACTGTATAAATTTTTAAGTAAATCGGTTCAGCCGTTTCGGAGTCTATAGGTAACGGATACACACACACAGACACACACACACACACACACACACACACACATACACACAAACAGACAAAGTATCATTTATAACTAACTTTAGATCTTTCTTTTATTAGCTTTCTTTTCATTTTTTGTCTTTTTCTGTTTTTATTTTATTTTCTTTCATTCCTATCTTTGGTTACCTTCATTTTTCTCACTCTATTGTGCTAAATTTCTTTGTTTTTATATTTTCTTTTCTCTTTTTCTCACACATTTTCACTTTCTTTTTTACTCTCTTTTTTTTTTTCATTTCCTTTCATTCTGTTTTCCCTGTTGCCTTTTATCTTTTTCTCGAATTCATCCTTTCTGTTTCATTGCCACGCTTTCTTGGGTCAGATTTTTTTTCTTTTTTTTCTTTCTCGAACTTTTTTCCCTTTCATTTTCTTCCTTTTATTTTATAGTTTATTTGCTCTTGTTTTTTCATTCTTTCTCTCTTCATCAATTTTTACTTTTCTTTTCTTTCTTTCTTTCTTTGTCTCATTTTCTTTTTTATTTCATTATCTATCTTCCTTTTTGTTTTCTTTTATTTCTTTCCTTCTTTCTTATTTCGTCTTACTTTCTTTTTCCGTTCTTTCTCTCGTTACTCCCTTCTCTCTACGCGTTTCCTTTCTGTTTATTTCACACTTTTTCATCTTTTACTCACAGATTTCTTGTCCTTCCCCATTTAAATTCGCTTGCTGACGCATTTCTTCGGGCAGTGCATTCCTGTTTACGTAGACACATAAATCTGTTCAGATTCACATATAACGCGTGTGCATACGTGTGTGTCTATTTGGCTGACTCTCTGCCGGTCTGTGGTCTTTTGGGGGCATAAGACATTTCAATATTTAACACCTGTGTCAGGCAACATTCCGAAAGTCGATTTTCTAAGCAAGAACAACCTCTATTCACAGACAATAGTGGTAAAAACAGGACCTTCCCAAATGCACGTTCATATCTGTAAAACTTTCGCTTACTATAACAATTATCTAAACTTATTTATAAATTAAACTTTGTGAGTGTATGTGTGTGTGTCCGTTACCTATAGACTCCGAAACGGCTGAACAAATTTTCTTGAAAATTTACACAGTTGTACTATAAGCGTCTGCGAGTGTTCTTAGCTTGGTTTTGTGTCGAGGTACCCCAGATAAATATCGAAAATCGATAATCGAAAAAATCGGCTAATAGAAGGAGTGGTCCGATTTTAATCAAATTTGATACACTCATAGACAAAGTCATCAAAAACGATATTCAGAAGTTTCAATGTTTCAGTTCTTACAATAGTGCAGAAAATCGATAATATATATATATATATATATATATATAAGGCAAGATGTTTGTGTGTGTGTGTCTGTTTATCTGCCTGTATGACTGTATTTTTTCAGCCCTTTTATTTTTGTTTTTGCTTCGGGTTTGGCTCTAAATAGGTATAATTGTAGTTCTTAGTCTCAGCCATTATACCATTTACTCAGAGGACTTATTTAGCCTTCAAAATTCAGTTTACGACGAAAAAACCTTATTTGATATCGATACCAGGAAATCGAAATTTGACTTACATCCATTCATTTTTCTTTCAGTCTCCGGTTTCGCTTTAACTTGAAACAATTATTGCTTTTTAGTCTTTCCTGCCAACGTCCAAAGTGTCTGAGCTCCAGGACCATGAATTAGTTTTAAAGCTTTCATTACGCCCGAGCAACGCCGGGCTATACTGCTAGTTTTATATGGGGACAGGATTGCGGGTAGAAGAAATGCGTATTCTACCCCTACCCCTGGAAAAGATGAGAATTTCAAATACAGGAGTCTAACCCTCCTTAAGCTTGGCGCAGCGGCTACCAATATTATTGTTGCGCGTTACATAAATCAGCTCATTTTAAATTGGGCACATCTTAAACATGGAGGCATGGTGGAGTAATTGAGTAAAGAATCGGAGAGCCGAATTCGAATTTCAGTTGAATTCACTTTTTTTGTTTTTTTTTTTGAAAAGTATCAATCCTTCTCTTTTTCACAACCATGGTTAAATAACAAGAGACTATAGCTTTGAGTAGCAATCGGTCTAGGAGAAGGAAAATCATAATTCTAATACTCATAGAGCATCTTGGGCTCTGTCTACCTTTCTTTCCCAAGACACACGACTGCTACTGTCTCTTCCTGATGCTCAGTATTAATTTCCTATATATAGCCTAGCAATCTTTAACTTTCATGGCTGCAAAAACTTTATTTCATTAAGATATGTTTTTTCTTTGGCATAGCTATTAGTTTAACTACCTTGATCCCCTCGGTAATGTTTTTTGTTTAAAAAGCGAAAATTTGAATTTATATAACGCTTCTACTTTAGTAGCTTGTTTTATCGCACTTCCTACCTGTGGAATTACTTTAAGTATATTTGATTCCCTGATAGCTACAACCCCCAAGAGTTTAATGGCAACGTCAATTGCCTCTCCTCGTATGTAAACCCATCTGAACCAGTGGCAGTACTGCCGTGAAACGATTATATATATATATATATATATATATATATTATTTAAACAGATTTTTTGTGGTACATAACAGAAGTATTGTATTAAGAATTATAATTTTTTATGTTTGAGGATATAACGATGATAATATACATATAAAAATATAAGAACAAGAAAACAACAGGTTTTGCTCCCACTTGTCTAATGTAAAATGTAAGAGCTATAAAAAATGAAATGATCCATGATGGGAAAGAGGGAATGAATTTCTAGTGACTGATCTCAGCACGACACAGAAAACACTCCCGCTTTTTACACAGCGAAGGTCTGCAAGATATGAGGTGAACAGACTCCAGCACCTTCAGATGAAAAAGTGAATGTGAATTGGCCAATATGGAAAACCAATTCACATAAAAATCCATGGAACGTTTCTTTATGTTTAAAAGATGTTCACAAGTTGAGAAATAATTACGTATTGTGAACAAGTTCATTTTCTTACCAGGTATGGCTCTTGATTTTCAGTGGAACTTTCTGTTTGATTCTACTGTCAAGCAGTTGAGTGGTTCTGCCTGTGTAACAGGCACTGCAGCCACAATTACAATCGTAAATTACAGAATTTATTTGATCAGGGGCAGAACGTCCTTACGACTTGAATTTAAAACAGTTTTGGTATCAAACGCAACAGCATCTGGGCAGAAAAATAACATTTCTGCACATCAGAAAAAAATTTCTTAGGATTTCACCCTATATATATATATATATATATATATATATATACATATATATAAAAATGAATTTATACATTTTCTTTATTTTTTCAGAATTTACAACATAAATATTAAGCATTATTTAATTATCATATTGTTTATCTACAAGAATAATTTTATATTTAAAACATCTAATACAATGCAGCTTTTATATTTGCATTGTATTGCTTCCCATTTTAATGCAAACTAAAATACAATGCAATGTTCATCATTTTTCAGTCCATAAAGAAATAAATGTGAATATATATTTGTTTTTATAAATTTATGGAAAATGTCTGTGATCAAGGGATGTGCGTCGTGCTGCAGTTGATATCAGCTCGGAAGGTGGAATCGCGTAGCCGAGTTCGAATTTCCAGTTGAATTCATTGCATTGACTTACGCACAAATAAACTTGGGAATAGTATTAATCCGTCTCTTCCCTCCAGTTATGGGTTAAATAATAAGGAAGATGGGATTCTATAGCCTTGGCTGACAACCAATCTACTGCAGAAAGTAATAGCAACCTACTTCCGGATAATTTTCTACCCAGTCAGTTATGTCTCTTTCGAGGCATGATCGCATAAGCGTGTTTCATGTATGTCACTTAACTGGCTGGCTGTGATCAAGAAATAAACTTTATTTTATAATTCATTGATATTTTCATATGATTATAAGTAAACAAATGCTTTTCATATTTATGTAAAAAAATAGGAATAAATATTGCACTATATATTTTTTATATATTTTAGTAATTAAGTTATTTAAAAATTTTTTCTATAATTTTTTTTCATATTTTTTCTCTTACTCTTCTTCTGTGCCGTGTAACTTCAAGACGTAGGCGATCATGGTCTTCCACGTCTCCCTATCCCTCTAATACCTCTTAACACGCTTTCTCCTGTTATTCCTCCCAAACCCGACTCTACCATTCAATTACGCAAGCCTATCAAGTATGTTATAGGCTGATTTCTTTTGTCTCTCTTTTTCTCTATCTGGCATGTGAATATCAGATTCTCCAATCCCTCCTTCCTCATTACATATCCCAGAAAGTTTAGCTGTTTTTCCTAATGTTAAGTCTTTGTTTCAATTTCTTTTCCATCCTCTCCGAAACCTCATCGTTGCTCTTAAGTTCGGTCCATGGTATCCTCATCATCCATATGTAGAACCACACTTCCGTTGTTTCAATTTTTCCCTTCATCTTTCATTAGATTAATTAGTATTTACTGCCATAATGAAGAACAGACATTATATAGAAGTCCATTTTGTTTCCAGCGAATTTTTCCTGTCTTTCAATATTCTACTCAGCATCTGAAATGCGTCATTGGTTTTGCCAATACGCATTCGGATCACCATATTGCACTTTCCATCCTCTGAACACTTCCAAGGTATTTAAATTTCTGGACCTGTATAATCTTAGTATTCTCGGCCTGCAGGTGGTAGTTTGGGCTCCTCTTTTTACTGATGAACATGCATTCAGTTTACTTGTAGTTCCTATGTAGTCATTTCTTTCCGCTTTCTTCAGCTACCTTCTGTAGGAGATATGGTTTCTTTATGAAATGAAATATAAGGCATATGAAGGGACTGAAGGTAACACAAAATAGAGATGCCAAAGACAATGTCGTCCTTTTGGTATACCGTTTTTAATTTCAGATATAAAGGTTAATGGTCGTCAATATTTTAAATAAGGAATTGTTTGTCAGGTGAAACTTTTTTTTTCAAAACAGATTCATTTTGATTAAAAAAAAAGATAAAAAAGATTCGTACATATTTTGATCAAGTAATATTTAATTGGAGTCGATAGACTAAACTATCGCCCGGTTCACACTCCACCCACGTCTATTGAACAGGTGTAGAGGTTCATCCCTTGTTTCCTGTTTAGGATGTGGTTTCCGGTTTTCTCTTCTCGAATCTTTTCACTCTTACGTAGCCCCCTGCACGTCAGTGGCGTTACCGCCTTGCTTTGGGTGATATGATTAAAAAAAAATTTACTTAACTTAACAAAAGTATAAAATGTGTTGATGTCAATGACGTAAGGAGATTTTCAAGGCATGTCGTTTTTTTTTTTTTCATAATCGTTTCACCCCACGCTAGCCAGGACCGACACTGGTACGCAGGGTTGTAGGAGAAAAAGTAGAACAGAGTACAGAGAAAAGCGAATAAATGTATCCTGATAGCAAATTTCACTAACGGAATGTGCAATAAAATAAACTGCTAGAGAATAAGTGGTGGTTACATTTGACAATTATGGCCGTAAAAGAGTGGAACCCTGCTGCCAATCTAGTAGCACGCATGAATTCATTCAGGGTAAGAAGCTCTTCAGAGCAGAAACTATGAAAATATTTGTATAAAAGAGAGAAAGAAGCCACATCCCCTCGGCGCGAAAGTGACTGAGGCGAGTTGCCAAGTCGGGACCATTTCCGTTGCTGAATCTCATTTGGATTTTGTCGAAAAGCTCTGTATGAATAACAGGAGCAAATATGGCAACTTTATTCAATGCACGCGTACATGGAGAGGTAAATTTGGAAATAAAAAAAGCTCATATAATATGTAAAAATCAGGGATCGATTTGACACTGCATTGATAATATAAACAGTATGCCGCTACTGAATTCATCAACATTATTACATTTTGACAAATGTCGTGGCTTGCAGAAGGTTTAATGACTGCTAATGATGAACAAATATTTGCCCGGGAATTTTTTTTTTTTTGTTTATTTTTTAAAAGTGGACCAGCTTGTTTAAGTTGGTCCTTAGAGTCGTATGGCACCACATGTACTTCACATGTACATTTTTCGGACGTGGATGCGCGTTGTGGTGCATTGGATATCGGCTCGGAACGAGAAATCGGGGAGCCGAGTTCGAATTCCAGCCAGATTCATTGCATTCACTTGCGCCCAAATACCCTTGGGAAAGGTATTAATCCGTCTATTCCTTCCAGTTATGGGTTAAATAACAGGACAGATCTGGTTCTATAGCCTTGGTCGGCAACCAGTCTACCGCAGAAAGCAATGGCAACCTACTGGGAGATAATCTTCTGCCCAGTCACTCATGTCACTTTCGAGACATGATCGCCCAAGCGTGTATCACGTATGGCACTTAACTGACTGAATGTGGAAAGAAGGCTTAGATAATCTGATACTCACAGATCAGATAGAAGGAAAAAGAGACAGGGGAAAGCAGCGGATAACATACTTGTTCTCAATATTTATCCCAACTCTTGGTTCTCGCACTAATATTATTGAATCGCTACAGATTTCTCTACATACGTGTGAACATGGGTTCCTCCTCCTTGCCCTCCTTATGGTAATTAGACTCCCACGTAGTGATTATTGCTATAGACTCAACACTCTAGGCGTCACTTCTGTGGTTTCTGGAATAGTAGTAGGCATCCGTTTATCTCGGAGGATAAAGTCAATGTTCTGTTTGGGCAAAATTCAATGATTTGGTTTGGAGAATGCGATGGTATCTGCAGGCTGTGTGCTACCCAGATCACACTACCCACCTATCGGTCGTATTGACAATATCTAAAAGAATACATTGCGTTCTATTTGGGACTGGTTGGCTCCTGGGATTTTCGGATGGTTGAACACCAACTACCTACGGGGCTCCACACAAAAATTTCTGTTTGAGCTTATTGCATAATATTTTCCTTTTTTTTTACGACGATAGCGGAGATTCAAAATCAGGATTTTTCTTCCGCTAGATGGAGTATCTTCGCGAGTTGATGAGCTCTATCTACCAGGAAAATTAAAAGTAGCTTTTTTTCAGATTTCTGTTTGCGAGTAGAAATGTTTCTGAACTAAGTTTAGTTATGTCTGTTTGAACTGTGTTAAACCAAATAATGTTACGGTTAGGGAGTTCTACTTATTTTTGGCTACATTGATTTTAACGGACTATTATAAACTAGAGCTGATTTTACATTTTTCTAAATCATTAACGTATTTAATTTTAGAAATGTCAAAAGAAGAGTAAAGAGAAAGGCGACAGAAACTCATAGAGTCACAAATTTTAGCAAAAAAAGAAAATTTAGAAAATTCTTCACAAAAAGATGAGAATTTCACAATAGATAAAAAAAGAGAAAGAAAGAAAAAAATATATAAATTTAAAAAGTAAAATTAGGGGCAGATTTTAAACTTGCATTCACAAATAATAGCAGACAGAAAAATTTTAAACGTAATAGCATTTTTTAAATAAATCTACATTTTTAAACAATTCCCCCTTTTTTTAAATCTTATCCAAAAAATGATGTGCGTTGTGGTGCATTGGATATCGGCTCGGAACGAGAAATCGAGTTCGAATTCCAGCTGAATTCATTGCATTCACTTACGCGTAAATACCCTTGGGAAAGATATTAATCCTACTATTCCTTCCAGTTATGGGTTAAATAGCAGGACAGATTGGGTTCTATAGCCTTGGTCGGCAACCAGTCTACCGCATAAAGCAATGGCAACCTACTGCGGGATAATATTCTGCCCAGTCAGTCATGTCCCTTTCGAGACATGATTGCCCAAGCGTGTATCACGTATGGCATTTAACTGATCGAAAAATAATTTTTTCTAAAGAACCTTTTATAAAAGGAAAGTGGTTTATAAAAGAAAATAACATACAGACAATTAAATACAATAACCCAGATAATGACAATGGTAAAAATATGATAAAAAGCACATTATAAAGCCACAAATGTTTTACAATTACATTTTTTTTTTACATTGCTGAAATAAATTCTGAGTTTCTAACACTTTTAATACTGTGTTGAGTTTCCCTCTCAATCTATTTTCTCTTGATAACATTCATTAAGCTCTCTATTTTTAGTTAATTGATATTTTATATTAATAAAATTTTTGGGCTTATCCTCTCCGTCTTCACGGATTGCCATTATCTTCTATATATATATATATAGTATATATTCCTTGATGTATTCATTGATTCTAGCACACATAAATATACTACTTCTCTATATAGGAAACCAACTAGCATAAGTTCGTGTCTTCTTAATTATAATCTTAATTATAATAGTGAATGCCCCCAACGATATAAGTTAGCTGTTATAAAAAACTTACTTCAACGCACACAAATGATATCTTCTTCCAAATCTATATTTTATAAAGAATTACACAACATTAAGCAAACACTAGTGAATAATGGATTTCCTAACTCCGTTATTGATCAACAAATTAAAATGTATCTCAACAAACTTAACAATAGCTCTAACAATAATGATAATATTAATAATAATGGTTTACATCAAAATAAACATAACAATATTAACTTATACTATTGCAACCAAATACATAATAATTATAAACAAGATGAAAAAACTCTCAAAAACATAATACGCAGAAATGTTAAACCAGTCGAAAGTAATAATCAAATTAAACTCATTATATATTATAAAAAGTTTAAAACAATTGACCTCATAGTCTATAATAACCCAACAAGCACTAAACTAAATTCTTTACAAAAAACCAATGTAGTGTACCAACTTACATGCCCATTCAGAGATTGCATCTCTGATACTAATCAAAAACCTAGTACATATATTGGTTTTACCACAACCACGCTTTCCCGTAGACTTACATGTCATCTTTCTGATCAGAGTACTATTAAACAACATTTCTCTGAAAAACATAAACATGTAGGTAATATCAGACAGATTTGGGTCAACAATACGGTGATCCTTACTCATACACACAGTAAGAGGAACCTGCAGATATTGGAGGACATGTACATCAAATCAAAACAACCAACACTCAATAAAATCTACTTTAAAACAGGAAATAACATATTACATTGCATTTGACTAGATGGTTTTGTTGTCATTTCGCGCTATCCCGCGGTGTGACGTCATAAAACCGCATCGCAAACTTAAGAACTGCGTTTATTATTTTTGGTAACTATTGCCGTTGCCAAGCGGAGTTTTATGTCAACACAAAATAAAATCGTCGGTGATGGTGGATTTTATAATATTTCAGTTTAAACTACCTCTCTGAAAATGGCTCATGTGAGCCGAAAGCTTAGAAGAAAACCAATAAATAATTATCCAAATGTTGGAGAATTTTTGTCTTTATTTTCAACTGAAATTAAAGCAAAAATACGACGTTTAGAACGGCTCATGATTAAACATAATTCACATTCATTGTCTCTTATATTTAATAGCATATATATATATATATATATATATATATATATAATATGATATAAGCAAGTGAACGAACACGTAGATTAAAAATCCACTGTTCAATGATTTACTTTTTTAAAGAGTGCTCGACACAGAGTAGAGATTAATATTGAAATTTGGTAATACAATTGTTTATAAAAGCTTTTTTTAAAGCTTTTTCTTAAAAAATTATTTAATTACTTAGTTTTTTGTCATAATTAAATTAGACCCGTACGCAGTTGTATTAAGTGTTCAATATTGTAGAACTTTAGAATATTGTTCATTTGGAAATTAGTTGTTTCCGCAACCTAGGTTTCAACTTTTCATCCTGGCATATAGCCAATTTTGTATGGTTTGACTACTTTCACTATGTTCCAATTTATATCAGTATCTTTTCCGATTTTCATTTTTAATTTCCGAGAGTGTCTAGCCAGTTTGAGGTTTTTGAGGTTTTCTAGATTTAAATTAGAAGGTTAGCTATTATGTTGTTCCCAGAACGAAAAACCTACTAAATGAGAAATTGGAAATTATATTCACATGAAACGATACCAGGATCATACAAACATGGATGAAATGTTATAAGATTCTTTAAAAAGTCCTCCCTAATTCTGAAAATTTTCGGTTGTTTGAAAATTCCAGTCGCGCGTTCGTAAAAAAAAAAAAAAAAATCACATTCATGCGTTTAAAAAGCGGAAAAACAGATATTGTAAACCACCTAAAAATACCGAAATGTTGAAACTTAGGTTACTGAAATAACTGTTTTATTCATAGTAATAATAATTATAACAATATATATATATATATATATATATATATATAAGGTTGATGAAAATATAGAAACAGATAGTTTGAATATTAATTTATGCAATCAGTTATATTCAAAAGGAAATCTATATTCAACCTGTAATAATGTATACCTGACATCTGTCCCTGAAATTCCAATAATAATCATTCAGCAATTACGTTTATTAACACTTTTATAACATAAATATATTCATTCGCACTCATCCACAGACATGCATGCACACACAACATACAACGCCATAAATAGACATGCCTGAACTGTCACTGTTAAACATGCGGGTATCAGTATTTTAATACTATTCCTTGGATTTTTTAGAGATATTCAACGAATAAGTATACAGATATTTATCTCGCAAACTACTTCACAAACTCCAAGACTTTTTTTTTAATCAAGATTAGAGGTTTATCATTTTCTTCTTGTTTACGATTAGGTTTACGGTTCCTTCTAAAATATTCTAATTCTCTTAAACTCACACTAAGTTATTGCGTCTTAGCGGCATTATCGCCTTTCTTTTGGTGAAATCATCGTGTCAGGCAAATGACAAAATATCTGGAGTTAGAAATGAGTCTAGAGGAAAAATTATATACATATAATTATATAAGTCTCATATAAAAGAATCACTTTGTGGGATAATACCATCTCGTGCGTCTCATTCTAACTACATCCGACAGCAAAGCATCTGATCAGGAGAATAGAGGTTCTGAGAAGCGTGGGACCACCACTTGATGTTAGATCTTTATAGTAAAATTACTTGCAATATATTTTTATAAAATTTTATTATACATATTAGTCGTAAAATTATAAACAGTATTTTTTTAAAATTACCAATAATGCATTTTATATTTATCATTTGGAAACTATATGTTTGAAAAGAAACATACGCTTGCCCTGAAAATATAAAATTATGTACCAGTATAAAATTGCTTTCAAAATATTTAGAGTTTCGCATTAAATAACCCATAGAGTTATATATGTCGCTAAACAAAATCAACCTAATCCTCCAAGCTTTGTGTGGAATTCGTGCTGATTTCAATTTGGGTGTGCACGGCTATTTACCAAATGCACGCTGCCTCTGAGTAAAATTACTCACACGCGCACACGTGCACACGCACGTACAGAAAGAAAGAAAGAAAGAAAGAAAGAAGGAAAGAAAGAAAGAGAAAGAAAGGGGCGAGAGAACACATATCACTAATCATGCACAATCACTGCTATTCAGTTGGGTGCGCATGTGCAGACACAAGAGGAAATGACGTCAGTGTCTTGAGTCATCCGGTTGACACTTATTCAATCCATCACACAATGAAGTTAGCATTTGATGGGCGACTGGTTGGATGAATGGACAGATGGCTGAATGATTTGGCGTGGGCGGGGCAAGAAATTAGGGTGAAGAGTGGTAATAACCACGAAAGGACTAGAAAGACTTTCGGGAGCACGGCAAAAGGAGAGAGAGAGAGAGAGAGAGAGAGAGAGAGATGTTGCTGGGAAGCATCTGAAGGAATTCAGAGGAGAAAGGTGGGTCAGAAACATGCCGGCATTCCAAAAGACGGGTAAAAAACGCCGACCCTCACCCTAACTCGTTCACTGTAAAGCGAGAACGGGAGGGACGACTGTCGAGGTGCAAAGTGAGGCGATCCAGTCCTGTCTCGCTCCACGTCCTTCGGCCACCTCCTTCCCCGCTCGTCACTGAAGAACCAGACGAGCAAACGGTGTTTTCCTTTACCCTCCATTCCCCCAAACGAGAAATCCCTGGCCATCCCTATATCTGTCGACCTGTTTCGTTCCGTTCCAAAGAGGTGTGTCGTTCATATTCCCCTATGGATATTAAGTGGAGCTATTTGGAAACTATCCAAGGGACAGCAATCATTTGTTCTCACGTAATATTGCAAAAATGTCGAATAACATCCTTTTCTTTCTTTCTGCCTTTCCCTTATTTCATTTTTCATGCCTATCTCGTTTTAATTTAGACTGCCTCCCCACACCCCCCTTTAGTCATTGTGTTTAAATATCTTTCTCGTGACATCACACCCACCTTTCTGTTATTCATTCCCCCTATTCTTTCTCTCAAAACTCAGTTGGAGATTTACAGATGCCCGCCATTTATGGTGAATAGTGAAATAATTTTTCCCGATAGTTTTATTTTGTTCGGTCTCCTAGAACTTTCATTTTTGTTATTATAATTCTTGGACCCGTTGTTTTGTCATCAGTCTAGACGTCTTGACTTCTCAATAGACTTTCTCTTTCTCCCTTCCGAATCCAACGCTGCCCCGTTCTCGCTAAACCCGTCTCGTCTAGACTGTTCTTTTGTCCTCTGTTCTCCATTCTTACATTTCTCATGCCCTATTTTTGTTATCGTCGGCTGTTTTCGTTTTAGTCTTCTTTCCTTAAATTATTTTTCCTTTGCTCTTTCTTTTTCTGTCTCTCCTTTCATTCTAATTCAGCTATTTTCATTCTGATACTTTTCTTTGTGTTGTTACTTTTATTACATAATTCCAGCCTCACTTTCGTCTTTAACCATTTCCTTCTTTCCTTCCTTCGATAATATCAGTCTATATTTCTTTCTTACACCTCATCTTTTATGTTTCGAGTCTTTTCTCAACGCTTTAAATTATGAATCTCTACATCCTTCAATTTGGAGCTCTAAGTAACTTTTGTCTTTTTGCTATCCTGCCTAACGCTAACCCTTCCAATCAATTACAAAACATCACTGCTTTCCTCTGTCTCTGTTTAATTGTCCAAGCCCTCCTTCCTCATTATGTGAAATTTTAACCGTCTCTTTCTGGTTCGAAGAGTCCATTTATTTTTTTTATTTTTTTCCAAATATTTGCCGGTTCTCGCATGTTCGGACCACAATATTTTCAGCATCTTTCTCTTCAATTTCAATCAGCGTCTTTCTTCTAATTATCGTTTTTCTTCTCAAATTTTTTTTCCTTATTTTTTTTTATCGTTTGATTTTTATTCTCTTTTCATTTTCTCTCTTTTCTGTCGTTTCTTTATTTTTAATCTCACTTTATTCTTTTCCTGTCCTTTACCTCGTATTTTATTTTTTGTTCCTTGCTTCAAGTCTCACTTTCGTCTTTAATACTTTCTCCCTTTCCGTTTACTCCGCTAACGCCTGTCTTTATTATCTACACTCCATATAGATTGAAATTAGGTTTTACTTTTCATTTATTTCTTCCTATGCTGCGGACATTCTTCATTACTTTCTTCATTACTTATTTTTGTTGTCTTCTGCTTTTTATTTTTATTCTTCCTTCCATAAAACTGCATCTTTCTTTCTATTCTCTCTTTACAACCCATCTGTTCATTCTAATCTATCGTCCTTCCTTCTTTCCACCTATTTTTCCTTCATTCTTGCTTGTCACTTTTGTTTCTTTTCATTATTTGCTTGGCATTTTTAATGATTTCTTTTTTTTTTATTCTTGACGGTTTTCGGCCACAAAATGCTAAAACAAGTTAAGCAGCGTCAGGCCTGGTTAGTACCTAGATGAGTAATTACTTGGGATATGCTAGATGGTGTAAGCTTGGATGTGCGGATGGGGTAATGTATAATGTTTAAAAATTCTTAAAAAAAGGGCTGAGTTCAATTTCCCGCTTGGTTCGTTTTATTACGTGCAAATACCCTTCGGAAAGTTATAAATTCACCAATACCCCACATCAATGAATTGATTAGGTATTCTTCTTCATATGCAATGTAAACCGAGAATATAGGCGATTATGGCCCTCCACAACCATTCGTCTCTTGTAGGTGGGAAAACATTTTGTTTTCTTTTTATTTCCTGAAGATCATCACGTATGTTATGCTCTGTTTCCTTCTATGTCCCTTTCACTAAAGCTGTCTTGTGAGTATCATCATTTACAGGCCCTCTTTCCTCATTATATGTCCCAGAAATTTCAACTGTCACTTTTTGATCTTAAGCATAACTGTCTCTTTTGTTTCTCTTTTCTTTAAAACTTCGCCGTTGTTCACATATTCGGCCTTTGTATTCTCAACATCCCTCAGTAGAACGACATTCCTGCTGCTTTATCTATCGTATTCATCTGTGAAAAGACTGTCTAGCGTACACTGCCATATACGAAGACCGGAATTATTTAGCAGTTCAGTACTATTTCGTTTTTGTTCACCCCGACATAAATTGTTACACTCCAAAACTATTTTCTTGATTTCAATAACCTGCAAATGGTTGATAATTCGTAGAAAACGAATCAATCAGTTAATCAATCGCAAATTCATTAAGCTATGAATCGTCGAACCTGATCAGTACCTTAGATGGGTGATGGTGCGTAAAGTATTTATGTAAAATAAGGAACGAGAGACTAATTCGGTTCGTTATATTCACTTCCATACAAACACTATCGGGAAAGATGCGTATCACCTTCTTTTCTCTACCTAATTTTTGGGTGATAACAATAATTTACTGGTCAGTCAGTTAAGTGCCATACATGATACATGCTTGGGCGATCATGTCTCGAAAGAGACATGACTGACTGGGCAGAAGATTTTCCCGCAGTAGGTTGCCATTGCTTTCTGCGGTAGACTGGTTGCCGACCAAGGCTATAGAACCCAATCTGTCCTGCTATTTAACTCATAACTGGAAGGAAGAGACGGATTAATACCTTTCCCAAGGGTATTTGCGCGTAAGTGAATACAATGGATTCAACTGGAATTCGAACTCAGCTCCCCGGTTTCTCGTTCCGAGCCGATATCCACTGTACCACAACGCACATCCAATTTACTGGTACAAGTCTTAATTATTAGTAAGACTTGTATCATTTGCAAATACATTTTTACTAATGCTTTTGCATGACGGATCGCCACTGTGAAATTTTCAATTAGTGGAACTGAGAAATGTTGCTAGTCAGAAGATCTTTCATGGAAATAGTAAAACGTTTAATCTCTTAAAAAAAATAGTTTGTATGGTGGAAACTATTTAATCACCTACAAGCTCGCGCTTTTGAACTCTATTAAGTGAGGAAAATGAAAACTGGCCAGTTCGAGCTCAAATATGACAAGGGTTTTGAGGCTTGAACGTCATTGAGAGCTAAACTCACCTAAAGAGACCTCTTTCTGAGAACATCCATTCATCGAGGTAGGCAAACATTCACTTTTCACTCACCGATGATTGAACTTTACCAGTTCGACTTTTGAGCTATTGAATATGACAAACCAGTTTTCCTGTTACAATCCGTCAGAAAAGAGATCAACTGTCAGGAAGAGCGACTATTACTAGAATTAACTTAGCTAACTACGACTGTCGAATTATTTTCCATTGCATTATTGCATTTCTGCTAACGTCTTCATTTTTTTTTCTTGTCTCTTTAAGATGTTGACGATCATGGCCCTCCGCATCTACTTTTCTTTTGCAGTTCTTAACATATTTTCTCTCAATATTCTCCCAAACCCAGCCCTGTCTTCCACTTGCTTAAACACAACAAGTAATTTTCGCGTCGCATTAACTTGTCTCCTATTGCATCTATCCGTACTGTGAGTATCAAATTCTCCAATCACTCTTTATTTATTCAGTCAGTTAAGTGCCATGCGTGATACACGCTTTGGGCGATCATGTCTCGAAAGAGACATGACTGACTGGGCAGAAGATTATCCCGCAGTAGGTTGCCATTGCTTTCTGCGGTAGTCTGGTTGCCGACCAAGGCTATAGAACCCAATCCGTCCTGTTATTTAACCCATAACTGGAAGGAATAGACGGATTAATACCTTTCCCAAGGGTATTTACGCGTAAGTGAATGCAAGGAATTCAACTGGAATTCTTTATTTATTACGTTTCCAAAATCTTCAGCTGCTTTTTCCTGATGTTAAGTAGAAATTTCCTTTACATCCTCTCCAAAAGTTTGTCTTTGATTAAGTGATCCTTTGCCTCCTTAAGTGTTCCTTCCATGATATCCTTTGTCTCCTTCAGTGTTGCGTCCATGGTATCCTTAGCCTCCTTAAGTGTTCCATCCATGATATCCTTTGTCTCCTTAAGTGTTCCGTCCATGATATCCTTAGCCTCCTTAAGTGTTCCTTCCATGATATCCTTTGTCTCCTTCAGTGTTGCGTCCATGATATCCTTAGCCTCCTTCAGTGTTCCGTCCATGATATCCTTAGCCTCCTTCAGTGTTCCGAAAATGGTATCCTTAGCCTCCTTCAGTGTTCCGTCCATGGTATCTTTAGCCTCCTTAGGTGTTCCGTCCATGATATCCTTAGCCTCCTTAAGTGGTCCGTCCATGGTATACTTAGCCATCTTAAGTGTTCCGTCCATGATATCCTTAGCCTCCTTAAGTGTTCCATCCAAGGTATCCTTAGCCTCCTTCAGTGTTCCGTCCATCGTATCCTTAGGCCTCCTTAAGTGTTCCGTCCATGATATCCTTAGCCTTCTTAAGTGTTCCGTCCATGTTATCCTTAGCCTCCTTAAGTTTTCCATCCATGTTATCCTCAGCCTTCTTAAGTGTTAGGTCCATGGTATCCTTAGCCTCCTTAAGTGTTCCTTCCATTGTATCATTAGCCTCCTTAAGTGTTCCGTCCATGTTAACCTTAGCCTCCTTAAGTGTTCCGAAAATGGTATCCTTAGCCTCCTTATGTGTTCCGTCAATGATATCCTTAGCCTCCTTAAGTGTTCCGTCCATGGTATCCTTAGCCTCTTTAAGTGTTCCGTCCATGTTATCCTTAGCCTACTTAAGTGTTCCGTCCATCGTATCCTTAGCCTCCTTCAGTGTTCCGTCCATCGTATCCTTAGCCTCCTTAAGTGTTCCGTCCATGGTATCCATAGCCTCCTTAAGTGTTCCGTCCATGATATCCTTAGCCTTCTTAAGTGTTCCGTCCATGTTATCCTTAGCCTCCTTAAGTTTTCCATCCATGTTATCCTCAGCCTTCTTAAGTGTTAGGTCCATGGTATCCTTAGCCTCCTTAAGTGTTCTGTCCATGGCATCCTTAGCCTCCTTAAGTGTTCCGTCCATGTTAACCTTAGCCTCCTTAAGTGTTCCGAAAATGGTATCCTTAGCCTCCTTATGTGTTCCGTCAATGATATCCTTAGCCTCCTTAAGTGTTCCGTCCATGGTATCCTTAGCCTCCTTAAGTGTTCCGTCCATGTTATCCTTATCCTGCTTAAGTGTTCCGTCCATGATATCCTTAGCCTCCTTAAGTTTTCCGAAAATGGTATCCTTAGCCTCCTTAAGTGTTCCGTCCATGGTATCCTTAGCCTCCTTCAGTGTTTCGTACATGGTATCCTTAGCCTCCTTAAGTTTTCCATCCATGTTATCCTCAGCCTTCTTAAGTGTTCCGTTCATGTTATCTTTAGCCTCCTTACGTGTTCTGTCCATGGTATCCTTAGCCTCCTTAAGTGTTCCGTCCATGATATCCTTAGCTTTCTTACGTGTTCCGTCCATGTTATCCTTAGCCTAATTAAGTGTTCCGTCCATGTTATCCTTAGCCTGCTTAAGTGTTCCGTCCATGATATCCTTAGCCTCTTTCAGTGTTCCGTCCATGATATCCTTAGCCTCCTTCAGTGTTCCGTACATGGTATCCTTAGCCTCCTTCAGTGTTTCGTACATGGTATCCTTAGCCTCCTTAAGTTTTCCATCCATGTTATCCTCAGCCTTCTTAAGTGTCCCGTCGATGTTATCCTTAGCCTCCTTAAGTGTTCCGAAAATGGTATCCTTAGCGTCCTTAAGTGTTCCGTCCATGGTATCCTTAGCCTCCTTAAGTGTTCCGTCCATGGTATCCTTATCTCCCTTAAGTGTTCCGTCCATGGTATCCCTAGCCTCCTTAAGTGTTCCGTCCATGGTATCCTTATCTTCCTTAAGTGTTCCGTCCATGGTATCCCTAGCCTCCTTAAGTGTTCCCTCCGTGGTATCCTTAGCCTCCTTAAGTCTTCCGTCCATGTTATACTTAGCCTCCTTAAGTGTTCCCTCCATGGTATCTTTAGCCTTCTTAAGTGTTCCGTCCATGGTATCTTTAGCCTTCTTAAGTGTTCCAACCATGGTAACTTTGTCTAATAACGTGTTCCGTCCATGTTATCCTTAGCCTCCTTATGTGTTCAGTCCATTGTATCCTTAGCCTCCTTGAGTTTTCCGTCTATTATATCCTTAGTCTCCTTCAGTGTTCCGTCTACGTTATCCTTACCCTCCTTAAATGTTAGGTCCATGGTATCCTTAGATTCCTTAAGTGTTCCGTCCATTGAATCCTTAGCCTCCTTAAGTTTTCCGTCCATGATATACTTAGCCTCCTTAAGTGTTCCGTCCATGGTATTCTTAGCCTCCTTAAGTGTTCCGTCCATGGAAACCTTAGCCTCCTTAAGTGTTCCGTCCATGATATCCTTAGCCTCCTTCAGTTTTCCGTCCATGGTATCCTTAGCCTCCTTATGTGTTCCGTCCATGGTATCCTTAGCCTCTTTAAGTGTTCCGTCCATGATATCCTTAGCCTTCTTATGTGTTCCGTCCATGGTATCCTTAGCCTCCTTATCTGTTCCGTCCATGATATCCTTAGCCTCCTTAAGTGTTCCCTCCATGGTATCCTTAGCCTCCTACAGCAGAAAGAATATTTCGGTTAAAAATTTAAGTGCAACTTTAGACGTCATATTTTCTCCTTTTGAAACTTTTCTTTTATTGTCCTATTTTATCACTATACTTTTCTCATGTTCCTTTACTCTTAGAAACCTTTCGTGGCTTTATCGCTGTACAGTGGTTGAATTTTGTTTAGTGCCACCAAGATGAAGAAAATACTGGACATGCGTGAATGTAAAAAGAACTGAAAACCCAATCCTTACCTGGAAACAAATGTTCAAAAAATGGGCATGAGTGTGAATCGGACGATTCAAACTCTTGAATCTCTAATTCTCTAGCTAGAATAGATTCAAGCATGACTGAGAAGGCAAAGGAAACTTTAAGACAATAAGGCAAACTTTAAAAACTAAATATTCACATATAATACACGGAAGAGTAATTTCAATAGCTCATGGAATATTTTAATGGCTATTTCTATTGAAATCTGAGCACGTCAAAAGTTATTTTGCAGATCAAAAATACAGATGTTCTTGTTAATAGGGTCAGGTATCAAATAACAAACAAACTGATTTGAAAGGAAACTAGTTACTTTCCATAAAACCGATAATAGGGCTTGTTAAAAAATTTTTTAAAAATTCAAAAATTTAAATACCTAGGAAGTGTTCTAACAGGAGATGGAAAGTGCGACACAGAGATCCGAAGGCGAATTGGCATGGCAAAGGACGCGTTCCAGAAGCTGAGTAAAGTACACAGGAAAATTTCACTAGAAACAAAGAAAAGAGTGCTGGATTGCTATGTGATGTCAGTTCTTCAATATGGCAGTGAATGCTGGACAATATCATCGAAAATGAGGACAAAACTGGAAGCAGCGAAAATGTGGTTCTACAGAAGGATGCTGCGGATATCGTGAACTGAGCATGCAAGCAACGATGAGGTGTTGGAAAGAATGACAACAAAAAGGAATTTAATACTGAGCATCAAGAAGAGACAACTGAAGTTCCTGAGACACGCAATGAGGAAGGAGAGCTTGGAGAACCTGATACTGACTGGCCAGATAGAAGGAAAGAGAGACAGAAGGAGGCAGCGGATAACATATTTGCAGGGATGACGGAACGGGGGTTGCCAGGAGTAACAGGAGCAAACATACTAAGAGCCACAAGGGATAGAGAGAAGTGGAGAACCATGATCACCTACTTCCTGAAGGGACAGGGCACATAGAAGAGGGAAGAAGATAGCTGAAGAAAAAGTTTAAGAAATAAAGCACGGTTTTGCAGTTATTGTAATTTTTATCGGCGCTAAAAATGGAGTCTACTACGTGATGGCTCTCAAAGTTTCTGGTCTTTATGACTGAAGGTGTTAACATATCGATGTTTTATCTCTGGGAATGAAGAGCTAGAGTTATGATCCAGTTCCTTACTATAGATCTGTTTGCCAGTTGCTTTCTAGTAACTGACTTATTGTTTTGGGATAAAGTTAGTAGAAAAATATGATGGCCGAGTATCAAGAAAGTTGTATCATTTTCATTTTTTTTAATTTTGAAGTCATATCTAGATATCTACCTCAATCTCAAACCTCCAGAGCAGAGTTATATCCGACCTAAAGTAACTTCTAAATGTAAATGTATGTGTTTTTTTAATCAAAACGTATTTTAGAGCTTTGACATATTCTGGAAATAACCAAGTTTCTATACTGGCAGAAAAGTACATCCATACGGATAGAAAATGGGCTAAGTAGATACACCCAAATAGAAAAGGGTGTCTCTTCTTTATTAGATTTGTTCAGGCTATACAGCGAGGCAATTCTGAAAACTATAAAAGAAGTACAAAATTTAAATATCTGGGAAGTATTCTGACAGAGGATGGATAGTGCTACACTGAGATCCTGAGACGTATTGGGATCGTCAAATTCTGAGAGGCAATTCTGAGACAATTAAAAGTAGATCACAGGGTGATGATCGCAGACACGGAAAGAAACCCACAGAAGTTCTTACAGAAGATAGGGAAGTAAAACCAAAACAAAGGCCCAATGTAAACTGCAAGACAGAAGATATAGTTATAAGCAAAAGGATTAGCCCAAAATACATATTACAAATCGGTTATACTAAAATCAAATGAAATAAAATTTTTTGAATATCTGGGAAGTAATTTGACAGAGGACGGAAATTGTGACACTGAGATCCAAAGACATATTGGGATGGCGAAATATGCATTCCAAAAGCTAAGCAGCGTATTTATAGATGGAAAATCTTGTTTAAAAGCAAAGAAAATTAGTACTTAACTGTTACATGATATCTGTAATGTAATATCGGCAGGGGAAGTTGGACAATCACCTCAGATATGAAGAAGGGACATGTGGTTTTATAGAAAAATTTGAGGATATTATGGACGAAATATTGAACAACAACGACGTTTAAGAGAACGGAAACAAAAGAAAATTAAGACATGGAAAGTGGCAGCTGAAATTTCTGATTCACGTAATCAAAGGGTTTGGAAAATGTGATGTTCCCAGAACAGGTTGAGTGAAAGAGGGACAGAAGAAACCAAGGCGAAAAAAATCTAATCAGTTTCAATAAACGGATGATAGAGCAGGGTTGAGAGAAATAAGAACATCCAAAACGCATTAACAGCTACAAGAGACCTGAAGATGTGCAGGACTATAATTGTCTACTTTCTGAAAGAACACGACACATAAAAGATGAAGAAGAATTAGCCTACAGATCATATTTGGCCATAATTCATAATCCTTATATACATTTATCAAACTGGCTGTTCTAATGACTAAACTGACCATCATAGATTTTTACCGATCTGATATTAGGGACCCCCACATAGAAAGGAAAAAAACTTTCTTTCGATTTCAAGTTTTTCAGATTGATTTTCAGCAGATAGTTGATTTTTAAGTATCATCGCCCTTGACCGTGGGGTAACGCGGAAGTAAATGGGGAGGGGAATGAGTTTTTCTTTTTTGGCGGGGGGATTATCCGGTTTCTAAACAGAATCAACATTCATACTTGGGAACGGTAAATTCGGGCTTGTCGCGTGCTTTATCTACCGTTAATTTATACTGCTAGCAATTTCGGGACGAGTAGATGGGCAAGAAGTTGATAAAGGTAGGTTCTAAGCTGTTTGACCAACATGTCAGAGGTTGCCTTAAGTTTAACTGAAGGAGAACGAGAAAAGATAGGTTTTGCTGACAAAGCGACAACAAAGCGAAAATTGATTATTGCCTTTATTAAATGTCATGCTTGAGATCAGGTCCATTTATACAAATGGCAACATAGATGAGGACAATAGTCCAAATAATGTAAATACTACCTCATCTCAGAAATATAGACAAAAAGTAAATTTTATGGGTCTTCATGAAGACCACAATTCTTCTAGCATTGTGAACTTGCGCAGCAGAGCACAAGCAAAGAGCAGTATAAAATAAGAGAACTTACATTACTTTATTTAATTATACCGGATGTGTGTTGTTGCGGGTGCAGAGAAGTTCTACGATCATTCACCAACATCAATAGCTCTGCATTAACAAGTAAAGCTCATACGGGATTCGATCATCTTGACTGATAAGCGCTTCGAGAGAAATCGCACAAGTACAGCCAAGAATACAACCTGGTAAATTCTGTAATAATTTCAAATAAGAAAATCACGATGGCGGATCAGGTGAAAAGAGATAGATCCAAAGTCTTGGTTGGACAAATCGGAGAAATACTTCAAAACATCCGCTCAGTTTATCACTTTCGTCCCTTTTTCGGTGGGCGCCTTAGTCAGTCAGTTAAGTGCCATACGTGATACACGCTTTGGGCGATCATGTCTCGAAAGAGACATGACTGACTGAGCAGAAGATTATCCCACAGTAGGTTGTCATAGCTTTCTACGGTAGACTGGTGCCGACCAAGGCTATAGAACCCAATCTGTTCTGTTATTTAACCCATAACTGGGAGGAAGTGACGGATTAATAGCTTTCCCAAGGATATTTGTGCGTAAGTGAATACAAAGAATTCGACTGGAATTCGAACTCGTCTCGCCGATTTCTCGTTCCGAGTTGATATCCACTGCATCACAACGCACATCCTGGCGCATTAGAGATGATTTTTTTTTTATTATTTACTCCCAAGGATAGCAATAAAACCACTAGGACGAAAATAGTTACTGAATGTTAGAAAAAATTTAAAAAAATATCAAAGAAAAAAGACAATTAAAGAACAAGAATTAAGAAGACAAAGGATAAGGATTGACATTAGGTTTGTATTTTGGGAGCGAGATTTACAAGCGAGCAATGTGATAGAAGAAACTGTTAACATAGAACTTACTGTTACAACTAGACATTTGTATTGTCAAATGATAATACATTGCCACCAATTTAGAACTGCACTGAAATTCATAAAATGTAGGTATTATAAAGGAAAGTGAATCAGAAAAAATACCATGAAAATATTTGTAGAAAAACACTGGGAAGCTACGTTAAATCGGTTGGAAAGGAATGGGAGCCGAGGTACCAGATCTAGATCAATAATGTTGCAGATTTTTCTTTGAATTTCATCAAACAAAGAGCAACAAACAAGATTTAGCAGTTATGTTCAAAGCAAGAATGAATAGTAAACTGCAAAATATATGAACTAAATTCGTATGAGAAAAACTTATCCCGACATACTGGGGAAAGATTTTTTCGCTGCAAGCAATTCATTCAATAGACTCTTTCCATTTTATATCAGCTAAAAACGTTAGCTCAAAAATGCGCCATGAGTCATTCTCCTTGAGGTGAGCATCAGCCGTGCTAGCTTCTCTCAGATGAGTACCAGAGAACAGTTTCGTTTTTGAAGAGTTAAAATTAACAAGCCACTCCTTGTTAAATTTAACAACATTTCCGGAAATCTTTCTACCTCACAAGACGCCTGAGTATTACTTGACATCATTGGTCATGCGTAGGACAGAAATCGCCAATCATTTGTTGAGAAAGGTGTTGTCTCGAAGCCGTAGTTAGAAGCTGAGCTCTGATGGTTATGACACATCCGTTATAACTAAGAGTCGGCCAGTATATTGAATAATAATAATAAGACGAGAAATGAGAAAAGAGAGACTGTTTCAAAATGTTTGTGGAAAAGAGAGTGTGCGTGAGAAATAACCGAAGAGAAGGAAAAATGATCAAACAGAAATTTGTAGAAATTTGTAAGTTGTAGAATGCATTTGTATAAAAATGTTTATCAGTCTTCTTTACTAATAAAGTATGTGTTCCTTTCCATTTTCTGGCTGGTGAAAGATGCAAAAGTTTTATGGACAGTTGCTGTTGTCGTTGTTTTCCTTTCCTCCTTCCTTCTCTTGTGTATTGGTTGAGTCAGCGAGGACCTGTCTGTCGGTTCTTTGGCCTCTCTGTTTTCTGCGCCTTTCTGACTGTCTTGACCGGTCAGGGGACGTCCTTAAATAGTCAATCTCATCATGTGACCGGCTCCCGCAGGCATTTTCTTCTTTAGGTGGGAAAAAAAGTTTGACTGAAGTTATCAATGAATTTTCTATTTCTAATCTAATTAGGATCCAGAATTTTGGTTTTCACACTAATTTTCCTTGGTCTGGGTTTTACAAAATGCTTTTAGTCGTTTGGATCCGATTTTGCGTGTGTGCCATTGTACTTTGTGTGTTTTAGTTGTTGGATGATATAGCATTTGTATCCTATACATTCAATTGACTCGAAGATTTTACAAGTCGGCGCAAGTCAAGATTACTTACAACAGCCAAAACCTTTAATAGAATGAACATAATGATAAGCAGAAACCTAACATAGACAAAATCAAAATCAAAACTTGAAACGGAAAATGACGAATAACATCAATAGTTGGTAGACTGCCATCGTCTCTTCGAAGAAACCTGAAAATTTAAACTGAGTTGTTCTTAACAGCGACTGATATAAATGCTACAAGAACAAATTATTTATTGAGACTAAGATAGATAAGCCACAGAAAAACGGCAATGTACACGGTGTGGTAATAAAGATGAGGCAATGAACTGCATAATAAGCGAATGTAGCCAATTATTCCAGGAAAATTTCAACTGTTTATTTAATCTGCGGATGTAGAACGTTCTTGTTACGCTGAGAATGTCTAGAAATATCTCATTCAACTCGAAAATAGCCCAGTATATTAAGCCGTTGTTTGCGCAAATTTGGTGACATGATAATTGTGAGATGAATCCCGGAGCCGGGTAGTGCTAACTTAGATTTAGCAGCATATAGACTACACAGAACAATTGTCCTGAAAGATATAACACAAACAGAAATTCTCTGAGACTTTCAGATTTAGACCAAATCAAATTTCTGGGCCAAGTTGTAATAAACAAGAAGAATATAATATTATATGACTACTACTAATAATAATAATATTAATAATAATGGTTCCAGTAGACTGATTGAAGAGTACCCCGGTAGTACATGTTTTAAAGCAAGACAGAATATTTGAATCAGAAGTATACCTCACCTTAAACGAAAAAATGTGTGTCATATTTAGCTGTCTTTTTTTCTTTCTGTTCTTTTTGTCTGTTTTTTTTTTGTTGTTTTTCTTTTGTCGTTTCTGACCTTAAGTATCTGGCTGAGACCCGGAAAGAAATGAATATGCAACAACAACAACATAAATAAATAAATAAATAAATAAATAAATAATAATTGTTTATAATTCTTAGATGAGGCAGTATTTATACTATTGACATTGTTCGGAATATTTTCCTCATCTTTAGTGGCATGTTTACGAAGTTTCGGTAGTACGCTGCATTCTTCTTCAGGAGCTGGGAATTACGAACCGAACCATTTATTACTATCACTGGGGTATATCATTCTCAGAAGTGGCATCGCATAAGAAATGAGAATGATAAACTCCAGTGACCATAATTAAGGGTTCGGTTCGAAATTGCAATCACCTGAAAAAGTCGTTACGTAAAACGGCCAAAGCGTCTTAAACATCGCAACAAAGATGAGGACATTAGTCCTAATATTGTATAGAGTGTAAATAATAATAATAATAATAATGATAATTATTATTATTATTATTATTATTATTATTATTATTATTATTATTATCATGTCATTATTATTATTATTTAATTTTTCAAAATTGTCTTTAATTTCTGGTTAATATCACAATGTTTCGGGACTTCTATGCTATGACCTTCATCAGGTTGTAGGTTGTTGTAACGCTCAGAGACTTTTGAAATTAACCTTTTATTTAATTTACGAATATAGAAGTTCTCGTTATGCTGACGATATTTAGGAATATCACATTCAACTCGTAAATAGCCCAGTATATCAAGGTGTTGTTTCCGCGAAATTGGTGACATAAGTGTGAGATGAACCACTGGGTCTTGTAGTGCGAACTTATATTCAATAGAAACAGGCTGATCCTTAACCGCGTACTATCTCTCATTGCAAAATTGAAAAGACACTTTGCTACAATTAAAAATTGTCTGTCACCACACACACACACACACACATATATATATATATATGCAAACTTATATATATATAGATATAAATATATATATATATATATATATGCAAACTTATCACTATACTCGTTTCGAAAAATATATACGCGGAAGGAAAAAAATGGTTGTAAACAAGAAAGAGCTAAGTACATGAACATCAGTCAAAGCGATTTGGACCGAGCCAGTATGTAGCTCAAAGAAAAATCCTGAGACGAGTAATCAATAACAAAAAAGCGCTCAATACGTAAGCAGAGCAGAATAAGTAAATTAACCTGGTGAGCCAGCAAACCGACTAAGGTTTCGCCAAAACGGATCTTCCCTGAACATCCGTTTAGGTGAAACCTTGGTAGGTCTGTTGGCTTACTAGGCTAATTTACTTTATATATATATATATATATATATATATATATATATATATATATATATAATTGATTTGTTTTAACATTATTTTAAACCGGTTTCAGTAGATGGTCTGTTTATAATTAAACAGTTTATTTAATTATAATTAAACAGTTTAATTTTTATATTAAATTGCCTAAGCTTCGAAGAAAAACAGAACTTAAGAGACAGTCAAACCCACGCCTATTGAACAGGTTAAGAGGCTCATCCCTTGTTTCCTGTTTAGGGTGTGGTTTCCGGCTTTATCTTTTCCAATCTTTTCACTATTACGTAGCCCCCTGCACATCAGTGGCGTTACCGCCTTGCTCGGGGTGATACGATTAAAAAAAAAAAAAAAAGAATATACTAATATACACTATCGGCTATAATTATTAGACCAACAAAGTATTTTTAAAAATTATGTATTTCATATTATTTTTAATATTTATTACCAAGTGAATACTTGTAAATGGATATAGAATAGTTCTTTTGTTAATTCTGCACAATAACATGTGCATCAAATGAATTTATAAATATCTAACAATTACCTATATTGCAGTTTCATCCATGAAAGAATGAAGAAAATTTAGGGTGATTCGGACGAGTTCAATTTTGGTTCCTTGCCTCGTAAAATTTTGCAAAGTTATAATAACAAAAGAACCATTCGATGTTCATTTAGAATTATCCACTTGGCAATAAATACTAAAAATAGTATGAAATACATTCTTTCTTTTAATTATGGCCGGTAGTGTACATCTGTTTAAATTTCTGAAATGAGGTATTGTAACTGTTTAAACTATTTACATTGCTCGGAATGTTGTCATCTTTATTAGAATATTCATGATTTTTCGGCTGTTGTACACTTCGTCCTTCTTCAGATAATATATGTTGAAATTCAGAACCGAATACTTTATTTTGTCTACCATAGTAGATTGTTCTAGTTCCGCGTGCTGTGCCTTTTTTGAATATTTTATCTATAGTTATTTCTCTGTGGTAAATGAACTCTCCTACTGTTTTTTACCACTGCCGTAGACAGATATTGAACTCACACCTCTTTGGATCAACTCAATCGATCACTTTAACAAACGCTTTTATCTAATGTCTTGGTGGATAAAAGCCTTACTTGAAATAATTAAGGTTTATTGCCCAGCGCCTGTAGCCTATTAAAAAGTAGAACTTCCGAGGGATCTTTTGCAATTTTATTACGGTATCGTCATTGTGTCACATTTGGTAGCAACATAGACGCACTTAAAACTATCTATATATTTCCACGTGTAAGCGACTCGTTTTCGTATCATGACTAGCAAGTTTTCCTTTGTATAGAGTACGAAATTGACTGGGTACCCTGTATATCTAACCTTGCTTCAAATCTAAACTACGATGTATATATGTGTGTTCTGAGACAGGTTTATGTATAAATATGTGGCAACTCTTTTGAGGAAAGATTAGTCTCAAATGGTTTTAGAATTAATCCGGAAATCACCGTCCTCCGAGATTCTGACTGACGATCAGAGCTGTCACAAAAGCACAGGAATTAATCACGACTACACCGTGCACGTATATATATATATATATATATATAAAGGAGAGAGAGAGAGACAAGATAGATAGATAGATAGATAGATAGATAGATAGATAGATAGATAGATAGATAGATAGACCTAAAAGTATATGTGCATTCATTTGTGTATATATGTGTGTGCGCGAATGCGCGTGTACGTGTGTCAAAGAAAGTCCAAAGAAATAAAAACAAAGCTCAGATCAAAGCTGGATTGCAAAAATAGATTATATTCTTGAGCTGATTTGGCTCAACGTCTCAGATTGAACTTCGCACCACTTCTACGTCTTTCTACTGCAAACAACACGTAGTAGGCACTCAAAATATTAATCTGTCAATCAATCAATCTATCTCTTCTTCTTCTTCTTCTTCCCTCTCTCTCTCTCTCTCTCTATCTCTCTCTCTCTATCTCTCTCTCTCTCTCTCTTTCTCTGTATATATAAATATCTCGTTTTCCAAGATACGCTGCATATAAAAATAAAAGTAAAAAAACTCCCAAATTATATGCAGTTTCCCCAAGCAAGTGAATTTAATCTTCCTACCATTTCTGTACTATTACTGATTATGGTATGAACTTTACATCACTTTGTGACTTATATCGGGTAAACTTTCTCAAAGGCTCTAATCCCCGATCTGCTGGCAAAATGCAAATACACATTCTATTCTGTTATATTTGAAAGTGCAAATGCGTATTTAGACATATTACACATTACAAATGCTAGCAACGCATCCCAAGAAATATAAAATGTTCATATTGTAGCTGAAATCAAACAATCACTTTGCATTTACTTGTCTCATCCACCAAAATCTAAAAGATTAGAGTTTTCTACTAAGATGTTGTTTATCCGAAACAATATCTTCTTTAGATTTGATAGGAACTGTCGGACAAAGAGAAGAAATTGTCTTAATCAAAACATGTCTTCGAGTTCAGCTTACTCGACAAAAAAAAAAAAAAAAGACAAAAACCAAAAAAAGATGAATATAGGTAACGCGAGGAGTATTTACATTATTCGGACTATTGTACTCATCTTTTTGATGTTTGTACAATATTTCGGCCGTTGTACACTCCGGCCTTCTTCAGGTGCTAGGAATTTCGAACCGAACCCTTTATTACAATCACTGGGGTATATGAACTCCATTCCTTGCCTAATAACTCTTCTGGAATTGATGAGTTATCTCCCTCTAACCCTGTAAGTTACTTGTTCACCACTGCTGTAGCCTACTCACATCTCTTTGGGTTAAGTCACAGGAACTGGTCAACGTCTATATCCCTGGAGTCATGTATCCTTAGAGGTAGATAATTCCTGACTTCCAGAAGAGGCATTAGGTAAGAAATGGAATCCATATACCCAGTGATTGTCATAATAGTTTCGGTGCGAAATTCCTAGCACCTGAAGAAAACCAGAGTGTACAACGGCCGAAACGTCGTACATATTGCAAAAAGATGAGTACAATAGTCCGAATAATGTAAATACTATAATTAAAACATCATCTCAGAAATACAGACAAATAATAAAGGAGTAATTATATTTTTCACTTTTTCTTTTATGTCACTATAGAGTAGAGTTTCTCAAACTATGGGTCGCGACTGAGTGGTGGGTTGTTAGCGGGACATAAAAATTTATGCTAGAATTACGCATTAGCTTTGATTAAACGCTATCTGTTGAGATTGTTCAAGAATTGATTGTTCATTACCAAGCTATTGAAACTAGTAGGCAGTTTGTTATTTTGACGAGTTTTAAGAATCAGGGTTGTCCATGCTCTTAATTACACGTCGTCGTAAAAAAGAAATCCATTTCCACCTATCGATACAAATAATACTTTTTATATTCTTCCATATGTTTTTGCCCAATAAATTGGAGTGAGTTGCCATAAGCTGTTGTCATAAATAGTAGGGCACCATTCTAAAAAGTATGGAAACCCCTGCAGTAGATTAATCACTTCAGGTTATTAATATGCACATATTAAATAAATACATTTTATAAAAATAATTAGGAGTGCAGTTTGCTTCGTAAATCTAATGTAAATTGATGATTCTACGAAAGTATTCATCATCAAAAGAATACGTCTTCATTTAATATTCACTAAAATAATCATCACCAAAGTAATTGTCACCATAGCAATGATCACTAAAGTTATCATCACCAAAGTAAACATTACTTAAGTAATCATCACCAAAAGAATACGTAAACACTTAATAATCACTAAAGTAATCATAACCAAAGTAATCAACACTTAAAAAGTACTAAAGCTATCATCACCAAAGTAATCATCATTAAAGTAATTGTCACTAATTATTTATCACTAAATAATGACTAAAGTAAACATCATTAAATTAATCAACACCAAAGTAATCATCGCTTAAAAATGACTATATTATTCAACACCAAAATAATCATCACTAAATAATCACTTATGTCAACAATTAATATTCACTAAAGTAATCATCATCAAAGTATTTATCATTAAAGTAATCGTCCCGAAACAAATACGTATCTAGCTGATTTGACTGATTGATTTATTTTCATTTTATTTTTAACGGTTTATCAACGTTTTACTTAAAAACAAAAATATTTTTAGATGTTACGGATACTTATGTAAAATTAATAAGTATTTACTGATACAAGTGCTACTTATTAACACACATTTTGGTTGGAAGAAGCTTCCTATCTTTAATAAATATATCTACCTGAAAGTGTATATAACATACCAGTCTAGAGTTTGAGCTCAGCTCTCTTATATTCAGTTTCTAGCGGTTATTCCTTACATCATGCGCAAATCCAAGATTATAGAACATTGTATTCCCAAAAATGTCACTCATGTAGGTAATTCTTAGGTTTGACATTGCTTAACTTTGGTTATCATACCAGAACTGGTGTTTTAACATAACATGTCTGTAAGACATGTGTATTTCACTGAGATAGATAAAATACATAAAACAAACAAGCATGAAAGAAAGTGTAATATGAATGTCTGAGGTAAAATCAACTCTAGCCAAAATAAAGAGAAAGAAATCAGAAATTGATGATGTTTATATAGATATTCTGACTAGCCCAATGATAAATAATATACGACAACGGTGAAATAATAGAAGAATTCTGTAGATTTGTCATGATAGGGATATCAAAGAAATCTAGATGTAAATGAAGACAAACTACATCGAAAAATCATCTTCATGATATTCATGACGAAACTAATGTTTCTAATTAATAGAGATTGTAGGAATATAGTGTAGCTCTGCCCAAGGTACGGTTGTGAGAAATATACGACAATGCTGAAATACTGGAAGGACCCAGTAGATCTGTCTTTATAATGATATCAAAGAAATCTAGATGTACATGAAGGCAAACCTCATTGAGAAATGTCCTTTGTGATATACATGACTACATTAATGTGTTTAATTAATAGAGATTGTATTAATGCAGTGTGGCTCTGTTCAAGGTATGGTTATAAGAAATATACGAAAATGTTGAAATACTGGAGCCACCCAGTAGTTCTGTGTTCATAATGCTATCAAACAAATATAGGCTAACTTTATTGAGAAGTCACTTTCATGGTGCACATGACTAAACTGTGTCTAATCAATGAAGATTGTAGTAATACAGTGTGTCTTTGTTCAAGGCAGGGTTATAAGAAATATACGACAATGGTGAAATACAGGAATAACGCAGTATAGTTGTCTTCATAATGATATCAAAGAAATCTAGGTGTATATGAAGGTAAACCTCTTTGAGAAATCACCTTCATGATACACTTGAGTAAACTAATCTGCCCAATTAACAGGTTGGGGCAACGGAGTGTGACTCTGTTCAAGTCACGGTTACAAGAAATATTATTTTTATGACCAGAAAGATAAATATCAGTAGATAATGATGTTTACCGATGCTTCACAGAGTTCACAAATGCAATTTTTATAGGTTATCAGACGAGAAAATAATTAGTATATAAAAAAAAACTAGATTGATAAAGGATGATATCTAAAAACTCCATAAGCTATATTGGAAACAACAGAATTGAAAGAAAATTCAGTGACACAGAAAGATTTGAGACCGAAGAAAATGACTGAATTCGCTTAACATCTACAGAATTTATTTAATGTCTACTAAAAAGACGCTGTAAATAGACAGAATGCATGGTTGTTAGTAAAAGCATAAGGCCTAAGCGCTAATCGCAAATCGGAGATATCAAACTGGAACGAAAAGTAGGACACTGAATTCCAGAGGTGTATTGAAATAGCCA
The DNA here is from genome assembly GCA_037127315.1 of Ascarosepion bandense. Classification (NCBI taxonomy): domain Eukaryota; kingdom Metazoa; phylum Mollusca; class Cephalopoda; order Sepiida; family Sepiidae; genus Ascarosepion; species Ascarosepion bandense. The sequence goes on along the minus strand of JBBBDQ010000359.1, from coordinate 985,486 downwards.
AGCTTCTAAAAGCTAAGCAGAGTACTAAGAAATAGAAACAAGGAAATGAGTAGTACAGTTCTACATGATATCTGTCTTCTTGTATAGTAGTGAATACTGGGAAATCTCCACAAAGACGAAGAGGAGACTTGAAGCAACAGAAATCTGTTTCGACAAAAGGATGCTGGGGATTTTGTGGATCAAACATCAGAACAACGACGAAGTTTTAGAAAAAATGGAAATAAAAAAAAACTAGTACTCAATATCAGAAAGTGACAGTTAAGGTTTTTGGGGAACATATTGATAAAAAATGGTTTGGAAAACCTCACACTCACGGGACAGATAGAAAGCAAAAGAAACAGAGGAAAAACAATGCTTGACATAAAGAGTTCGAGTAAATGAATGTCGGACAGGGTTTGTGAGAAATAACAAAAGGAGAAAATTTATTAACAGCTACAAAAGAGAGGATGCTGTGAGAGCCAATATCGTCTACAAATAAAAAGAGTTTAAAATGCGAACCTTTACAAAATTCGAGCATTTACTTTGCGCCAGAGTTTTAAAGTTCAATATTAAATTTTTTGGAAGATAGAAAAACGATATTAAGAGAAGCAGATCAGCTAATGTTAACTATATAAGATACGAAACTGATTTGATGGCAGACTCAGAATTAAATCTTATAGCTGACGCAGTACACTTGAAAGCAAGTATCAGTCAGTTAAGTGCTATAAGTTATACACGCTTGGACGATCATGTCTTGAAAGAGACTGGGCAGAAGATTATCATGCAGTGAGTTGCCATTGCTTTCTGCGTTAGACTGGTTGCTGACCAAGGCTATAGAACCCAATCTGTCCTATTATTTAACCCATAACTGGAGGAAAGAGACGGATTAATATCATTTTCAAAGGTATTTGTGAATGCAAGGAATACAACTGAAATTCGAACTCGGCTCCCCGGTTTGTCGTTCTGAGTCAATATCCACAGTATCAGAACGCATATCCTGAAAAGAAGTATAAACGACTATTAATAATGAGAAAATAGAAGACAGAATTGTGGGCAAAACAGAGAGAGAGAGAGAAAGAGATAATATATGTCCGTATTGGAGACAACAAAATCAATCAGGTGCAGAGACTTAATTCTATGTTTAGCGAAACGAACGACGGATAAGTTTACGTAGAACCCCAAATGTGTTTACGAAGAGTTAGTTATTTTAGTTTAACGCCATATTAAAATCTATGGTTTATTCCATGACGAAATCTAAATATTCTGAATGCATTTCTTTTTCTCAAAATAAAAGTCTTAATAATTGTATTTAACCCATAGATGAGGGACAAGATGTTGATTCATATCTTTCTTAAGGGTATTGAGTTCTCTCATTTCTAACGTCGAACCATTTCGCACAACCCAGCTTATAGCACCTTGTATTCCTAAGCGGTCGCTCATTAATATACTGACCAGGTTCGAGATTGATTAACTTCGCTGATAATGCGGTAACCGGTGCTTCAACGTGATGAATCCGTAAGTCCAGTTTACGAAAATCGAACGTCACCACCAAAAACTTAAGCAAATATTAAGAGATAGGAAAAATTCAACGGAAGCAGAATAGTATTGAACTGCTATGTAATATTCAATCCCTTATGTCAACCTCCTTACAAAGAATTTTTTAATTGACTAGTTTTTTTTATGTCTTATCAGCCTTTAACGTGATATTTAAAGCCAGAACATATATTTAGTCTGTAAGCATTTTTGGAGATAATTATGATTGGCGGATACCAGTTCTGTTAATTAATCCATAGATGTGGGGTATGTATTCATAACTTTCCCAAGCGTATTTGTGCGTAAGTGAATATAACGAACCTGACAAGTTGGAACTCGGCTCTATGGTATGTAATTTCGAGCTGTTATTGATTATAATATCCAACCGTCCAAGTTTACAGTACCTGGTAGTCCTAAGCACTCACCCGTATAGGTACTGACCAGTGATTTTACGAAAACCGGTGTTTCAACATAATATAGTTATAAGCTTTTATAGAGAAAGAAGTGTCATGAAGCGTCAGAGATGCAGTTTCTTTTAAATACTGCGAATACCATGGACAGATATGTGATCTACATGGAAATTTTAAGAAAAATAGAAATCCCAAGGTAATTGTTACGTCAAATCAGAATAAAAAAGCTGACATTTTTGGGAGTGTTTCTGAATATATAAAGAGGAAAGATAACGTAAAGAATTTAGCACGCAGAGTACACACTGAAAGTAAAAGTAGAAAGATGGAAAAATTAATGACATTTAATTATTTGTACTGGTTATATTTGGACCAGTGAGTCAGTTGTCACACGTGATACACACAGGGACGATTATGTCTCGAAAAAGGCATGACTGACTGGGCAGAAATTTTTCTCGAAACAAGCTGCCATTAATTTCTGCAGTAGACTGGTTGCCAACTAAGGCTATAGAATCGAATCTGTTCTGCTATTCGGCCCATAGCTTGAGAGAGAAGTGACGGATTAATACCTTTCCCAAGAGTATATACGTGATATGAAATCTGTGGGCTTAAACACGGAATCATAGGAGAACGGAGCAGTCAACCGGTTCAAATGGAGTGGAACCCTGGCTCAATAACTTAAATCAAAGGAGGAGCAACTAACTAAGTCGCCATGGAGGGGCGGGTTCGCAGAAAGCAAAATGACAGCTCCGACAGGCCAGAAACAAAAATAAATGCAGCCTTTGTAACAAAGGTTGTCACTCCTGCATAGGTTTCTACACTCTCAGACGCCAATGCTCCAGCCAAGCAGAGAACTAAGATGCTACCCATGGTCCACCCTGACAGACGGAGGCGTACTACTATGCGCGTAAGTGAATGCAACAAATTCAACTATAATTTGAACTTGGATCACTGTCTTCATTTTGGTTTTTGTTATCACGTTTTTGTTTTTGTTATTTAGTCCTTTGCGCCATCTGACCTTCCTTTGGCTTATATCGATCTGGGTAACCTTCTATCAAGGGAGTTGACTGTTCACGTTCTACAACTCATGTCTCGGTATATTTTGTCATGTTCTCCTTTTTAGTATTCCTTAATTATTGCCCAATTTTTTCTTGCTAAGTTCAAGTACACTCTTCTCGGTCCAGAGAGTGAACCCCAACTATTTTCATCAAATTTACGAACCAATTCTTAAATCTACAAGGCTATTGTCTTGTGGAGCCGTAGCTGGTATAATGATTGTGTGTTAAATCCCGGGGCCGAGATGTGTGTACTTGGATTCAATAGAAACGAGCAAGCGATTGAGCAGTAAATGCGTCATAAGATGTCGGTATGTTCTGTCTGAATCTCTGGGATGAAGAGTTATCATTATTTAAGCTTACTTTCTGACTATGAAACCCCGGTTCGAATTACATCATAGTATTCGATTTGTCAGGAAGGTGACTTCTTGATAATATCGGTCTGGAGGAGGCAATCCTAGCACGTGGCACATTTGGAAAGTGCCTGAAAACCATACCACTTATTGACCCAAGCTTTGTGATTGAAACTGGGTAGGCTGGACTCTTTGGAAGCTGTCAATAGTTGTGCTAGCACGAAATCACAACATCGTGACCGAGGGTTTAGGCGTCCTTGCCTTGTTCAGACTTGTTCACGCTAGATAACGCTCTCTCTACCTCCTTTACTTTTGCTTCTGAAAACTGTATCTAAGTTCCGCTGGGCACAGTTGCAGTGTAAAGGATAGGTGCGCTCTGTGGTTGCTGAATAAGCATAAATGTGTCTAAGCAGACGTCTGGAATGGGCATTAGCTATCCACCCAAGTAGAGAGGTAACATTGGATACTAGTGCCAGCCATACAGACATTGGGAACATTGTCCTCATCTTGTTTCTATCATAACTTTTCAGCCGTTGCGCCCTCAGGTCCCCACTACAAGGAACTTATATCTAGGATATTCTTATTTGTAGTACTAATCAAGTATTGTTCGGCAGTTTGCAGTTATTTAAATGCACATTGTCTGGCAAAGGATGTAACTCACAATTACTATGTTACTTACGGTCATACGGTATAACGTCTAGTGGTTTAAAGCATTGCTTTATGATATAGTGTTTGTAAGTTCAGTTCCTGGGCTGGGCAGTGTATACTTGTACTCGGAGGAAACGGGGCGAGAAATAACTCAGCAGTAGTATAAATAAGAAATAAACGAAAAATCGCGAGACGTAGATAGTGACACGAGAAGAGTTTAACGTCGTTGATTAAGCTATCCAGATAGATTTACACTTATTGAAAGTACAACGGTTGAAATCTTGTCATAACAAAAGTGAAGATGTGAAAAGTAGTTCGAATATAAATAGTGTATGTGCGTTGTGGTGCAGAGGATATTGGCTCGGAACGACAAATCGGCGAGCCGAGTTCGAATTCCAGTTGAATTCATTGCATTCACTTACGCGCAAATATCATTAGGAAAGGTATTAATCCGTCACTTCCTTCCAGTTATGGGTTAAATAACAGGACATTTTGGGTTCTATAGCCTTGGCTGGCAACCAGTCTAACGCAATGGCAACCTACTGCAGGATTATCTTCTGCCCAGTCAGTCATGTCTCTTTCGAGACATGATCGCCCAAGCGTGTTTCACGTATGGCACTTAACTGACTGAAATAATGATTAGTGTTCAAACCTAAATTAATCCCAGAAATTCAGACAGAACGGCATTCATGTTTTAGTGAATGGGTATCCATTAAAGAGCAAATAGGTATGGTATATTTTGAAGAGGAGCCTAGAACGTAGCAAAAGGCCGAAAGCAGTGATGATAGAACTCCCTACTCAGTTATCATTGGTCTAAGAATACAAGCTTCTTAATCATTTCACTACGTCAAGGTGTCCAAGAAAAAAAAGTTTGGTTTAATAAAAAAAAAAACATATATATATATATATATATCTATAAACACAAACATATAACTATACTCGTTTCGAAAAATCCTCCGCGTATCTAGGTGGAAGGAAAAAATCGTTGTAAAAAAGAAAGAGCTAAGCACATGAACATCAGCCACATGGATTCGGACCGAGCCAGCACGTAGCCCAAAGAAAAGACCCCAGACGAGTAATCAACTAACAAAAAGCGTTCAATACTTAAGCAAAGCAGAATAAGTAAAGTAAAACGAATGAGCCAACAAACTTTCGACGGTTTCATCTAAGCGGATCGTCAGGGAACCCTGGCTAAAGAGGAAAGTAACAACGACAAAATAAAGGGAACTCAATAACCCATGAGACCAAAAAAGAAAGATACCAAACACAAATAGGGGAGAACTTTTATTAAGAAAACAAATATATGTAAACATTAAAATATAAACATTAACCTTGCGATGACGAAAACCTAAACCAAACGACGACAACTAAAGAAAATAAGGGAATACGCAAACCTACCACTAATATTGTTGTCATTTAAATTGTTAAGAAAAAAGGCTTTCAAACGCATGTTAGCAATAAATTTCTCTATTGTTGTTGGATCACTAGGTTTACTTTACTTATATATATATATATATATATATATATATATATATATATATATATATATATATATCACCCCAAGCATTGTCTACATAAGAGTGTTAAAATTTTAAAATTTTAGGCAGGAGGAGAATGAAGACAAAGACGAACCAGCTACAGTGGGTGAAAGAGAAAGAGAAAGAGAAGTATATGAACACAGGAGTGAAGACTGTTGCGAAGGTGGAGAGAAAGGAATGGAACAAAATACCCGAGGTGATGTACAAAGGGCTGGAGTTAAGTAGATAATAGATGGGAATTGACTTCGCATTTAAATTCCTAGAGGATGTAGCCGTCAGGAAAGCAAGTATAGGGAAGGGAGTTCCAAGAAGCTGCTGGAGTAGAATTATCGCCTGCATTTGGTTGATCTAAATGTACAAGGGTGGGACGTTGTTGCCAGTCTGGTTACCCAAGTAAATTCTTGTAGAGGGACACCAGTGACCTAAGTTAGTCAGAGCAGAAGCCATTAAAATATTTATAGAAGAGACAGAGGGAAGGCACATTCTGGCGATGAGAAAGTGGCTGGAGTCCAGCTATAGAGTATCAACAGATAGAAATAATGAAGAGCTATGTGTTTTGTTTTAAAGAACATGCAAGTAAAAGAAGCTCATTTGCGTTTATAAATTTTATAACTTAGATATTGATCTCATATTGGTGACGTGTCGGGAAAAGGCATTTAAAGTCAATTGAACAACAGACAGAAATTAAATCTATTTTGGAATTGTTTACATTTTAATGTCTTTGCCGAAAATAAAAAATAAAATTACAGTGACAATAAATTTGTTTCTTCAGGTTCTCTTCTTCGTCTTCATCACTTCTTATTATAACAATTATTACAAATAAAATGATTACAACTGTTTACATATGGATTAGGTGTCGGGGCGCCTAAAGCTCGGGATCTATTTCCAGTTTCCTTGTTATTGTGTGGCGCAATTATTTCTATGCTGCTACAATTATTTTTTCTCTGCCTTCTTTTTAGCTATCGTCTTTCCTATTGTTATCTTTTGGCCAATGCTGTAAAACTTAGCAATGTTCAATACGGTTATTATTTTATTAATTTTACTCGTCGACCTTTCTCGCTAGAAATCAAAGATAGCTTTTACCAGAGATCAAACGACAGCAAATCCTTCCCGTATTGGAACACTCACCAGTTGAGGTCATCTGGAACAGCGTTTTTTAAGCATTTCTTTTCTTGTCAACAACATATTTCGCACCAATACGAATGTAATAAAACGAATGTAATAAAACAAAGAAAACCTCTGTTCACTAGATTCATACATTTAGCATCGACAATTTATATGTATGTTTCTAATGATTTGCACATGATGGAATTGTATATATCTATTTGTATGTATATAAAAATATTATTTTTAGAAAAACAACTTAAAAGTGTTTGACAAAGAAGATACATTAACTCGGTGGGAACAGATTATATATATATATATATATATATATATATATATATATATATATATATAAAATGGCAAATTAAAAAAAATAGATATGAAAGTTTTTAAAGGACCAATGCCCCTTGTGTCTATATGAAAAACTATATATTATTAAATTTGTCAAGTATAAAAATCTATTAAATAAACGTAATGAAATAAATGTCATATGTAAACGTTTGTAAAATTTTCACCTTAGATTATGGGTAAAAATGCTTCATAAAAAATATCCATTAACTTACATATATCCGATGATTTGTTTTGTATTATAATATAATATTAATGAAATAGACATTAACGTTTTTTACAAATTAAGAGTTTCTGAAAAAAATTGAATATATTTATACACTTTTGGTTTCCGTCCTGATTTTTTTCAGAAATCATGTTAAAGCGAAATAAGCACTCTCCAGTAGAATCCAAACGTACGTAACCATTGGCAGGAAAAACCGTCGTTAGATCTAAAATTATTTATACCGTCTTGATCATGGATTGCGTAAACGATCGAGTAAAACAGAACATTGCCCTAAAAACGCAAATCCTTCTCACTCTTAAAACATTCATGTCTGTAGAATAGAGGTTGTCCGATGGCCGAGTCATGAACGGCTTGAGTGGTTCGTATAAAACTGCTTTGACTACCCGAATGCACATTGGCAGGGACTTGCTGCTCAACCCGCACTTCCAACCTCAGATTAGTAGGTCCTTTGTATACCGTATCGCCTCACCATCCCTTCTCAAACGTTACATTAATGTGTCTCTGATTATTATTTTGAATTTTGACAACGTACGCCTTTGATAATGTGTTGGCCAAAAGGGTCCTAAGGTCTAAGGTGTACTAAGAGAACTACTTTGTTGAAATATATATATATATATATATATATATATATATATATAAGAGACAATGAATGTCTATTATGTGTAATCATGAGCCGTTCTAAACGTCATATTTTTGCTTTAATTTCAGTTGAAAATAAAGACAAAAATTCTCCAACATTTGGATAATTATTTATTGGTTTTCTTCTAAGCTTTCGGCTAACATGAGCCATCTTCAGAGTGGTTGTTTAAACTGAAATATTATAAAATCCACCATCACCGACGATTTTATTTTGTGTTGACATAAAACTCCGCTTGGCAACGTCAATAGTTACCAAAAATAATAAACGCAGTTCTTAAGTTTGCGATGCGGTTTTATGACGTCACACAGCGGGATAGCGGGAAATGACAACAAAACCATGTAGTCAAATGCAATGTAATATGTTATTTCCTGTTCTAAAGTTGATTTTATTGAGTGTTGGTTGTTTAGATTTGATGTACATGGCCTCCAATATCTGCAGGTTCCTCTTACTATGTGTATGAGTAAGGATCACCGTATTGTTGACCAAAATCTGTCTGATACTACCTACATGTTTGTTTTTCAGAGAAATGTTGTTTAATAGTAAATAAAATCGTCAATGATTGTGGATTTTATTTTTCAGTTTAAACAACCTCTCTGAAGATGGCTCATGTGAGCCGAAAGCTTAGAAGAAAACCAATAAATAATTATCCAAATTTTGGAGAAATTTTGTCTTTATTTTCAACTGAAATTAAAGCAAAAATACGACGTTTAGAACGGCTCATGATTAAACATAATAGACATTCATTGTCTCTTATATTTAACAGCATATGTTTAGAAAATTACTTGCTGCCTCGTTGTACTATATATATATATATATATATATATATAAATGGTTTGAATTAATATATATTCCCTAGTGTAATATTCATTTTTTCTAATATGTGCTCAATACAGAAGTAGAATATTTATAGGTAGGGAGTTATTATTATAGTTATAATAATAGCACACAGTAACTCAAAAGTTATCAAATTTCAGGGATCAGTACATTTTTGAAAATAATGGCGCATTGGGCACTAAAACTTGAGAGATTTTGAGTTGCAGTATGCTATTATTATGCCAATAATAATAATAATAATAATAATAAATATATATATATATATATATATATATATATAGAGAGAGAGAGAGAGAGAGTGAAGAGAAATGTCACCAACCACAACATAGCCAATTACTTGAAAGACTTTAACCATATCAGTCAGAATTCATTATTAATTAATTATGATTAATTATGAATTATTATTAATTATTATAACTATTAATCTTAAAATTTTTTAATTTAGAGATTTAGAGAATCGGCGTCATGTTGCTTTGTATACTGTTTCTTGCCTTTCCACCTATTTAGAATATATCTTCTTCGCAGATAATTTTTTTTTCGCAATGTTGTCTTTCATAGGATTAATAAACATGGCTTAATCTTTCCTTCGTTCTTCCGGCTATTATTCAATAAATTTGTCGTAATTTAAATAATTATTGTTATTATAAAGCTGAATATTCTGCCTGGTCTATCAAATGTTGGGTTCTGTGTCTGTTGTTTGAAAACAATCAGGACGACACACACACGCACACACATGTTTGCGCATACACACGCACGCATATCTTTTACATCTACAACTTTATTATAGTTCTATCCATTCAGTTTATGATAAATAAGTTTACCTATATTATGAAAAATAACTGCAGTTGAATATTTTTCATTTTTAATTTGACTTCTACCATTTAAACTCCATCAAACAATCAACCATTAATTAATGTCCCTTACTAACAGGACCGCATAAATAATTTTTTAAATTTCATGTCTCTTCAAGAATTAACCGATCACGGTATGTGCGTTGTAGTACAGTGGGTCTCGGCTCTTAACGAGAAACCGGGGAGACGAGTTCGAATTCCAGTTGAATCCATTGTATTCACTTACGCGCAAATACTCTTGGGAATGTTTGTCCGTCTCTTCCTTCCTCTTATGGGTTAAATAGCAGGACAGATTGGGTTCTATAGCCTTGGTCGGCAACCAGACTACCGCAGTAAATAATGGCAACCTACTCTAATCTTCTTGCCCAGTCAGTCATGTCTCTTTAGACACATGATCGCCCAAGCGTGTATCACGTATGGCACTTAACTGACTCTGTGGAGGGATTCTTTTGCTTTCCGCCCTTGTTTTGAATTCAAATTGTCCTTATCTTTAAGTGGTGCTGGTTATGACGGTAAACTCCATCTGGCAGCAAGGCCTCTGACTGGGAGGTTGGGAGAAGCATGAAACCACTTCTTAATTGCTGTCGTTCCCAGGTCTACCCTGACCCGGAGTGGTAGCTCCTGTTAAGGTCTCAGCTATTGGCAAACAGTTAACCCCAAAACTGGGGCCAAAACATTATGAAAATATAAATATAGACATTTATAGAAAAATATACATTTTTGAAGGATGAAAATGTTTTACCGGCAATATATTTTTTCAATACAAAACTGGAAAACATCTTCATTTTCCGTTCTAAAATAACAAAAAAACGTTTTTATACAAATCTAACTAAATCAGTTTTCTCACTATAACCGAACATTAAAAAATAACTTAAGACCCTAATATTTTGGCATTAAATAACTCACAGAAATTGACATGCCGTTAAACAAAACTCAAACAAAACCAGAAAACATCTACAGTTTTCTAAAATAAAAAAAATTAAAAACATTTTCATGAAAATCTGACAAAATCAATTTTCTCACTATAACCGAACATTTAAAAAATACCTTAAAACCCCACCGTTTTGGCATTAAATAACCTACAAAGGTTGATATGCCGTTAAACTAAACTCAAACACATCTTAAATTGCTTGGTATCCAAAGATAAGGATTCCAGATTATGAGACACGAGACGAAATGAATTCATGGTCTTTTCTTTTGGCAATAATGCGAAACTTAACGTAGCAAACGAGAGAGAAATTTGAATTTGCCAATTACTTACTGCCCCGATTGCCGTTAAAGTAATCTCTTAGCGTGTCTTTGATTGCTCGGTCACAACGCAACGATCTGAAACAATTTATTAATTCAGATATGGTACAAAAATTCTCATGCCGGAAGGAACCCCAAAAGATATATATACACAGGAAGTTTTAAAAAATGGATGGGAGATTAAAAAAGGAAGAACTTTTTTTTTAATTTGTCGTCCAGACATAAAAAAACACAGAGTCAGAGACAGATTTTTTAAACTTCATTTGTATGTTACGTTTGTACGCTCCTTCCGGTATGTAAATTTTTGTACTATATTTGAATTAATAAATTTTTGTTTGTTTTTGATCGTTGCTGAAAAGGCGATAATTTTCTCGCTGAAATAGCTATTCAGCAAATGTAAAATTCGGAATTTTTTATTTGAGTAGTGAGTTCGAGGATTTGCGTTCTGATGCAGTGGATATCGGCATCGAACGAAAAATCGGGAACCCGAGTTCAAATTCCAGTTGAATTCTTCGCATCCACTAACGCTGGTATACGCTTGGGAAAGTTATTAATCCGTCTCTTCCCTCCAGTTGTGGATTAAATAACAGGACAGATTCGGTTCTATAGCCTTGGCGGGCAACCAGTCTACCGCAGAACGTAATGGCAACCTATTGCGAAATAAAGTTCTGCCCAATCTTTCGAGACATGATCGCCTAAGCGTGTATCACGTATGGCACTTAACTGACTGAGTGAGTTCAATCCTCCATAAGTGCTTCTAGTTTTGGCCATGTGACACTTTTAACTTAGTTTAGTTAATTATTAAATCACGTTGGGTTTTTTCTGATTTTCCTGCATTTCAAAGAACGATTTCGAAATAATAGTTTATAGCGCCAAGCCCGTTCAGAAATATCTTGAGCGTCAGTACTCTAAAAATGTTTTCGCTGATCGATGGTTTAAAGTGGTTTTTGATCAAGTGAAGCCTATGGGTCTTGACCATAACCGTCTTTCATTCACCCTCGTATTTGGCGCTACAGAACCACTCACATAGAACTTTACCAACCAAGATAGCTTGAGAATTTTCGACAGCAGCAACAGCTGAAACTTATCGACTTGAAAACCATGACATAATCAAGACATTGACATTCCACTTATAATAAAAGTTTAGGAAGTTAACTACTTTCTGTTCTGGCAAGAGCGATAACAGCTACTGGGATTGAGAAAGACATTTTCCTGAAACAAATGTTTTTAAGAGAAAATTTTATAAGTTTCAACCCGCACAAGTACTGGTTGCTCGAATATTATTACCATTGCTATTGCCGATATCAATCATTGAAGCATGATAACGAAGGGAAGCACGCAAACATTGGGATTCCAAATTAAACAAGACAAGAGATAGTTTGAAACGAACGATAGAAAGGCTATTTAAACAATATATTAACAGACTGCAATTCAGAAAACAACAAAGAGAAACTTATACATGAATTGGTAGAGAGGAATAAGCAAGATTGGGAGGGAGATAAGCATGTAAAATAGTCGTTTTATTAAAATCCTAATGCCACAGCAAACATAGTTACTTGTGCCATTACGAAAATACGACATTAATGAATGAGAAACACGCCATTTTATCACGCTCAGAGAATAGAACTAATCATTGGAAAACGAGCGTAAATTAGAAAAGTCCTTCCACATAGGCAGACATATCTCTCATAATTAAGTAAATACATAGAGGCATACCAAAACTGTCAAAAGTATATAAATGTAGGTTGATGCTCTGAACAGAGTGCTTAGTAAAAAGAAATATGACGAAAAGGCGAACTAACCACGGGAATTCAACACATACGTGAAGGTGGGGAAATGAACTCTATAAAAGGAAAATGAAATAAGACTTGCATCACGGAAAAATGCATATGTAAAAAGCAAGAAATATAAACATTCAGTTGCTGATAACTTTAATAAGTGGACAAAATGATTGCCAGAGGGTCCGTCTACGAAACTCTAGAGTCGTGATGCTGTAGATAAAATTTGTCAGCTATCTGAAAAACTTTATATTTGTATAATATTTGTGAGTAAAATAGATGAAAATGATACTAAAAATTACTCGACCAGATAAATTCATGTATTTAGTCAGGTTTTGGAGAATTAGCAAGCCGATATATTTTTCATTGCACTTTCCTTATATAAAGATATAGCAGCAATCTGAAAGATTTTACAAAGCCGAAAATGCTAACAGTTAGTGAAACACTGATAGTGAAGGCATTTTATGCAAGCAGACTTTATAATAAAGGGCTCGATATCAAGCAGAGAGTATTGATTGAACTCTTCTTCCACTTCTATGTGCCTTGTCCTTTCAAGGACGTAGAAGATCATGGCTTTCCACATTTCCCTATTCCTGGTAGCTCTTAGTGCGCAACCCCCGTTCTGTCATTCACCTGCCCAGGTCCTTCAAATATGTTATCCGCTGCTTTCCTCAGTTTCTTTTTCCTTCTATCTGGCCTGTTAGTATCAGGTTCTCCAAGCCCTCCTTCCTTCATTGCATATCCCAGGAATTTTAGTTGTCTCTTCCTGATTCTCAATATTAATTTCCTTTTCGTTTCCATCTTTTCCAAAACTCTAATTGCTCACATGCTCGGTCCATGATATCCGCATCATCCTTCTGTAGAACCACATTTCAGTTGCGTCACGTTTTTCCCTCATCTTTGATGATGTTGCCCAGCAATCACTGTTATATTGAAGAATTGACATCACATAGCAATCCAGAACTCTTTTCTTGGTGTCTAGTGAAAGTTTCCTGTCTTTCAATACTTTACTCAGCTTCTGGAACGCATACTTAAACATGCTAAGTCGCCTTCGAATCTCTTTCCGCTTTTTGTTAGAACACTTCCCAGGTATTTAAATACTTGTTCCTGCTTGATTTTAGTATCCTTCACTTGTATTTGGCATTTTGTGCTGCTCTTTTTGCTGATGACCATGCATACAGTTTTCATGCAGTTTATTTATAGTCCTGTTTTGTCACGTTCTTCAGCTACCTTCTGTAGGAGGTCTTGTAGTTTCTTTCCCGTGTCTGCAATAAGCACTGTACAATCTGCGTACCTTCTGTTATTCAAATTGTGGCCTCCGATGAAACGTCCTGAAATAATAGCATAATATCTAGGGTCCTCCAAATAGTCTCGCTGTACAAATTGAATAGATCTGGTTTAATATATGTAAAAGCTTATCAAAGTTGATTAAAGTTAACGTCAGCATCACTACTCCTGGGTTTCTTAGGAAGATATATCCGTCATATATTCATGGCTAATCATTATTTTACTATTAACGTTTTCCAACTATTTGGATTTTTATATCATTTGTGTAATTTTTTTCTGTATGGTATTTTTTTAATTGCGCAATTGCGCAGCTGCAGTCATGAGCCCGTCGGTGTGGGTGTGCGTTCGTATGCATTCTTCTTTTTTTCTTAAATGTGTGTACGTGTAGGATGTCATGGTTATTTGTTGTTTTGGTTGCTTTTTAGCTTTTCTCCTTTCTATCATTTTTTTAATTTTTCTTTCTTTTTGAATTTGTCATGTGTAGAGATAGATTTACAGTTCATAAATCTGTCGGCGTTTTTTAATGTGTGATTGCTAAATACTTTTGTATATCCGTACATGCTAAAATGTAAACACACACATACATATGCTATTATATGCATGCGCTTATGCACGCTCACACGTCCACATACATACACTTGCATACGCACATATATTAAGTATGTTAACTAGATTATCATTTCGTTTTTCATATTTAGTTTAGTGGTGTTATAATGATTACAAGGTTTTTATTGTAGAAATTTACATTATAATGAAATTTTTAGTTATTATTATTTAGACTGAAGCACAGTCAATCTGAACCAAGCGAGACTTCACCTGCGTAATTTAGCTCCGTTAACATCGTAACAAACCCAATAACTTTTGATCATATATATATAACGACCATCACCGAGTATATATACCAGGCTCTCGACAAGAATAGGGAAGCCCGAACCGTTGCCTTGGAAATCCCTAAAGCGTTCGACAGAGACTGGCATGCCGGCCTTCTACGGAAACTGCGAAGCTACGACATAACTGGACTTTTATTGGACCTAATCCAGTCATTCCTCTCTAACTGCACGTTGAAGGTGGTATTAAAAGGACATGCCTCCCAGAACTACCCTACAAACGCGGGTGTGCCTCAAGGCTCTATCCTAGGTCCTACGCTCTTTCTAATCTACATCAATGATCTCCCCGATGCCATAACATCCCAAGTAGGCATGTACACCGATGACACCACAGTTTACTCTCGCCTTCAATCAAAAATCTGGTGTTGGTGACAAGGCGAACCTCGCTGCCGATCTTGAAAAGGACCTCCAATCCGTCGTGGATTGGGGTAAGAAATGTCTCTTTAAATTCAATTCTTCCAAAACGAAGCTGCTATCAATTAACCACCATAGACAACCGCACCTCCCTCCCATTAGCATGGAACAGGCTTGTCTCCCAGTTCTCTGTGCAGTGCCCGAAAGTTCTTTCCGTCTGAATCTATCCTGCACATTTATAAATCTACCATCCGCCCGTGCATTGAATACTGCTGCCACATCTGGTCGGGTGACCCTGCTATTCTCCTCGGGGTTCTTGACAAAATACACTGGAGAATCTGTAATGTGATCGATACCGACTTGGCTGACCGCCTGCAGTCACTCTCTCACCGGCGTGACGTGGCTTCCCTGTGCTTCTTCTATAAATACTTTCACGGTTTCTGCTCTGATGAACTTAAATCACTGGTGCCCTCTAGGTGTGAATTTGAATGAGATACTAGATTAGCAACTAGGTCCCACCCTTTTACAGTGAAACCGAAACTTTCTACTCCAACAGCTTCTTTTCTCGCACTTCCAGGAGTTTAAATGTAAGGTCAATAGACACCTATTAACACACTAACTCGCACCCATTCTCTCCAATACTCTTTCTATGTACGTCCTTACTCATCTACCACCCTCCTTCTGACATTTCCTATACCTAATCGCTCTATGTACCCCCCTGCGCTATAGTGGCAGTGGAATGAGTTTCTTGGGGTGATATGATTAATATATATATATTAATTTTTACTTATTCTTGTTCGAGTAGTCTAAAACGCACCATATCAATTGGTGGCTTCCTCTATGTTGATAGTTGTCGCAAGTTCGAATCCTTCCTAATGACGCACATTTTCGTACACAATTTATCGTAAATAAGTAAGCCAGTAGAAATAAATATGTAAATATACTGTTTGATTAAAAACAGAATATCTACTTAAACACCAATATCGATTAAAAATAATGTTTAAACAAATACTTTCAATATTTAGGTTGTTAAAACCATTTCGTAAATCTTCTTGATTTTCTATAATACTAATATATATATATATATATATATATATATATATATATATATTGATTTATTTATTTATTTATTTATTTAAATATATATTTATTTAATATATTTATTTAATATATATTTATTTAAATTGTCACATGTAACTGTGGAGTCTGGACTCCCCAGTTACATGTGAGAATTTAAATAAATAAAAGCAATAGATGCCCTAATGTTAATTGAGATATATTAAAGAAAGTCAGGTCATACAGCACTAGGAATAAAGTTTGCAGGTTGTGTCAGAAGGAGAAACTGACTATAGTAACATATTTAGACCAGGAGAAATTATTGAATAAGTGGTATGAGGTAATGACTAGATGCAGACATGCAAAACGTATGTCTTGGGCCTGTACGAAACCCGGTTTCGGATATATGTGTTTTCTTTTCTTTTATGTCTGATAACCCCCATTTTTACTCGTCCCGTCCCTTTCGGTGAGAATTCAGGCGGTCGTCTGTATAAAAATTAAGCGTTAAGAAATGCAGTTTGTTGTTACAAACTTATCATAGCTATTAGATTGAAACCTGAATAACAAGTAAGTAGCCTACATTTGATTCTTTAATATATATATATATATATATATATTAAAGAATCAAATGTAGGCTACTGTGTGTGTGTGTGTGTGTGTGTGTGTGTGTGTGTGTGTGTGTGTGTTAGTGTTAGTTCTTGCGTGTATGTATATATGCACTTAGGCATAATGTCGTGGTTATTAATCTAGATTTGCCTGACAGTCTTTTAGTGAAGTTTAGGTAGTATACGCTAACTATAATATATCTGTAGTAATGTTGAACATCTTTGTTTGTATGTGGACTGTGTTTAAACGAGACCATCTACTAATGGAATATTCGGACATGTAAAATTGGATGAAATCCAGTTTTGTCATTCTGACATTAAGGATTACCAAAAGAAATCAAGCATGCAATTTCATATCAAAGGATGTCAAATCTAAGAAAAAATGATTTTCTGGCTCGCATGAATACTCCCATTTCTCATATTGACTATGTGATGTGGAATTCGGAAATCGATCCTAGCTCAACATACGTTATCAAAGAACGCGGTATAACATTTCACTCGGAATAAAGCAATTACTAACCAAATGGAATGAGATATTGGGCTTACTTCGAATTAACAAAATCTTTTTGACGTAACAAATCAAACTTCTCGGTCTGTATTGTCGACAATTACATTCTAGCTTAAATGTAACCCGGGACAGAAAAAATGGTAGGATACGTGACGCCGTGGTTATTAGAGATCATAAAATCTCAATTTGGGATTTAAAAGAAAGAAAAAAAAACAACTTAAAAAGACGAAAAATATCTCATTTCAATTTGTTTATGAACCGTTGAATAAAAGGTAATTCAAACAATAATTATATAGTATTCAGGATTAAAACATTTCAGCTACAATAATGTCATACCAAGAGGAAAAATATTGATAGCGACTAGAGACAGGGCCAAATGGAAGTCCATGATCGCCTATGTCCTGAAGGTACACTGCACATGAAGAAGAAGGTTTCAGATAAAATTCAAGCTTTTTTAATTGCCGTGTCTCTTCAGGAGGTCGGTGAGTTAGCGCTCTACAACGCCCAACCAATTGTAGCTTTTAGCATCGTTAATTTTTACCATCGTCTCCGTTTTGCCACCCATTCACATAAGTTCTTCAGATAAATGGCCTGTTGCTTAGTCTTGTCTCTTTTGCTTTCAATGTTTGTGGGTTTAAAATCATCTTAGGCATCCTCCTCATTATGTGTCCAACAAATTTCAGCTCTCTTTTTCTAATTTTATGACACAGGATTCGATTTAGTACACACGGGCCCCATTCTCAAGTGGTCCCGATTCCGCAACAATCGTTTGCATTTGCATCATTATAACAACAGATCTAGTCTCTTTAGTGAAATGAGGAAAGTATTATTGTTAGCAGCTGCTTCTCGATAACAGCCACGGATCAGTAATGTTTTCAGTTTCGTTCTCTGTCCAAAGACAGAGACACAAATGTGTTGGGCTCTTTCCGAAGAAGTTGGCAAAAATGTGTTGAAATCTGTCCGAAGGCAAAGACACAACTGTGTTAGGCTACGTCAGAAGTGATTGGCACAAATGTGTTGCACTCTGTCCAAAGATGTTCGCACAGATGCGTTGAGCCCTGTCCAAAGACACAGACACAAATGTGTTGAGCTCTGCCCGAAAACACAGACACAAATGTGTTGCGCTCTGTTCAAAGATAGAGACACAAATATGTTGCGCCATCTCCGAAGATAGAGACACAAACGTGTTGTATTCTCTCCGAAGTCAGAGACACAAATATGTAACGCTCTGTCCGAAGACGTTGGCTCAAATATGTTGCACTTTCTCCGAAAACAGAGACACAAATGTGTTGCTTTCTGTACAAATACGTTGGCACAAATGTGTTGGGCTCTGTCCGAAGACAGAGATACACGTTTGTTGCGCTCTGTCCGAAGACGTTGACACAAATTTGTTTTACTCTGTCCGAAGACAGAGACACAAATGTGTTACACTCTGTCCGAAGACAGAGAGACAAATGTATTGCTCTCTGTCCAAAGACGTTGACACAAATGTGTTGCACTCTTTTCGAAGATGCTGGCAGAAATGTGTTGTACTCTGTCCGAAAACAGAGACACAAATATGTTAGTGTCTGTCCGAATTCGGGAACACAAAGTGAATCTTTTTTCTGATACTAATTATACATTTTTGTCAATTGTTCACCCCTTCGAATGTCCCCCTACCAATATGACTAGTGCTAGTTAAACTGTATATAAATGAAGAGAAATACTGTATGTTTTTATCTGGTTTATTGCCATTGCTAAACATCTTATTTTTGCGGATATATATCTTGTATGTCTTTCTCTTTACCCTCTGGTTGAAATAATATGAATTAGCTTGCCGTCCTAAGTATTTCTCTGCATGGAGTTTCATTACTGAGCCTGTCCTTGAGTTTCCATATTTTCTTAATATATCTTTATTTTTTCCTATCACCAACCAAACTATGCTCAGCATCATTCTGTAAAATTATTTTTCTGTTGCCGTCGATCTGTCTTCTTTATATCTGTGAGAAAAACACCAAGCTGTGATAACAGAGTGATTCCCCTATAAAAGTCAATTGGAAGAGTACCCGGGTATTTTAATTAGGATCAGATCCCAACTAACGTACTCATCACAGTTGAACTGTCTATTGTCCCGGCCATAATTCGTTGATTGATTCATAATTTATCACAGAGACTTTGACCGTCTATAATTGTCTAACAGAACTTGCCTAGACACAGAATTTAGACACAAAAATTACATTACGGTCATAATACATAAAAAAAACCGTGAAATCTACCCGAGCAATGAGAGTAAACATTGCATGAGTCAAAATACTGAAGCATTCTTTACATAACACATTTCAGATGAAGGCGAAAATTAAAAAGAAACATGTTAAAGTTATGCTACCCAATTTTTTTCATATTTTAATCACACTAATTGAAAAAAAAATACAGAATATATATATATATATATATATATATATGTGTGTGTGTGTGTGTGTGTGTGTGTGTGTGTGTGTGTGTGTGTGTGTGTGTGTGTAATCCAGATTCTGCAGCGTTTACTTTTTTAGAAAGTGCTCAATACAACGTCGAGTGTAATATAATAATATTTGCTTTTTATTAAAATTATTTTACATTGCGACACGGAAATTATTATGTTTCGAGATTTAAAGTTTTTATCGCTTCATAAGGCAGTGTTAAGTAGCATTTTCAATTGTAAATCACTTTCATCAAAGTTACCTAACATTTCTAAATATGAATACTTTTCACCAAAGAAGGTTTTTCCCTAAAAGTGGGTCGCACTTTCGATCCCTGCCAAGTTAACGTATTTTTACCTTACGAAAAAAATATTTAATTTCTAAGCATTTGCAATATCTAATTCTTACCTAAACAAGAAAGACGTTACTGTCAAAAAATCCAATATTCAAATTATTTCAACCAGAGTGTAAAGAGAAAGACATACAAGATATATACCCGCAAAAATAAAATGTTTAGCAATGGCAATAAACTAGATAAAAACATACAGAAATTTTATTTAACTCCGAAACATTTACTATCAAAAACAATTATCCAATATTTACAGTAATAAATAAATAAATAAATGAAATAAATAGAACATCCAAGCCTTTGTCTGAGTATGATCAGAATAAAAAACTATGCATAACATTGATAGTTATAAAGAAGGTATATATAAACTAAACTGTTAAACTGTTCCTCGCACTACCCTATGGAAACTTGTAAAAATCTAAAAGAAATCGTACCTATGAACACAAAAAGGACCTTATACACAACAATTTATCAGATGCATCAGTTATACATACAAATAAATTCAAATAAGCGTTTGATCTAAAGAATACCACTCGTGTTTAAATAGAAAGTAATTTTCTCGAGTGTGTCTATATCGAATTTTGTCAAAATATAAATTTGCGCTTCAAATTTTTTTCAAATATTTCCATTCATGAAAAAATAATTTCTTTCCCATGCTAACATAAACTATTATTAAAATGTTAATAAATGGAAAGTAAATGTCTAAAATTCACAACTTCATGTTATTTAAAATATGATAAATAAATTAATCCAAAACACTACATAATTCAAAGATTAATTTGCATTCAGTTTGTAAAAGATATATATTTGATGCTTCAGTACGCATCATCAGTGATGTTTCTAGCCAAAGTTCATTAGGAGTTTTGGGTCTTTTAACATCATACCCCCTCTCCCCAGTGGCCCAGCCGATACTGATCAGGTATCAACTTGTGTACTTCCTGTCAGCTGCAACTTTTTCCATCTTCTAAAAGGCACACGATACGACTCTTCTTGGCAATTTATTGTCCAATCGCGAATGACTTCCGGTTCACCGGTAGCGTACGCTTTTCCGGAAAAAAGGAAGATAACTGAGCCTCAATTTTCCATCTATCTATGATCATGAACGTGGCAGTGTGCTTGACTTTATTGATTCCTCTCCCCCAAGACACATGCACACACTCGCACTCACAGAGATATGCACTCAAACATAACATACTGCTTATATTTATTCCCACTTTCATTCATGTTAATATTCAAGAAATGCTAAAAAAGTACTGGCAGGAGGCAAACAGGTGCTAGATCCTAGCCAAGGATCAATCGCAGGTACCAATGGTTCGGGGTACCCTAATCTGTCCCCTAGTCAAGCCTCCATTGTGGGATGCAGTTTCAGGTCATACCCAGGTACCCATCTAAATTAAAAATTTTAAAAAATATTAATTTAATACACCGCGTTTTACTTTCATTTCATTACTGACTGTCACTCACTTTATCTCTTCAATCAAAGCCATCTCGAAGCCTCTATCGCTGCCAATATGACTGAGAAAATTTCCAGAACATCTTTTATTAGACATTAAATTATGTGGCCTAGTGTCCCTCTTTATTTACTGAAAATTTTCAGCTAACGTGATGAACAATTATGAGAGTTTCTTAAATGTAAATATTTTAATAGCTAAAAACATTTTGCTGTTGGCAATAAATACTTGTTACAAAATAAAATCCTTGCACTTGCCATGAAGAAGTTCCTCATAGGACGAAACACGTCGTCCAATATAAGATTGTTTTGTCTTTATTCGTTGTTCTTTTACAGATATATTCAGTAATATCTTTTATGTTAGTTAGAATTATGCCCCGCAGAAGAACGCTGACGATGTCGGAATGATAAATTAATAACATTTTAAAAAACCAAGAGAAAAAATATTGAGAGCGACAAGAGACAGAGCCAAGTAAAGTCCATGATCGCCTACGTCCTGAAGAGGCACGGTACATCATGAAGAAAAAGAATGACGTACACAATGTTTATGCTACAATGGCGTAGTTCTTGTCATTTGTTGCAACTCAATACGTTTTTCGTCCAGAGCAGATAATATATTTAATCGATAACTGGATGATTTTATCTCGATTGAATATCCCAGAATCCGTAGCAATAATCAGCAGAAACAGCGCAACAATAGCGAAAAAAAAACTACTACGAAGTTAAAATTTGAGGAACCTAAGAAAGAACATACGTATTTGACAAAAAAACAAAAACAGCGAAATATAAAAAATTAAAAATAAATTTGATTAATTTTTAAGAGATATTTTCAGGACCTTGAAGTTTGTTTCGATGATAAAAGAAAAATAATCAGCAGAGTAAAGAAAAAGTTCTGGTTGAAATATAAACATTTAAAAATAACCAGAAAGAGGTAAAAGTAGAATAAGATTAAAATTGGGACAGTACAAAATAAAAGATTGAATGAGCCCTAAGAATAGAAATGAGAGGAGAAACATTTTAAAATTTGGGAAAATAAAGAATTATAAAATAGATAAAGCTGTGATATTACAAAAAAAACAAATATGGAGAAAGGAATGATGGGAGAAAAAAACATTTGAAAGGAAAAAGTAGAGATGTAGGAAAGCTGGGAGAAAAATGAACGAAAGGAAGCAAAGAAAATAATCTCAAGTTCAGGGAAGAATAAAGGCTGGAAAGAGGAACAGGTGGAAGAAACGTAGAAAATATATGAAAAACATCAAAGAATGAAAGCTGAAAGCAATGAAAACGGGAAGAAGCGTAGAAAATTAACGACAGAAAGCATCAAGTGTAAACTGAAAGGAAGGAAAGAAAGCTGAATAAAAGGAAAAATAGAGGATGTCTATAAAATGAACCAAAGAAACCAAGAAAGTAAAGTTGAAATGAATAAGAATTGAAGGTCCCCCTAAAATGAACGAAAGAAAGTAAGAAAAAAGGCTGAAATGAATAAAAATGGAAGGTCTCTCTAAAATGAACAAAAGAAAGCAAAAATAGACTGGAATGAATAAAAATAGAAGGTCTCTCTCAAATGAACGAAGGAAAGCAAAAAAATAGACTGAAATGAATAAAAAGAGGTCTCTCTAAAATGAACAAAAGAAAGCAAAAAAATAGACTGAAATGAATAAAAATGGAAGGTCACTCTAAAATGAACAAAAGAAAGCAAGAAAATAGACTGAAATGAATAAAAATGAAAGGTCTCTCTAAAATGAACAAAAGAAAGCAAAAAAGTAGGCTGAAATGAATAAAAATGGAAGGTCTCTCTAAAATGACCGCAAAAAAGCAAAAACAGATAGCTGAAATGAATATAATAATTTCCGTAATCCCAATCTCCCAACAGATGAAATCAATGATTCTTCTCTGCTGATGATATAATGTAACCCGTAAAAGCCAGAGAACATGCGTGTTATGAATGGTTTGCAATGCCTCCAAATGAGAGGAAATGCTACTCAAGCATTCTGCTAGGTCACAGGGGAATACATCGACGCAGTTCGCATGTCACAAAACCAGACATTTGGAGATATACGTGTGATATTTTGTTTTGCTTTGGTTTATGACATATCAACATTTTTCAGGTAGTTTGATGCTGAATTCGATCGTTTTAATTATCAATAAAAATATGAAAATCGCTTTGGTTTGCACAAAAATCAAAAGATGCAAACAGATTTCCTTTGTGCGAGATTAAAAAATTGTACACACAGGTTTGGTTGGAACGAAACTCCAAAAAGAATATATATATATATATATTGGGCTGACTTGCACGGAGGTTATAATGGTAGACATAGGTGTGAAGGAAAGCAAACAAATCTAGAGATGGTTTTGGTGTGTACAAGATGGAAAAAATAAAGTATATTTTCAGTTTGAACGATATTCAAAACAGTAGGGATTCGCATGTTTTGCTGTTTTGCATGCTTGGAGTTTTTTAAAAAAAGCTTAAAATTCTTTGGAACTGATCAAAATTCCAAAAAATATATATGCCTTTAAACAAATGATAACTAGTAAAAAACATTTACAATTGAAATTAACAAAGTAAGCTTCATACTTACAAGCATTTGTAGATGTTAACAAAAGATGGAATAAAAAATAAGAAACACAAAACGACAGACCAGTTTCAATCCCGTACTTCATCAGGGTATTATGGGACTTATTTATATTCAATATTCACATTTAAAATGTAAAGATGAAAAGGAATTATAGCAGATAGTAAGGGAGAGAAGTAAATATTGGGAATGGCACAGACAGGCACTAAAGAGTGATGATATGGAGTTCAAGTATACATTCTTTTTGTCTACAAAGAGACGGGATCCTGGTTTTTATGTATATTGACTCCAGTGCCTGTAGATGAAATGCAGAGTGTGAACCAGACAACACAGTAAACTGGTCCACACTGAAGCCATTCACAGAATGTCTGCTGCTTATGAGGTGCTCAGCAATGGCTGACCCGAAAGTGTTCACAATTTGATCCGCCGGAACATATACATTTGCTTTACACGAGAATAAAAAAAGAAGCCATAGTTCTGTTTTGCGGAAATGTCCAAAATTTTAAACATGGTTTTGGTTTGTACAAAATTTATGAACGTATACATAGAGGGCGCTTCGACGTGTTACAATGCTTAGAAAGCGTTTTTGGCTAGATCAGTTACGACTTAGTAGTGAGATCAGTCCTCTCTGGGTGCCCCAATTTTTTCAGTATTTTT
This sequence comes from Ascarosepion bandense, assembly GCA_037127315.1. NCBI lineage: Eukaryota > Metazoa > Mollusca > Cephalopoda > Sepiida > Sepiidae > Ascarosepion > Ascarosepion bandense. Next base: position 960,783 of record JBBBDQ010000359.1, on the reverse strand, counting down.
CTACAGCTGAGCTACGCTTAGAAAATCACTGTAAATGCATTTATATGTTTGTCTTTAAGAAGAGTGTAAACGACAGAAATAGGTTTGGTGTGCATGCGATTCAAAAAACGAAGACTTTTTTTTTGTTTTTTGTTTTTTTTTTGCACAAGGACAAAAAAGGCTCGGAATGTTTCTCAAATTACAACAGGAATAGAAAAAAAATTGCGTATTTGTAATCTTATCGTTGGACACGAAACATCAGACTCTCCTCTTGTGCATGTGATAAATTTACAGACTTCTCCCCCTCTGGTTGAGTCGCTTGTATAATCTACTTGTAAAGCGATTCTCCCACGTGCACACTTGGTATTCACAGTTGGGTCTATCTATTTAAATGTCCGAAGAGAATTTCTGACATACTGTGAAGCGTATATCTCAATCTGATGGGTATGAAGCTAACTTCACGTACCACGCACTGATGTCCTTGGCTTTTCTGATGTTCTAGTGCAACACTAATTAAAAAGTCAATTTTGGTATCACCATCGGGACGTTCAGTACATACTGGGATCATCAACTTCTCTTAGAATAACGAGTCCTTTATTGACATTAAATCCGATACAAATCATCTAACGATTTCTTGCATGGATTGCCCACGACCTTAAGGGAAGGTAATTTGTAAAAAGTTAATTATAATTTATAAATTTGCTAGTCTAATATTCACAAGGCTTGAAATATTGCTGCCACATATGGCTTGGGGTTTCTGCTATACATTTAAAGACCCTTGATGAAATTCAAAGAGGAATCTGCAATTTCGTTGATCTTGACCTGTCATCTTAGCTTCCGTCATTGTGCCTTTTCTGTGAATAATTGAATTGATAATTTTTTTCTGATGAACTTTGCTTTATGGTACATAGGATTTAGGAATTTAAGTGCAGTCCTAGATTGTCGGCAGTTTCATTATTTTACAGCTGAAATGGCTAGATGTATCTGTAAGTCTTATACTAGCACTTTTTCTCGCATTTTTATTCTAGTTGAAATCTCTTCCGGCTTCTTGCTTTCAAATCAATTTTGAACTTGAAAAGTTTAAATACAATGTCAATCGTTATCTTCCGTGTTCTTAATTATCATTCTATTATTGTTCTCTTGACTTAGTTTTACATTTTCTTATATATTTCACATCAGTAAATTCATTCGTATCAGTGGCTTTATTCCCTTGCTTGAAGAGAAATGATTAAACAAATTCTGTAAACAGATTTTTCAACTGTACAGAGGTATAGCAAAAATGGGATAAATATCAAAGCAACATGAAATTTTCTTCTTCTTCATGGCCTGTGTCCCTTCAGGGCGATCATGGAATTTTACTTGGACCTGTCTCTTGTCGCTCTCAATATTTTTCTACTTGGTATTTCTCCCAAACCCCATCCCTCTATCTATTTGTTCAAGCTTATCAAATATGCCTTGAGCTGTTTTTTTCTGTGTCTCTTTTCCTCTGTCCTTCCTGTGTGTGCTTGATTTTATATGCGCTCTTTTCTCATTACCTGCTCCAGGAAACTCAGCGGTCTCTTTTTGGTGGTAGATATGCATTCATTTTTCATTTACAGCTTCTCCAACATCTCCGTCTTGCTCAATCAATTGTACCCTCAGCATCATTCTGTAGAACCACATTTCTGCTACCTCAAGCCTCACTTTCATCCTTGAGAAGATCGTCCAACATTCAATATCATACAGAAGGACATATATCACTTAGCAGTTCAGCACTCTTCTTTGTTTCCAAGAGATTTTCATGTCTCCCAGTAATCTGGTTAGTTTCTGAAATGCGTCTTTGGCCATGCCAATACGTCTTCGGATCTCAAAATCACACTTTTCTTCTTCTGTCAAAACACTGCCCAGATATTTGAATTTTTTTTACTTGTTTCATTTTAGTTTTTCCGACCTCTAGTTGGTATTGAGGATTTTGTTTTTGCTTTTGCTGATAAGCATACATTCAACTTTCTTGATATTTATGCTAAGTCCTTTCTTCTCACTTTCTTTTGCTAGCTTCTGTGGGAAGTCTTGCACTTTTTCCGTGACTGCTATCAGCACCGTATCAACCGAGTATCTTAAACTGTTGAGACTGTGACGGACCATGACAAATCCAAACAAGGAATTTATTTCTCTCAGAAATGCTTCGCTGTATAAGTTGAATAGATCCGGTGACAAAACACATCCATTGCTTATATCTCTTTCTATTTTTGTATACCTGTTGAATTCATTTTCTTATCCGTACGCAGGCTTACGGGTCTCGCTCGATCACCGAAGTTAAGCAACGTTGACCCTGGTCAGTACTTAGATGGGTGACCGCTTGGGAATACCACGTGCTGTAAGCGTTTAGTGACGGATGTGCATGCTTACGGCCTATCACGTTGAATACACCGGTTCTCGCTCGATCACCGAAGTTAAGCAACGTTGAGCCTGGTCAGTACTTAGATGGGTAACCGCTTGGGAATACCAGGTGCTGTAAGCGTATCGTGACGGATGTGCGTTGTGGTGCAGTGGATATCGGCTCGGAAATAGAAATCGGTGAGCCGAGTTCGAATTCCAGTTGAATACGCTGCATTCACTTAAGCACTGGTACCCTTGGGAAAGGTATTAATCCGTCCATTCCCTCCAGTTATGGGTTAAATAACAAGGGTAGGACTTGGGTACCCTGATCTTAAAAGCAAATCCCAATGAATCGTGAAAAGAAAAACGTTGTAAAAATAAAATAACCTTACCCAAAATCACTGGTTATGACCTTAAAATGATCCCATAAGGATTGATAGGTCGTTAAGCCTCAAAAACAAACAAACTTATCCGTACGCAAGATGCACAATAAAATCATAACACAGAAGAATCTTACGTTTGTAATTATTTTGCCTATGATAAATATTATTAGTGATTTATGTATTTTGTTTACCTTAAGTAATGATAGTATAATTGGGGACAAACATTACAAAAAAGATTATAAATTGATCGGAGCATTTTTAACTGTGTATTATTTTAATACAATTGTTTGTGACAATGAGAATTAACTTAAAGCTTTAACGATTTACGTGTGCCCATTTCCCACAAAGGCAGAATGTGACACGAGGCAGATTTTTCAAGTGGGGCAAAAATTTCCCCTAGCCTCGCATAAGCAAAGATAAACTACTGCTGCTTTTACACAAACGAGATTCTGCCATTCGGCAGAGCCTCGACTAGGTTCCACTTAACCCGAAGTCAGGCAGACCGATCAAGTCAGAGCTTTAGCAAACTCCGTATTTACCTGAACCTTCAAAAAGAAAAAAAAATGTCGGTGTTGCGACACAAGGTCGATTTCACAGTGGGGCATTGCGTGCGCGTACGCTCGGTCAAATATTTTCCATTAACCAGACAAATGCGTAGTCGATCACTCGTCTATTTACTCTAGACGAGGCTCTGCTCTTTGGAAAAGCTTCCACTGGCTTTCTCTTCGCTCAAAGGAAAAGAGTCCGACAATGATAGAGTTTTCAAGAACTCGATATTTACCCAAACCACACGATAAATGTTGGATGTGGCACAAGGCCGTTTTGCAGGACCAATTCAGAGGTCTTATGATCATGCAAAAAATTCTATGTAGAACCCGCATACTCGCGGTCGGGTTCTTGTTTATTTACTCCAGATGAGATTTTTCCCTTTGGCAATGCCTCATTTGGGTTTCTCTCCGTCCGAAGGCGAGGATTCTAACATGGTCGCACTCTAAAAGCAGCAGCGTTCTCCTGATTAAACTCTAACAGGACAAATACATTAATAGGGAAATTTATCATACCAAAACAATAAACCTTATTTTAATAGGTACACATGTTTGAATTGTTACCATTGATTTTTTAAAAAAAATTTATTCTTGTTAAGTCCTAATATTGAAAATAACATTAATATTATTAAGAAAGATTTTGGATAAAAAATTCATATATATCTATATATATATATATATATATATATATATAGTTTTATGTTATGCTATATTTATGGTTAAAATTGATCAATAGAGCGTGTGTGAAAAAACTGGTTATTAAGTTCAAACCAAGTGGTGTTTATTTGTCTCATGATTCAGATTATGTGTTGTGTGATGGCTCGTATTCATTACTGGAATACACACATACACACACACAAACACAAGCACACAGACAGACAGACAGACAAACAGACAGACAGACACACACACACACACACACACACATATATATATATATATATATATATATATAATATACTATTTTGAACTTTTACACCATACCCAATCTTCTTCACATATACACCCACTCACACGTACACACATTAAAGAATGTGGCTAACATTGTATAGTGATTAGCATTTTTACGTTTGAAGCAATCTTCCGATCCTGTTTTGATACTCTGTGTGAAGTCGATATACAGGGCGAAAAAAAGACGCGCACTATGGGGATAATTTATTAAAGTATAATTACACTTGAAAACGTTATTTACTAGATATTGTTATATGTCTTGTTTAAAACATCCTCTTCTTTTTCAAAACATATTTCAATTCTGTGTCTGCATGATTTATTAACAAGTCTGAAAGTTCCTTGCGTCATTGAACAGAATTCAAATTTTATTCTATTATCGATATTTCTTGAGCGCGTCTAATAAAAAAAAACTAATTTCAAAGAACCTCTTCGATGTATCCATTAATCTCTAGGGATGTACGTTGTGGTGTGATGGATATCGGTATTAATCCGTCTCTTCTGCCTCCAGCTATGTGTTCAATAGCAGGACAAATTAGGTTCTATAGGCTTTGTTGGCAACCAATTTACCGAAGAAAGTAATGGCAACCTATTGCGGGAAAATCTGCCTAGTCAGTCATGTCTCGAAAGAGACATAATCGCCTAAGCGTGTATCACGTATGGCAATTAACTGAGTGTTTAGTCGAATTTTCCTTACCCTGTACATTAGGGAAACTGTGAAGATGAGTGCAAAATTGTGATGGTAATGGATCACCAATTAATTGGAGTAACTGTTATGGTGCCCGCTTACTACATATAATTACCTGCGTGACTTCCGGATGCAGTTGACGGCAGTTAAGTACAACAGTTAAAGGAAGTTAAGGACAGCTAGTACGCAGTTAAAGCCAGCTACTATTCGGGTAATAATCTTATTTTCTGACTTATTTTATATTTACTGGTTATTTGTATGTACTTTGTATATATGTTCTTGTTATATTAAAACACCGTTTTGAACCTATCTTCTGTTTTCCATGTCTTGCTTCCGCCACAAACCGGTCAAGACAACTTTGCGTTAAGAACTACCACAACAATAGACAACATGTTATTAAAAGCCATGATTATCCAACTCCAGAAGTGATATATCACATACATTCTTCTTCATTTATAAACTGTGTTGCTTCATGATATTGGCGATCATCACCCTTCACATTTTTCTGTCACTTGTAGCTTTTGAAGATTTTATTTTGTTATTTCTTCCAAATCTTCTTCTGTATTTGTCTATATTTCTGAGAATAGGTAGTATTTACACTATTTACGTTATCCGGACTACTGTCCTCATCTTTGCTGCCATTTTCACTACGTTTCGGCCGTTGTACGCTCCAGTCTTTTTCAGGTGCTTAAAACCGAACCCTTTATTACGTTAACTGGGGTATATTATTCTCATTACTGTCTCAATGGTTATAGGCGTTGGTTAGTTCCAGTGACTTGACCCAACGAGTTGTTAGTTCAATCCCAGGCTACAGAAGTGGTGATCAAATAACTTAGAACGTCGGGTAAAAGAAAGATTACTCATGACTACCAGGAGCAACTTCGCAGGAGAAATGAGAATGATACACCCAAGTGATCGTAATAAAGGGTTAAGTGTGAAATTCCTAGCACATGAAGAAGGCCGGAGTATACAACGGCTGAAACTTAGTGAAAATTGCAATTAAGATGACGACAGTCAGTCAGTTAAGTGCCATACGTGATACACGCTTGGGCGATCATGTCTCGAAAGAGACATGACTGACTGGGCAGAAGATTATCCCGCAGTAGGTTGCCATTGCTTTCTGCGGTAGACTGTTTGCCGACCAAGGCTATAGAACCCAATCTGTCCTGCTATTTAACCAATAACTGGAAGGAAGCGACGGATTAATACCTTTCCCAAGGGTATTTGCGCGTAAGTGAATACATATAGATTCAGCTGGAATTCGAACTCGGCTCCCCGCAATAGTTCGAAAATGTAAATAGTGTAAACATTGTTCTGGCATACATTCTATGCGTTCTTTTTTATGTGTACGTCTTCCCCTCATTCTGTCCTGTGAGTATCAGATATTCCAAGCTCTTTTTCCTCGTTATATTCACCAGAGCCTCTTCCGGAATGTAAGTATAATTTTCTTTTTGTTTCTATTTTCTCCAAAACATCAATCTACGTCATCGCAGCATCATTCTGTAGAACCAGATTTCTGTTGCATCAAGTCTATTTATCCTTGAGGAGATTTTCAAGCATTAAGAGCTATTGAGAGTGAAAGATATCACTCAAAAGCTCAGTATACATTTCTCTGTTTCTAACAATATTTTTCTATATAGGCATATTTATATGTGTATGTGCGTGTGTGTTTGTGCGCGTGTGCATATATATATAGTCATCCGCAGACAGATCTGTTTCGCAGTATCACAGCTCATCAGTACGGTTAGACATCCGATTGCTTTTACCCAGAATTGAAACCCGGCCGAATTGGCGTCAGACGGCGATTCTACCTCTGAGCCATGGGCGCTCGGTAGAAGGCGGTAGACGTTTCAGTATATATATATATATATATATATATATATATATATATATATATATATATATATATATATATATATATATATATATATATATATATATATATATATATATATATATATATATATATATATATAAGGGTGGAAGAATATTAGCCGAGCCAATCACAAACTAACTAGAGGCAGTGTCTCAATAAATCATTCTAGAGAAGGCAACAGGAATCCACTCTAATATCAATCCCAAGAAATATGGCACATAAATAATAAAGATATCTACTACTATTACAACTAAAAATTAATAATACGTATTCATGAAGATCAGTTTATTTTGTCATGAACAGAAATATATACTAATGGAATGGGGTCTCATTGTAATAGTAATTGCTTTGAAAGTCAAGCTTACAATTTAAGGAAGCTATTTGAGATTTTAATGATTGAAAACAGAAGGAACATATATTTGGCCTCCATCTCATTTCCATTTAGGCCTTTTTTCTATCTACATTACGCCTTATTCTGTTTTTTAAACAATTATTTATTGACTTCTGTTGAGCAAGATATGAAACTTGTTAGGTATCCCGTTTCGGTTTTATTTGTTAATTATTATCATCATGGGTGGTAATAAAAATATGTTTTTTTCTATTCATAGCGGCAATATATCTCAAATTGCGGAAAAACACTAGACGAGACAATTACTAGCTAATTAGAGGCGGCGACTCAATAAATCTTTGTAGAGAAGGCAACGGGAAACCACTCTACTATCAATCCCAAGAAATATCATGGCACATAAATCATAAAGATTATATCTACTACTAATACCGCTAAATAATAATAATACGTATTCCGGAAGATCAGATTACATTTCTATGAATAGAAATATAATATAATTAATTGAGAGTGATCTCATTGTCATATTAATTGCTTTGAAAGTCAAGTTTACAGTTAAAGAGAGCCATTTATTTTAGTATAAAAAATAGAATGTGACATTTTGTTCAAGGCAATACTCACCATTCTAGAGTTGAGATTCTTCTCCCACTGTGATTAGCTTGCTTCCATGTGATTCCCTCTTCTGAACGGCAACTATATCTGAATAAGACATAATAAATAGTTTTTTTTTATATGACGCACTGCCAATTAATTAGCAAAATTAAATAACGTCATTATCTCATTAAGAATAAGCCGACTTTTCTTAGGAGTTGAAATTGAATTACATGCAAAAAATATCTTCTGCTTGAAGGTTTAATTCGATTAGCTTTAGTTAAAGTTTTAAATTAAAAAAATACAGATGAAGTGCAGTAAAAATGATAAGAAACTATTTGAGATTTTCATTAATACATAAACAGAGGCTCGGGTAAACTTTAATTTACGATGTCCGATCAAAATGCCGTTTTACATGTCAGCCGAACGGAATGTTGTTAAGACTGCGTTTCTGTACAAACCTTTCGGTCTGCCTTTATGCACAGTTCTCAAATAAATCCATGCGTCACAGAAATAGATTGGTTGGGTGTAATTTTTTTTTACTTTTTAGCGGCATGTCAATCTCTGTGGCTTATTTCATGTCGAAATCTAAATATTTTTAATCTTTTTTTATATTTAATTTAATTTTTTTACATAATCCATAGCTAGCGGAAAAAGAGGTGGATTCATACTTTTTTCCAAACTGTGCATGAAATACTGTTCAGGCGTCCCTGATGTTTGTCTCAGTGTTCTCGACAGGCTCTAAAGGAGAATCTGTAATGTGATTGATCCCGACCTGGCAGCTCGACTCCAGACACTTTCACGTCGGCAGGATGTGGCTTTCCTCTGTCTCTTCTGTAGATACTTTCATGACTTAAGCTCTGACGAACGTAGGTCATTGGTCCCCACTCCACAGGAATTTACTCGGGCAATCAAGGCAACAAGGTCCCACCCTTTCACAATTAAATCAACCAAATGCAGGCGACAATTCTGTTCCATCAGCTTCTTTTCTCGCGCTTCCCACCTGTGGAACTCCCTTCCGTATACTTGCTTTCTTGACGGTTACAACCTCCAGGAATTTAAATGCAAAGTCGATTCCCATCTCTTATCCACTTATCTATTTCCGTGTATCTTCTTTTCTTTTATCTCTACTTGTGTTCACGCCCTTCTCTTTCTCTTTGTCTTTCACCACCTGTAGCTGGTTCGTCTTTGTCTTCACTTTCCTCCTGTCTAAAATTTTAACTCTTTAAGTAGCCTCCACATTAGTGGCGGTACCGCTTTGCTTGGGGTGAAATGATTAATAAAAAAATGGCGCGTAAGTGAATATACTGAACCAAACAGTAACTGGAATTCGACTCTCCGTTTAGTAATACCGAAGTTTTATTCATTCAACAAACCGCACATCCAAGCCTACAGAACCTCGTATTTCCAAATGTTTACCGATCTTGGTACTGAGCAGTAGGGCACGTCGGGTTGTCAACTTTGACAGTGTACTCAATTTGAACGTTTGGGTTTGACATGTTAAATAATGGAAAATATTTTTTGTTTCGTATATCATTACCGATTTTTTCTTGTTTTTTAGTTGTTTTCTTTTATAGGAAATGAGTTTAAATGTTAAGGTTCAAAACCGTAACATTAGAATTTAATTTCGGTAATCAGTAAAAGGCCTTATAGCCCAGTACTTATAAAATTTATAATTTACTGAATCTTTACAAATTTTATATGGACAACATACATAACACAAGCACATTATTACTAAATCATTGTGTCATAAAATATCTTCATTTAATTCAAAAAAACATTATACTGAACAATTTAGTTATATTATGATGTTAAACAGATTAAATAGATTTTTATTTCATTTTTCAATAATCAATGAAAATTTAAAACATGTTTACTTATATTTTGTACCTAGAAGTATTAAGATATTACATAACCTACATAACTATTTTTGTTCTAATTAAGATCAAACAAATTTCCTAACAAATGTCATTGAGTGAGTAGCCTTTTTATAAATTTTTACAATTGTTGTTATAGGTTTTACTTATCAAATACAATAAAAGAATGCATATTTTGCTTGTGGTGATTCATAATTAAAATTCTGATATAAATATATTTTCTATTTAGTGTATTAGATATAAAAATAGTATCTGCTTTATTTTGATTTATTCTTGAAACAGTCAAATTTTGAACTCATTTTGTCAGCAAAAACCTGTGAAAATTAAGTATCTTTGAACATTTTTCAGACGATTTTAAAACTATATCCATAAAAATTGGTAAAAGCTATGAATATAATGGTGTCAGTATTTGCACATAAAACTTCACTTACAAATCGAGTGCAATGCTGATTCTCTAAACAAAATGAAAAATTATTTTTGCCTCACTGACCTGGCTTGACGTAGCTTATTTTTGGTGATCACACTGGAACTGGTGCTTCAAAGAGATATGAATATAACCATACTAAAATACGAAGTCTTTTTTAAGAAACGGGAAAAGCTGCTACGTTGTATCAATCAAAGCTGGACAATTTTCTTGCAGATGAAGCGGAAACACGGAAAAACAGAGATGTGATGTTAAAAGAGAATTCCGACAATACCATAGGCGGAGCATGTGAAGAAGGAGTAAGTTTTCAGGGGGACAGATACAAAAAAATTACACTTATACCAAGAATCAAAAGGAGATCATTTGATATTGCTGGCTACATAATGAGAAAAAATAGCTCCTAGCATAAACATTCACGGTATATTTTGATCATTAGTAAAAAACAAGAGGAAACCATGAATAACGTACACAATATGCTTACAAAAAGGTGACAGAAAAGAGTTGAATGAATCATATAAAGAAAAAAGATTCTTATATAATTGGTCTGTGTGGAATAATGCGGGTGTCATTCATGATTATCTGTGAAAATGATAGAATTTTGCCAAGAAGTGTATTTTATCGCTAACTAAACCCCGACTCTACCCCAGGCGTCACTATAGAAAAGAGAATAATAACACAAATCTCATTTTTTTATATGTTCGTGTTGTCCTTTTATCAGTAAACAAGATTAAAGCTTCGAATTTGCCGTATGTATATATGTTTTACGGTCATTATTTTATTAATTGAGAATATCATCATTTTATCAAGCGATTTCATAAGAGAAAAGATAACAAGTTTTGAGACACCGTCGTCGAATTAATATCGTCGTTCCACCGAAGGGTATGCAGCATATGTTTCGTTTTGATTGGCGTTTAAATATCCTCATCTTTGGTACATGTTATACAAAACGTTGATTATGTTGGCTTCCATGTACAGTATAAGTCACTTTGGTATACGTCACGAGTATACCATTGAACTGGTACATATATTGAATTGGTACACTGGTAGTAAATGATCCACGGTTTAGTACCAAATCGCGGCCCGGTGGTTGGATACCTCTTAACTAAATGACATTCTGTCTATTTTGGGTCCAGTTTATTTTTCCACAAATGGATATACAACGAGACTGCTCATAGCTAAAACGAAACAAGAAAATAATCCTGACAAATGATAGACCACGTCTTTTAGGGAAACGTTCTATAATTAACATTTCAAATATATTAGAACTTTTAGAATTTAATAGCTTTATCAGAATGCTTTGAAAAATGGGTAAAAAAACAAAGGCAGTACCAGGCTTGAGTGGTAGAAAACTCCTGCAAGAACCTCTTTATGATATTGTCTATCTGACGGAATAATCTGTACTATAATTTAACAGATAACTAGAGGGAAGACACGGATTAATACCTTTGCCAAGGGTAATTGTGCGTAAGTGAATGCAAGGAATTCAACTGGAATTCGAACTCGGCTCCCTGATTTCTCGTTCTGAATCGATATTCACAGCACCACAACGCATAGTGTATATAGTTAAAATACCTCGACTCGGAAATATAGATAGGCGACAAAGAAGTACAATGAGAGATACGTCATTCCTACTCAAATCATTAAACATGTTAATGCCACCATTTACATCTAGGAGTAGGACAAGATTATCAAACTCTGGATTTGCTAAGACTGAACGTGTTCAAGCAAATCATCTGCTCATTCAAGTATGGCCTACTTGAAACGGGGGTGGGGCATTGCGAAGAATTATCTCGAACAGGACAACCGCAAACTTTTGATTTCTAGCACAGAAAAACAAGATAGAATAGATGTCTTTACTGACGAACCTGGACAGAATATCACTACATACGCTATTTTTTAAAGAATAATGGGTAAAAGAAATATTACGGCTAAAAAATATCGATAAACAGCAGATAGGAACCGATCTAGGACAACTCAGAAATCAATCTTCTCAAATATGACGGTAAACTGCATCCGGCAGCAAAATCTCTGATTGTGAGGTTGTGAGGAGCATGGAAATACCTCTTAATTACAGTTGTTCTTAGGTCCACCCTGACCCGGAGTGGTAGCACCTGTTAGGGTCTCAGCTAAGGGCAAACATTTACGATTCAAACTGAAGTCAAACACTATGAAAGTTTAAAAATACACTTTTATAGGAATATATATACAAAAATAGTCTTTTATGGAAAATATATATATTTGAAGGAAAAATATTACCAACAATACATTTTTTAATGAAAAATTATAACCAGCAATACATTTTTGAATACAAGACTAGAAGACATCTTCAGCTTTCTAAAATAAAAAATTAAAATTTATTTATTGAAATCTAACTAAATCAACCGTCTCACTATAACCGAACATTTTAAAAAAATTCCTTAAAACCCCACCTTTCTGGCAATAAATAAACCACAGTGGTTGATATACCGTTAAACGATACTCGAACGCTGAATTCAAAACTTGAGTTTTTGCTTATTTTGTGAAAGACAGTTTTCTCTAATCCAATTGGTCTTAGGATTTATGCGAGATTTCTTTAGTCGAATGACCGGAACAAGTTGAAAAATTATGCTCAAGAGATTATTATCTAAAGAAACCTGTTGTCCTTTACTCTAAATGCACATATTTAATCTATCTATGTCATCTTTCTGATCAGAGTACTATTAAACAACATTTCTCTGAAAAACATAAACATGTAGGTAATATCAGACAGATTTGGGTCAACAATACGGTGATCCTTACTCATACACACAGTAAGAGGAACCTGCAGATATTGGAGGCCATGTACATCAAATCAAAACAACCAACACTCAATAAAATCAACTTTAAAACAGGAAATAACATATTACATTGCATTTGACTACATGGTTTTGTTGTCATTTCGCGCTATCCCGCGGCGTGACGTCATAAAACCGCATCGCAAACTTAAGAACTGCGTTTATTATTTTTGGTAACTATTGCCGTTACCAAGCAGAGTTTTATGTCAACACAAAATAAAATCGTCGGTGATGGTGGATTTTATAATATTTCAGTTTAAACTACCTCTCTGAAGATGGCTCATGTGAGCCGAAAGCTTAGAAGAAAACCAATAAATAATTATCCAAATGTTGGAGAATTTTTGTCTTTATTTTCAACTGAAATTAAAGCAAACATACGACGTTTAGAACGGCTCACGATTAAACATAATAGACATTCATTGTCTCTTATATTTAATAGCATATGTCTATATATATATATATATATATATATATATATATATATATATATATATATATATAAAACAAAAACCTTGGTCAGATTTCAATCAAAATTGGGCATCTTTTCAGTCGTGACACGAAACTATGATGTACGCAAAAACCTTTCGAATGAATTTACAGGTTACGGCGAAATCAGTGAAACGCTTACAATTTACGCACTCTTCTCCTTCAGGACCCGTTTGTGAATCCAATCAAAATCGGGTAACTTGGAGATCATGGTCGGTTTTTTTATGTATACCAAAACTTTTCGAATTAATTTACAGGGTTTCCAAAATAACTTCACCCAAAGAAGACAGATAAGGCTACTAAATCCCTAAGGGTTACTGGGAGTGAATGAGATTATACAACTTTTGGTATGGGTAAGAGCAATAAATAAACCTTATTTATGAAAAAACAAGATTACGATTGGTGTTGCATTTAAATTTATAGAAATTACAGGTGACAGATAAGCAAGAAGTCCGATGATATTTCTATAGGAGAGCCGGGTAATTAGTATTAGAATAAAAATTATGATTACATCTAGCTAAAACAGCAGTAAAAGGACGAGACCTAATTGCCAATCGAACAGTTCGTTTAAATTCATGCAGTAAATGTACCAAGATCATAATACACTTACTATGAAAATATTTTAGGAAAAGATAGAGAGCAAACACGGCGCTGGAAAGTGACTGAAATCGTGATATCAAATCAGAATTAATAACATTACAGAATCCCGTTTGAATTTTGTGAAGAATCTCGAGATATATCGCAGAAGCAACAGACCATATATGGCAGTAAAACTCAAAACACGGACAAATGATGAAGTTGTTAGATTGCTTCTGACGAGGAAAAAACATCCGGCGTAATAGAGTTAAGACATTTTCCTAGAAGAAGACCGATCAATTGACTTAATATAATCACTTTGTTAGTAAAAAACCAAGAAAACTTAATCTCTATCCTGGAGTTTAGCTTTAGCCATACAGATGGAAAGCTGGAATGTTTCGCTCTGGCGACTAAAAGATAGCAGTTTTGTTTTGGAAGTCTTATGATTATGCGCAAATATAAACTTCAAGAAAACTGAATGTATGACTCCAGCAAAAAAAGACCCCAAATGCCAACTACAGTTCGGAGAAACTAAAATAAAACAAGTAAAGAAATTTGTAATACCTGGAAAGTGTTCTGACAGAGGATAAAAAGTACAACATTAACATAGCATGGCCAAGAACGCATTTCAAAAGCGAACCAGAGTAATGAGAGGCAGGAAAATCTCATTGGAAATTAAAAAAAAATTATTGCTGCTTTCCTATGTAATATCAGTCCATCTTTACGGAAGTGAATGTTGTGTTATATATCGCCGTACAACGACAAAACAACAAACACGCATATATAAAAATATAAGGTTATATTTTTATTAATGACGACGAACCGTGTGGAATAGAGAACAGGAGAGTGAGAGCGCACATAGAATGGGTTGACGGGAGTGTAGTCTTGCCTGTGGTGTTTCTCTGCTTCCACTGGCCGTTCTCTGCTAGCGAATCCGTGTGTCGAGGTCTTTATATAGTCTTCTAGAACCGGGACTTTCCTTCCGGTTTTGCCTCGCCCACGCAACGCCCACGTAATTCCCAGAGACACCTGTTCTGTTTGCCTCCGTAGTCATTTCCGCCGCTGTCGGAAATAAGGTCAAATGACATCCGCTCCGGCCTCGACAGGATGTATTTCACAAACACCTGTCTTGTCGTTTCGCCGACTCCTTCACCGACGGGAAACACCATCGCTTGCATCACTTCCTCGGGTGGGGCCAGATTGTTATATTACAGTTGGACGATCTCCTGGATGAGGAAAGAGACGCTCAAAGCAACAGAAATGTGGTTTTTACAGAAAGATGCTGAGGATACCATGGATTGATCATGTGAGCAACGCTGATTTGTTAAAGAGGATGCAAACGAGAAGAAAACTGATGCTTAACATCAGTAAGAGACAGATAAGGTTTCTGGGACACATACTGAGTAAACATGGCCTTGAGAATTTAATACTCATAGGATGGATAAAAGTAAAGAGAAACAGGAGAAAATAGCATGAGACATATACAATAGGCTTGAGTAAATGCATTGCGCATCGGGGTTTTGGATAGATACAAAGAGGAAAAATATTGAGAGTGAGAAGAGACATAGCCAAGTGGAAATCCATGATTGCCTATGTCCTGAAGGAACACGGCATATTAAGTAGTTATGTCGTAAAGGTGTAAATACATCCCTTTCCTCCAGATATATGTTAAATCGGATTTACAATTTTCATTTTAACCTATAAACGCCTTTGCTTATAATTCTGATCTGTCTGGCCCCCATAGTTATTTGATTTTGGGAAAAAATATTATTTTAGAATAAACTGTAATTAGAATTTGTATAAGAATTGTGCATTGTAGAGTTTTGATTTATTTATTGCTTATAGACTTTAAGAGTAAAACTCTATGATAATTTTTAAGCAAAGCTTACATGTGGCACAAGGCTGAAGTACAGAGCACCCAGTGAGGATCGAACTCACTATTCATTTTGATCTGGCACATGTCTGAAGGTATGGCCAACCAGTAATGATGGAACTCACTACTCAGTTGAAAGTATTCTAGCGAGACAAGCTTGTTAACCACTACACTTCATCGACGAGCCTAAAATTCTGTCATATGAATGTACACACCTAAAATAATTCATAAGTATAGAAGGAAATATGACATTAATATACAAGGACGTAAAAAAATGTTTTATTTTAGAGCACCTTTACCCAGTAAATAAATTATGGTTGAGCTGCGCTGCTTTTTTTCTCATTTATGTGTCGTGCTTGTTCAAGACGTAGGCGATCATGACCTTTCACATCTTCCTGCTCCTTGTAGCTCTTAATACCGTTTGTCTTTTTATTACACCCATATCTTGCTCTGTTATCCATTTGCTTAAGCCCATCAAGTATGTCACGCGTCTCTCTCTACCTCCATATGCCCTGTGAGTATCAGACTTTTCAAGCCCTCCTTCCTCATTACGTGTCCCAGAAACTTCAGCAGTCTCTTCCTGATATAAATTTCCTTTTCGTTTCCATCCTTTTCAAAATATCGTCATTGCTCACCTGTTTAGTCCATGATATCCTCAGCGTCCTTCTGTAGAACCACATTTCTCTTGCTTCGAGTCTCTCCTTCATCTTTGATGATATTGTCCAGCCTCGCTGCCATATAGGCGGATAGATATCACATAACAGTCCAGTACTCTTTTCTTTGTTTTGAACGAACTCAGAGAACTAAAAGACTTACGACTCTGCTAGTTTTACAATATTACCCTGCAATTTTATCAAAGATAATCAAAGATAACCTCCTTATACAATTCTAAGTTGTTCATAAGGTTTCGGAAAAAAATGTAAAGGGTAAAAAGAAACCGTTTAATATTTAGAGCCGACTTGTCTCATTAGACTTAGTGGGCAACCAGTCTACGAGAAAACAACTCAGGATAAAAAAAAAATCGTACATATCCCTGGCAAAACATATACAAACCAACTAATGTATATATTTTGGAGATTATAATAAGTTTATAATCTCTCCTGCGGTTCGACTAGTTCTTGAATAATTAATTGTTTTAATAATGATTATATATTAATTCCTTTGTGGATTAAAAATATTCAGTTTTCAAGCAATAACTTAAAAGAAAAATTCTACGTTCTTTTAAAATGATGTTCTATCGTTAAATCAAAATTCTATTAAGAGTTTGTATCGTTTACGGACAATTGAAACAGCTCTCATTGATATCTAAACCGACCAGACGATATTGGAAAAATCTCAACCCTACACAGAAAGGATTTCGACCAGTAGTTCTAATGTTTGGTTATTTGGACACATCTTTTGAAGTGGGTCAAGCAGAAAATTATTCAACACCTTCTCGCATTTTTTATTACACTAACCGTATTTAGCAATACAGTTTGCTTGTTTGTTATTGTTAATGTTTTCATTTTTTTTTTAAGTCGCCCTCTTTATCATTTAGTTTCATGTTTATTTTCCCCGCAAGGAATTTTGGACGCTTTCCACTGATCCAAGGAAAACATTATTTCTGGCATTTTCGTCTTTGAATGATTCAAAAGAGGAAAGATAAGGGTATGGGTGGAAATTATATTCCGGTATTTTTTCCCCTACTCAAGAATTTTCGCAAAGCCCAAACTATTCGTTGTTAAAAACGTGTCATATTTTCTCCCGTGGTAAAACAAATATTTAGATGATTCATATCGTAGAATTCTGAGAGTCGCCCTGTCTCTCCTCAGCCTCTTTCACGGTAAACACCCCTAACCGCTTCTTCATTACTATTCAAAAGAATGACCTGTCGCTCTCTATCGCTGTTGATACTTGGCATTATACACTTGGCGGTGGCTAAGCAATGTTCGGTGAATGACTCGCGAGGCGCGAGATATTGACAAAAAAAAATGAATAAATAAATAAAAATTCCTGTATGCACTCTGTTCCCGTTCTTCCAAAATATTCACCCCGTCCAAGACATTTCCGATTCTCGAAGTTTTCGCTTTTCTGTAGGAGACATACTTTCCCGTTCAACCACCACGCTAATTTCAATGTCGTTTTTGGAATTCCTGAACTATTGAGTGTTTTGTTTGCGGGTTTGAATAGGAAGGAATCATATTATTATTATTATTATTATTATTATTATTATTAAAGCATCCCCCGTTCTCTTGTTGAGCCACTTGTTTAGCTTATTAACGTTGTTGAATGTAAAAGAAATAAGAGTCATTTTTGTTGACTGTTAGTTGGATAGAAGAGGAATGAGTAAGCTAACTAACACATTTTATTAAATGGACGTCCGAACGGAGATTAAAAGGAAGAATAAGGGGGAAAATATTGCATAGAGCAAACAAAAGACATGAAAATATGGAGAGCCACGAGCGTTTACATCCTGAACGAACAAGGTGCATAAAAAACCAATATTAAAACATTAATAGGAGTAATATCATAAAATAAATCCTCTATTTATCATTACTATTATTAGTCAGTTAAGTGCCATACGTGATACAGACTTGGGTGATCATGTCTCGAAAGAGACATGACTGAGTAGTCAGAAGACTTTCCCACGGTAAATTGCCATTTCTTTCTGCGGTAAAGTGGTTGTCAATCAAGGCTATAGAGCCAAATCTTTCCTGTTATTTAACCCATAGCTGGAGGAAAGAGACGAATTAATAGCTTCACCAAGGGTATTTGCGTGTAAGTGAATGCAACAAATTCTACTAGTATTCGAACTCGGTCCTCTGATTTGTCATTCCGAGCCGATATCTAATGCACCACAACGCACATTACCTATTATTAGTATAATGGTTAAATAGCAGGACAGACTGGGTCTTATAGCCTTGTTTGACATCCAGTCTATCGCGGAAAGAAATCGCTTAACTGTACTTGACTGACTGATTGACATTAGCATATTATAATGTGCTGAGTTGATTTCTTTAACATGCCAGCTACATGTCTGTTGGTTGAATTGCTTAAATATGTAACTGAATTCGGGCCTGCTCAATAACTACATGGGTGACTGCTTAGAAATACCTGGTATGGTAAGCTTGGATGAGCGGGTGGTAAAATTCATAATGGCTCGGAATTTTATATCAGACAGCAGGGTTCCAGTTGCAGCTGGGGTCGTTGTCTTACGCGCAAATACCCATGTGACAGGTAGGAATTCATTTATCTCATATATGGGTTATTTAGTAGGTATATTTATGCCACCCCTACCCAGTTAGCGGCGAGTTATGACACAAGGTTGATTTTAATGTGGGGAATTCGAGTGCGTGTGCTCTGAAAGCTGTCCAAATATAATAATGTCATCAAGGCTAGACCGGGTTAAATTAATAGAACTTGTATAACTGAACAATTATTATCTCCCAAAATATATTGCAATCTCAGTATTATTAAATATAATGATTGACATAACCCTTCCAATATTTTAACCACTAGGAGAAGAGCGTGATTTAAGAAAAAGCAAAGGCACTATTTTTAAGAATATTCCGAAATATTGTTTAACATTTTATTTGCTGTGTTCTCTAATTATTATTATTATTATTATGTCATTTTTCATCATATTTCGATTTCTGCATTGGTCTCACTACCAACCAAGTCTGCGGGGAGACCTAAGGCAGGTCGTGGCGTGTTGTTATGACTCCATTTCATGTTTTTCTATCTTCCCTATCATCCCCAGCATTACATAGATAACGTTTTCCTTAGTGTGTGGGCTGTACTTAATAAGACAATTTTTTGTATATCTCTTAAGCTGGGGTTTCCAGGGATTCTTTCAATGTGTTGTTTTGTTCCATTTTTTATCATTCCAAGTGCACCTACTATCACTGGCACAACTCTTGTTTTCAATTTCCACATTCTTTCTATTTCAATTTCCAGGTCTTTATATTTTGACAGTTTTTCAAATTCCTTGGTTGCTATGTTACAATCCGCTGGACAAGCCATATCAATTGAAATTATTATTATTATTATTATTATCATTATTATTATTATTATTATTATTATTATTATTATTAGCATCATCATCATTTGATTTCTGCTATGGTCACACTACCTAACAAGTCTGCAGAAAGATCTAAGGCAAGTAGTAGTATGTTGTTATGGCTACATTTCATTTGATATAACATCACTTGCATTACATGGACAAAGTTCTTCTTAGTGTGCTGGCTGTACTGACCTAGACAATTTTTTTGTATATCTCTTAAGCTAGGCTTTCCAGGGATACTTTCAATGTGTTATTTTGTACCTTTTTTAACATTCCATGTGCACCTACTATCGCTGGTACTATTCTTGTTTTCAATTTCATTATTATTATTATTTTGTCATTTTTCATCATAATTCGATTTCTGCTAAGGTCGCACTACCTACCAAGTCTGCGGAAAGACCTAAGGCAGGTCGTGGTGTGTTATTATGGCTCTATTTAATGTTTGTTGTTATTATTATTATTATTATTATTATTATTATTATATACACATTTCTTTAGGGATCACAATAAGAGACCTAAGCTTAAAAATAAGTTCATGATATTTCCCCTTGATATTTTTCCCTTTTCTATAAAAAAAAAACTAAGATAACACACATTTTACATAGATACTGCTTTTCGTAATGTGTGTGTTATACTTGTGAGTACAAGTATTTGTATGTCTTTTCTTTCTGTCTTCTTTTTTTCTTTCTTACTTTCTTTCTTCTTCTTCCTATTATTATTATTATTATTATTATTATTATTATTTCGACTTAATTGCTCTGTTTATTAAAATTTATTTTATAATCCCATGTCCTTCCAGCAAGTTGATGGTTCTGGCTCTCCACTATTTCTTTTTCTTTTATCATTGTATATACACGTCTTTAATTTTTTTAATCTTGCAAGTTTTTTTTATCTTGCAAGTTTTTAATACATAACAATTCTTCTCTTAAACTGACTCCTACCCAAATCCTGAGAGTACATGCTACCCTGCTATTTATGTTTAAGCTACAGAAATGTAATACACCCTTTCCAAGGTAGATTTTTTGTCATTACAATTCAAATTCGAATCTATTTGATATCTGATAATTTGATACTCGATATCCTAATACATTAGAAAAAATTGAAATTTCTAATAATAACTGGTAACAAAATATATAACGGTTATCAGCGCCGAAGGTTTGATTGATGATCTTAGTTCAAATTTCGGTCTAGTCTTTTCGTCCTGATGGTATAAATCCATTTATTTTCCCAGTACCTATAGGTTAAATAACATAGTAGACTTGGTTCTCGTGTCTTGTTGAGCAACTAGCCTAGGAGAAGGACAACGTTTAATTCAAGACACTAGACAAACAATAAGTAACTACTACACTATAATTCCAACGAAGTAATATACTCACAGAAAGGGATTTGTATAAAGAATTGATTCCCTACGTCATGAAAGGAATTTTCTTATTTTTTGTGCTGCACCATTTCAAGTCATGGCTCTCCACAACATTCTATCTTGTATTGCTCTTATCAGTTCTTAATTAATTCATAAATTTCGTTCTATATTTCGTTATTTCTTCGCACAAGGCCATCAATTTAGCGGCTCACTTCCTTCCTCTCTTTTATGCCTTGAATATGCCCGGTTTAGGCTAAGTATTTTAGGGCTAACCTTTCATTAAGTGACCTAAGAATTTTATCCTTCTTTTCTTGATGTTTCATATAAATGTTCTTTCTGTTTGTATTTTCTTTAAAATTTTCATTGTTGCTTACTTGCTCCGCCCATGGAATTCTCGATATCTTTTTTAAAAAACAACATTTTTGCTGCCTCTAGATTTTTTCTGACCTGGCGAGGAATTCTCAAACATTCGTTGCGATATAAAAGTACAAGCAATATAGCCCGGCGTTGCTCAGGTGTAATGAAATCTTTAAAACTAATCCATGGTCCTGGAGCTCAGACCCCTTGGACGTTGGCACGAAAGACTAAAAAGCAATAGTTGTTTCCAGTTAAAGCGAAATCGTAGACTGAAAAAAAATGAATGGATGTATGTCAAATTTTGATTTCCTGTTATCGATATCAAATTTTCTGCACTATTGTAAAAACTGCAACCTTGAAACTTCTGAATATCGTTTCTTTTGTCTTTGTCTATGAGCGTGTCAAATTTGATTAAAATCAGACCACTTCTTCTATAACCCGATTTTTTCGATTATCAATTTTCGATATTTATCGGGGGTACCACGACCCAAGACCTAGCTAAGTACACTCGCAGACGCTTATAGTACAACTGTGTAAATTTTCCAGAAAATTGGTTCAGCCGTTTCGGAGTCTATAGGTACCGGATACACACACACATACAGACACACACACACATAGACAAATTTCCATTTATAAATAAGTTTAGATTGATACGTAGACTGTATGACAACTTTACTTAAATGTATATCATACGTTTTAAACTTTATAAATATCAAATTTTAGATTTTAACTAAAAAATGCATAAAACTTTGAATTGAAGAGAAAAGAATAGACACTAAATTTTAAGCAAAAAAAAAAAAAAGGGGGAAGGCTTTGCTTATTAGATAATTTACGTATTCAATTATCCAGAATATTTGATTAATCGAACATATTCTCTCAAACCTTGACACAAAGTGTCCGGATAATCGAGGATATACTGTACTTCTAAGAAAAAACAAACTTGAAGAGACGATAAGAACGACGATGACGATAATGATAATTGTAATAGGAATGATGAGGGGATAGTAAAAAAGTAACGAAGTACAAAAATAGAAATTCTAAGAATCCCTTTATGGCGTCATTCGACAGTTATTCTATGACTGTTGCCGTTACACATGAATGGACATTCCTGGGGATAATTCGACTATGGCCGATACCCCTTGCCTTTATTATTTGGGGTTAGTCCTTTGATTTCTTTGATTTCGCATATTTTCGCCAATTATGTTTATTTTGTCGTCTCTTCACCCTTGACAAATTTAGTCGCCTTTCTATTTAGAAAATATCTTTATTCATTTTTAGTTACCGATGTGTGCTCTTAGTCGCATTTCATTTCTTTATGTCCTCTTTTCTTTTCCTTTCGCTGTTCTCTAATATTTTATAATTTCTCGCTCGGTCCTTATATCCATTTTATAGCTTTGAATCTATTGTTTTTATCGTTCTATCTCTTTTTTTCTTCTTTTTTTAGCTCTTTTCAATCTTTCTACGTAATTTTTTTCTTTTTTTCCTTTCTTTATTCTGTAACATTTTATAATTTCTTGCCCATTCCTTATATCCTTTTTATCGTTTGGAAATCTATTCTCTCTCTCTCTCTCTCTCTCTCTCTCTCTCTCTCTCTCTCTCTCTCTCTCTCTCTCTGATATCTATCTATCTATATTTGATACCTTTTTCCTTCATTTTTTGGCACTTTTCAAACTTTCTTCTCTGTGACTTTTTTCTTCTTTTCTGATTGTTTTCTGTCACCTTTTCATTTTTTTTTCTCGCATTCTTTTTTTCTCGATTCAGTCTTCTTTTTTTTCTTGTACGATCATCGATTTTTTATCGGTTCGGAAACTGTTCAGCCTTCTGTTCTTTGTTATTAACTAAATTTTTCTATTATCTGTCTATATTTCTGAGATGAGGTAGTATTTATATTATTCGGACTATTGTCCTCATCTTTGCTGACATTTGTACGACGTTTCGGCCGTTGTACGCTCCGGCCTTCTTCAGGTGCTAGGAATTTCGAAATGAACCCTTTATTATAATCACTCCATTTCGTAGTATTTATCTCCCTCTAATCCAGTAAATTGCTTGTATTGATCTCACAAATCTTTGGAATACAGGAACTAACCAACGTCTATATCCACTGGGCTATGTGTCTTTAAGGACAAAAACAACTGAATTTTTGGGACTTATAAACCTCATGTTCAGCAATCCGTTTTTTACCAGAGTTCATATTGCAATTTTTTTATGTAAATGGTTTTCTCTAGTATTTTTTGATGCTAATGGTTTTCTCTATCAATTTTTTACCAGAGCTCATATAGCAATTTTTGACACTAATGATTTTACGCAAGGAATGGAGTTCATATACCCCAGTGATTGTAATAAAGAGTTCGGTTCAAAATTCTTAGCACCTGAAGAAGGCCGGAGCGTACAACGGCCAAAACGTCGTACAAATGGCAACAAAGATGAGGACAATAGTCCGAATAATGTAAATACTGTAATAAAATAATTATCATTCAAAAACGAATTGCTTACAAGCTACAATATATTTTTTATAACATATACGTTATAGATTTAAATAACAAGCAAAAGGTTGATAAGCCGTAGAAAATGAGTTAATCTTTCGATTAGAATTATTTTATTTCCCAGCGTCTTCCGAATTTTTCGCATATCTGTTAAGGCTTTGAATTTTCTTCTCTTTTGTAACCGGTTTTCCTTTCATTTCTTTGTCTCATTTTTCAAAATTTGTTTATTCTTTTAATATTTCTTTCTCTAAAGTTTTATTTTTTCTCTTTACACCGTTTTTCTTTTGATCACTGATGTTAAACAACAAAGCATCTGGCCAGTCCCTAGATCGGTGACCTCATGGGTATACCAGTTGTTGTAAGTTGAATCATTCTTTTTCTTCTGTGTGCCGTGTCCCTTCATGACATAGGCGATCATGGCCTTCCACATCTCCCTATTCCTTAATACCTTCTCTTCTGTTACTTCTCTCAAACCCTGCTCCGGGAATTGGAAATCGTATAGCCGCGGTCCAATTCCAGTCGGGTTCGTTATATTCTTTTACGCGCGAATACCCTTGAGATATGTATGAATCCATTCTTTTCTTCCCGGGTATAGGTTAATTGGAGGGGTTTGTGTCAATGAGTCATTATTTTTATAAAAATATTCTTACAGTTTAAACATATATTCTAAACTAATTACTTGATAAATCGTAAAAAGATCAAATCGATCAATTTTGTTTTTTTCTAATCATTTATTTTTTATTTTATTTCTGACTCCAGATTTATATCTTTTCTTCATTTCCTCACTTTTTCATTTCTCTCTTTAATTCCTTTTCTATATTCTTTTAAGCTTTCTCTTTTTCTCCTTCCCAGCTTTTTTATCGTTTGATCTAGATTATTTTTCTTCCTCTCAAATTTTCATTCTTTTTGTTTTTGCTTTTCTGACAGTTTTTGACTTTTTCGTATCTTTTTCTTTTTCGTATCTTTTTCTTTTTCTCTGTTTTTCTTTTTCGTATCTTTTTCTTTTTCGTATCTTTTTCTTTTTCGTATCTTTTTCTTTTTCTCTGTTTTTCTTTTTCGTATCTTTTCTTTTTCTCTGTTTTTCTTTTTCGTATCTTTTTCTTTTTCGTTTCTTTTTCTTTTTCGGATCTTTTACTTTTTCGCATCTTTTTCTATGATTTAAAAAAAATATTTCACTTGTTTATTCGTTTTCTTTTTCCTTTAATTTATTTTTCTTCTCATTGCTGTATTTCGTTTTTTCCCTCTCTCTTTAATCTATTTTTCTTTTCTTTTTTATACAGCTTCGTAATATTCTTTTACCTTCAATATCTTTCTTTTATATTTTTTCTACACCTTTTATCAATTTTAACTATAATTATTTATTTTTTTCCATTTTAAATACCTTTTTGTCTGGTATTTCTTTATCAAAAAATTTTTTTGCAAAAGATTAATGAAAACACCAGCCTTGATCTCTCATGTGCAACGTAATTTTTAATTCAAATCCAGACTTCGTTAATTACAGTATCCAAATGGATATGTTGCTTTGCTGTTGATTTTTATTTTTATTTTTTTAGAACGTGGATCCCACCAATGGTGAACATATAAAAAAATCTTCCCCTTTTCTTTCCCTTTTGTATGTGTTCATATATGCACATCTCATCCGGAATGACACGCGTGGGCACATAAATTGTATAAAAATTCAGTCTGAAATATCTGAGAACGTCTTAATACGATAGATTGCGGAAATGGTCGACTTGTGGTGACTGAAACAATAAAAAAAAGAAGACACCAATATGAATAAAGAATTGGCACATACCTATATTTTTGCGTTGTGGTGTAATGGATATCGTCTTGAACAGAAAAATCAGCGAGCCAAATTCGGTCAGCTAAATGCCATACGTGATAGACTCTTTGGGCGATCATGTCTCGAAAGAGACATGTCTGACTGGGCAGAAGATTATCCCGCAGTAGGTTGCCATTGCTTTCTACGTTAGACTGGTTGCTGACCAAGGCTATAAAACTCGATTTGTCCTAGTATTTAACTCATAATTGGAGAGAAGAGACGGATTAATATATTTCCCAAGAGTATTTGTGGGGAAGCGTCTGCGAGGAATTCAACTGGAATTCGAACTCGGCTCCCCGATTTGTTGTCCCGAGTCGATATCTACTGCACCACAACGCACATCCGAATTCAAAATCCAGTAAAATTCGTTTCATCCGCTTACACACAATCTTAGAAAAAGTTCTATAACCTTGGTTGGCAACCAGTCTAACGCAGAAAGTAAAGATAATCGACTGCGGGAAAAACTGCATGCCTAGTCAGTCATATCTCGAAAGAGACATGATCGCCCAAGCATGTATCACATATGGAAATTAACTGGCTGGTATATTTCTTATAAATGGATATTTGAGAAGACACTTCGTTTATTTATTAAACAATACGTTTAATTATTTTCGTCTACCGGCCTGAATTCTTAAGAAATTTTATTAAAGGAAATTATGAACTCTGTGATAGGATTCGAACTTGCTCCCTCAATAAGAGGAAAATATATCAAAGTTGAATAGTGACTTATAAATGCAAATATCACTCCGGCCCTCGAAATATTCATATTGGATAAAATTCATAACCTAACGTAAACAAAGCAATATCTAAAAAATTGATTTTTTTCTTAATCTAATAGATTTTACTACTTAAACATTATTTTTAATTGATAAAATCTGTTTATTAAACTTTACAGCTACACATCTCGAGGCTTTCGACCAAAATACAAAGGATGTTCTGCAATAGGATTGATCTAGACTTTGTAGACCACATTTTGTCAATTTCTCACTGACGTGATATGGCTTCCCTATGGCTTTTTTCATTATTCAGTATTTTCATGGCAACTCCTCTGATGAGATTTTTCTCTGGTTCCCGTCAGTCTGTATTTACGGATGCTGCTCAACAGTCATCCAAGACCCACCCTTTCACTTTCGAAATAATAAAATATAACCCCCCTTTTCTACTCTAATAGTTGCTTTTCTCGCATTTCCTGATTGTGGAACTTCTTTTTACTTGCTTTTTTTATAGCTACAATCTCCAAAACTTTAAATGAAACGTCAATTGCTATCTGCTTAATTCCCATCCAACTCTTTTCTTTTTTTCGACACCTTGTACCTTCTTTTTTTTCTCGCTGTCATTCCAGCGCACCAGTGGCGATCTTGCTTTGGTTAGGGTGAAATAATTATAAAAAAATAAAAAATAAAAATTCTGTCGAAGTACCTATTCAGATTCTACCTATTCAGAATTTGTGGTGCAGTGGATATATCTTTGGGACGAGAAATCAGAGAGTCGAGTTCGAATTGCAGTCGAATTCCTCGTGTTCACTTACGCGCAAATACCCTTGGGAAAGTTATTAAACCGTCTCTTCCCTTCAATTATGGGTTAAATAACAGGACAGGAAACATTCTATAGCCCTGATCGTCAATCCGTCCACCGCAGAAAGTAATGGCAAACTACTGCGGGATCATTTTCTGCCCAGTCAGTCATGTCTCTTTCGAGATATGATCGCCCAAGCGTGTATCACATATGGCACTTAACTGACTGACTGATTCAGAATTTGCATTCTGTCTGAGCAGCTCGCAATGCTTGTCATCGATGACAGCCGCTCTTGTCTGGCGGGCTTATTTTGGAACGTTTGAATACAGTTAGAGAGACACGCAGAGATGAATAGATTAATATATGGGTATACGTTCAATTGCATTCATTTATTTCGACTCAAAATGTTTCTCTTGTTTTGCGAATATGAAACTACGCTTACCGAGTTTAATCGTCAATGATATACGCACTTAATTTAATTGCCAGCCTCTTATATAAATCTGAAGTGATTTTTGGATTCAAAACATACATTTTTCTTGGCCGATAATAAACAATTAACACATGCCTCGTGCTTGACTTTTATTTATCTATTTATTATTATATTGGTTCAACATTTATGTCTTAACTAGCAGTATAACCCGGAGTTGCTCGGGTGTAATGAACGCTTTAAAACTGATCCATAGTCAGACTCTTGGCACGAAAGGCACGAAAGACTAAAAAGCAATAGTTGTTTCCAGTTAAAGCGAAACCGTAGACTGAAAGAAAGGTGAATGGATGTAAGTCAAAATTTGATATACATACAGGCAGATAAACAGACACACACACACACAAACATCTTGCCTTTTATATATAATATCGATTTTCTGCACTATTGTAAGAACTACAACCTTGAAACTCCTGAATATCGATTCTTATGTCTTTGTCTATGAGTGTACCAAATTTGATTAAAATCGAACTACTCCTTCTATAACCCGATATTTTCGATTATCGATTTTCGATATTTATCGGGGGTACCACGACCCGAAACCTAGCTAAGTACACTCGCAGACGCTTATAGTACAACTGTGTAAATTTTCAAGAAAATCGGTTTCGCCGTTTCGGAGTCTATAGGTAACGGACACATACACTCAGAGAGAGAGAGAGAGAGAGAGAGAGAGAGACACACACACACACACACACAAACACACTCAGAGATAAAGTCCATTTATAAATAAGTTTATATATATATATATATATATATATATATATGGAGAAAAGAATGAGAGAGCGGGAGAGAGAAACAACACATGCCTAGTGTTTGACTTTTATTTATCTGTTTATTATTATATTGGTTCAACATTTATGTCTTAATCTCTAGTATGTTTCATTTTCTCTTTACTTTATGTTTCACGGGTGTTCTTTTTACTTGATCTTTAATTCATTATTTTTTTATGATTCTTCCATTATCTTCTTTCTATAGCTTTTAATTTCCTTCTCCTTCTAAGAAAGCTGAGTAGAAAATCATAGGAAAAAGTCACGTTAAAAAAAACATAGCAGTAAAAAAAAAAAAGACATGCAATGTAATCACACAGGGGAAAAATCCAACGGTCATGATTCCTGCATCTTGTCACAAAAGTGTACGAATTCCCGGTCTCATAAATAAATTGAACATTGTAGGAAATGTTAATTCAAACTGTAATGTCAAATTAAATACTTTCTTTACAAAGTTGTATGTAATGGGATAACAGAACTCCTTAAATATAGCGGCTATTAATCAATTAAGTGCCATACGCTTGGGCGATTATGTCTCTCAATAGATATGACTGACTGGGCAGAAGATTATCCCGCAATAAACTGTCATTACTTTATGCGGTAGACTTGCTGCGAGCCAAGGATATAGAACCCAATCTGTCCTGTTATTTAACCCATAACTGGAGGGAAGAGACAAATTAATACTTTTTCCAAGGGTATTTACGCGTAAGTGAATGCAATGAATTCAACTGGATTTCGAACTCGGCTTCCCGACTTCTCGTTGTGAGACGATATCCACTGCAACACAACGCACGTAGCGGCTGTAGCATTTTTAATTTTTTTTTTATTCTTACAGCTTAACCTATCTTTGAATAAGATATACGTTGTTTCGTAACATTTTGGCACAAACAGCCTTCTTAAGGTTTTCTTCACATAATGTCGGGTCTTATAGGATACTAGGATTCTCTAACTATTAAATATACGAAATATGTAAATATAGCATTGTTAAAAAACGTTGTGAATTGTTTTAATATGAATTTCTATTGCAAACAGAGCAGATGCATAAAATTGTGAACTACACGACAAAAATATACACTGATCTCCAGAACTTGACGTGGACTTGACAAAATGGTATGATATACTTACAGTATCCTTATAGAAGACTGACCCGACACTGTTATTGTCTTCATAATGTCTAAGCTTTTAAGCTTGTGCATCTGATTCCATGTTAATTTACTTTCTTTTATTTTCATAGACTGCAAAAAGGTTTAAGCTGCTTGTTTAAATTTATTTGTGCGCTGACTATATATGTTGCTATTTTTGTATTTTGTATATTTTTTTAAAGTTTTTTTTCCCTATCACGGCAATTTGATTTTCTTTTTTTCTGGTATAACGTCATTTTATATGTTGCACTCGTTGTTTTTATTTAATTTTTCTTGCATTTGTTAAATTTTTTATTTGCACATTTTTAAAAACCCCGTCTTTAACGCCCATTTTTCCCCAGTTTAATTTTACGCAAGACTTTCTGTCAAATTTCTTTTTTACTTTTCGGTTTATTTCGGCCATTTTCTTTTCTTGATAGATGAACATAACTTTTTTTTTCTACTCGTGTATTTAATTGAGTTTTATTTTTTGGACGTCTTTGTTTTTTTTTTAATATTGTGCGTTGATTTTGTTTTTAATTGTTTAATTTAAAAGATTTCTGTCTGTATGCTTTGTTTTATTTTTCGTGTCTTTGAATTAATTTTATTTTGTTTTTTACTCGTTAAATCTTTTGGGATTCATTTCTTTGCTGATAAAACCATTTTTCGTCTTCTATTTTAATTGTTTCATGGTAAATTTTCGTTTCAGGTCCCGAAGGCTTTCTCCACTTCAAATTTATCCAAAATAGCATTATTTCTGTGCTAATGTATATGCTGAACTCAAATCAACAATTAGTTATTGAAGAAATTTACCTTTATTGATCTTAACGACCAGAAAAAAATCGAATTTCATATCGCACTTTTTGTCTCCCGTAACTTACACAAAGTTATGTAATTAACTGCAGAAAGATTTTGGCGTAAGCAACAAATTTCGGCCTATTTACTTCCTTTACTGAAATTTCCGCCTATTTACTTCCCGTAATGAAAGTAATACGCGTAGAAAAAATCGCGTATTACTTTCAATACAAGAAATAAATAGGTGGAAATTTCAGCAGTTAATTACATGACTACGTTTGAGTTACGGGAGACAAAATAATCGAGATGTAGTTCGATTTTTTCTGGACGTTCAGATCAATAAAGGTAGGTTTCTTCGATACATAATTGTTGATTTGAGTTCAGCATATACATTTGCACAGAAATAATGCTATTTTGGATAAATATGAGCATATACAAAGAGACGTATATTGAAAGCAGACGTGTCACTCTGATATAGCGTGAAGCAGTGATTCTTGTGAGAAAATAGCGACAGAGCATGCAGGCGAGAACCAATGATATGAACGAGGTTATCTTGAAATTTCCTTACTGGGTGAAAGTCGCCATCGATGCTTTCAAATGGAGGCATCGATGACGACTTTCACCCAGAAGAAGACCACAGGGGCGCATTTTTGAACAGGATGACTAGAAAATTTGTTCCCAGGAACGTCAAGGAATGAGTTCCAATCCGCATGTTGATAACAAAAAGATATCCTGTTGTTAGGATGTTCTTGGTTGGTGGGGGAGTAGGAAAATATGTTTATTGACACAACTACGTGATCAGATTTGTCAAGAGCGCAGAGTTGCTTAGCATAATATGAATCAGGAATATATGTAAAGAAGAGTTTTAAAAGAAAAGCGTGTTCTTCAGGGTTTTTGCGTGATTAATGTTTTGGATGCGACAAAATTAGTGACTGTGTTTACAACCTTTTGGATTAAATAACCGAACACAAGTATATTTGCAAACGAGTGTGGGGAAATGGTCTCGTCTATATTATCAGAAATATTATCTAGCACGCAACAGTCATAAGAGGAAGGGGGACAGTAGAAAAAGTAGAGATAGCTGACTGTGTTCAGTAGACAAAGATGGAAACATGAAAGAATGGTCTAGAGATTGAAGAGAGATGTTCGCGGACATAGACTTCTTGGCCATGCATGTAGAAATTAAAACAATTTCTAAAGATAGAAAAGTAGCTAAAGGTAGCTTAAAATTGACAAATCAGAGAATGGAATTAGAGATAAGAGTAATTTCGCAGAGACCTAAGATATCTGGGAAATTTTCGACGGTGACCGATTCCACACTGACCAAATTGGTATGTAAGAAATGTTGAAAGGTTTAATTATTTGTTGGTGAAATATTTTTTACCTTTGATTGTTTATAGTCATGATAAGAAGAGGCCTTGGGTATTAATAACAGTCGGTTATCAAATGCAAAAAATGCCGTAAGAGAACTGTCGCAGACTGCAGCATCGTGTGGCATTAAGATTGCCCACAAGAGGTGCTTGCAGAGACACCCATCCATGAGTGAAATGGTCTTGTTCCGATCAACCAGCCAGCAACCAGTCATCTGTCAACCCAGTACCCTCAGTATGAAAAAATATTGACACAATTCACACACATTCGAAAAGTCTCGTGACTGTACGACTATTTAGTCCTAAAGAAAGGAAAATAACCGGGAACCGCTTCCTAACCAGAAAACAAGGTGTGAATTTCTACATCTGTTTAAGAAAACAGGGATCAGTATGGACCGGGCGATAGAAAAGCCTATCTACTCCTATTAATAAATTACTAAATGTTGACTTTAACTAAAGTCGAGATATACATTACAGATTCAACAAAGAATTAAAACTGACTGAGGTATACCTTTAAAAGTCATCCAGTTAAGTTAATTTCTTCTGATTTTTTTATCAGAATAACTTATTTAGACAGCTGAATCGGCTACCAACAGAGCCTTTTGACCATGATTAAATAATATTCTAATATAATAAGCGGGGTTGTAGGTAGACAAATGTCAATCTCAAGAAGCATGCATGAATTCTTCTATGTGCTGTGTCTTTTCAGGGTGTAGGCGATTATGGCCTTCCACGTTTCCCTATACCTGGTGGCTCTTAGCGCGCTTTCTTCTGTTTTACCATGCAACCCCCTTCTGTCATACATCTGCTCAGGCCCTTCAAATATTTTATCCCCTGCTTTCCTCTATCACGTTTTCCCTCAATCTGGCCTGTTAGTATCAGGTTCTCGAAGCATTACTTCCTCATTTAATGTCCTGGGAACTTCAGTTGTCTCTTCCTGATGCTCAGTATTAATTTCTTTTTCGTTTCCATTTTTTCCAACACCTCATCATTGCTCACATGCTAAGTCCATCATATCGTAAATATCATTCTATAAAACCACATTTCCGTTGCTTCAAGTTTTTCCTTCATCTTTGATGATATTGTTCAACATTTACTGCCATATTGAAGAACTGACATCACATAGCAATACAACGCTCACTTCTTTGTTTCTAGTGAAAGTTTCCTGTCTGTTAATATTCTATTTAGCTTCTGGAACGCGTCCTTCGCCATGCGAATTCGCGTTCGGATCTCTATGTCACACTTTCTCTCTTCTGTTAGAACACTTCCTAGGTATTTAACTTTTTGTACCTGCTTTATTTTAGTATCCCCCACTTGTGTTTGGCTTTTTAGGCTGCTTTTTTTGCTTATGACTATGCATTTGGTTTTCTTGCAGTTTATTCGTAGTCCTTTGTTGTCGCTCTTAGTACAGGAGCACAATAAAAGCGAAAGGAAATCAAAACAAAATAATATAAAAAAAAAGTTTTAACAAAATTTTAAGCACTCAAATACCACAGAAAGACTCAATTAGAAAAGCATATTAACTAAAAAAAAACAAAGAAAATTAGAAAGAACACATGGAATAGGCACTTCTGGAAAGAGACAATGCATGAATGAATGAATGAAAGAAATAACTCGAAAGACCAGTTTAGTCAAGAAATAAAACTGACAAAGTCATACCTCTGAAAAATTAAAAAAAAAAAAAGCACTATTTACATTATTCGGAATATTGTCCTGATCTTTGTTGTCATTTTTACGATATTTCGGCCGTTTTACGCTCTGGCCTTCTTCAGGTGCTACGAATTTCGAACCGACCCCTTTATTACGATTACTGAAGTATGTCATTCCCATCCATTGAGGACACATAGACCAGTGGTTAGTTCCAGTGACTTGTCCCAAAGACTTTTGAGTTCAATACCAGGCTACAGCAGTGATGAACAAAGTTAAGTTAACGGGCTACCAGAAGTAGCTTCGCACAAGGATTAAGAATGATATACCCCAGTTATCGAAATAAGGAGTTCGGTTCATAATTCCTAGCACCTGAAGAAGACCGGAGCAGACAACGGTCGAAACGTCGTAAAAAATGGCAACAGAGATTCGGACAATAGTCCGAATAATGTACATAGTGTGAATACTACCTCATCTTAGAAGTATAGGCAAAAACAAACCAATCTATTTCACCACCAGTTACATTAATTTATTCGAAGTTTCGATCAGAATAATTTATTTGGGTAGTTGAGCCTTTTATTTTCGTTGCCCTCTATTTTTACTCTTACTATATTCCTCTTATTTCAGTTTTTTTTTTTTGTTGTTATTGCTTACTCCTCCTCTATACCACTGTTCTAATTCTTTGCGCTGATTCGCCTGTGCTTTCAAATCTTTCTTTCGCTTTCCCTCTCTTTTCACCCCCGACTAGCCATCCACTTTTATTTTACTCCCATATTCCCCGTTCCACGCTCTTGGTTAATTACGTCATCCAATAACAATATTCAACCGAGCGGTCGATGGTTGGGAGACAGACAAACATCGCTTTATTTCCGCCAACATTAAAACAATACAACACCGGCGAGAGTCACCCCAAGCGAATTAGGTCTGTTGGGGGTCAAGTCGGATCCACTCGGGTTGGGTCGAGTAGATCAGGTCATATTCGATCAAATAAACGCACCCGATTAACTGGAATCCAGAGGGCTTGGGGGAAGGGAAGGACGCTTAGATGGCATCTGTCGAGGCGATACTGTTGGAATATGCGTTCTCTATGCTTGGCTGATGTGTTCTTGAAGATACTGTTGAAGCATGAGTTTTATCGACCTGGAAGTAAGGGGCTGAATGGATTTTAAAGCGGAAAAGAGATCAACGGTTTTTGGCTCGGTTCCAAAGTGTGCGTAATTTGATGTGATGTTTGTTTATTTTTGGGTTTTTATTGTTATTCTCAAAAACGTTAGGAAAAGCAAAAGTTCATTGATATTTTAAAATATATAATCCTTTTTCACTCCTCTTTGCCAGCATATCTTATTGCTACAATTAATATTAATAATCATCTGTAATAACAGTAATGATTCCCAGCAATAATCTTAATATGAAAAGTTATAATAACAATAGTAATAATAATATCATTTTTAGGTCTCTAATTGAGACCCGGATAGAAATGAGTTTTTTTTAATCGTATCACTCCGAGCAAGGTAGTAACTCTACTGATGTCCAGAGGGCTACATAAGAGTAAAAAGATTAAATAGGAAGAAAGTAAAGAGAACGACGAACCAGTTAAGGATGGGAATAGAGGTGTGATGACAGTTGCAAAGGTAGAGAGAAAGGAAAAGATATACAGGGTGGTGTAGAAAGAACTAGAATCAAGTGATTAAAAGATGGGTATTGACATTGCATTTAAATTCCTGGAGGTTGTAGCCGTCAGGAAAGCAAGAATATGGAAGAGAGTTCCACAAGCGCGAAGTGCGAGAAAAAAAGTCGATGGAGTAGAATTGTCGTCTGCATTTGGTTGATTGTGAGGGAATGGAATAAGTTGCCAGTCTGGTTGCACGAGTAAACACCTGTGGCAGGGTCACTGGGGATTTAAGTTTGTTGGAGCAGAAGCCATGAAAATATTTATAGAACAGACAGAGGGAAGCCACATTCCGTCAGTAAGAAAGTGGCTTGAGTATAAACAAGAAGAAAATATTCTTCTTCCATTCATAACTAGAAATAATTCCCGTTGTACTTGGAGTTTTCGGATTAACTGGAAAAGTTACTGACAGACGCATTGGAGTGATTCCCGGTAGCCTAGGTATTAAAGAAATACAAAATATCGATTGTACCCTCTCGCTAAGCAGCCACATTACGAAAAGATTTATCTATATAAAATGTGTATTATCTTGGTTTTGTTTTTGTCATTCTTAACCATTTCTAACGTTCAGTCTCTGATTTCAACACGGAAATAAATGTGTACACAACAGAAAAGCAAGAAAGTAAAAATAAATAATGAGTTAGTAATAATTTTTCATTAAAGAAACGAAGAATATATTTTCTTAGTAAAACTACGAATTTTTCCTTAAAAAACTACGATAGATTTCTTAGAAGGACAACTATATTATTTGTATACAACGCTAAGTATTCCGACCACTCCAGTGAATAAATAACTGAATAAAAGAATGTACGAACAAAGGAATGAATGAATGAATGAATTATATATATATATATATATATATATATAAACTTATGCAAATTAATGATATTCTTATACTTTTAACTATTCTCTGATAAAAATATTGTCTATATTAATATATATATATATATATATATATATATATATATATATATATATATATAAAATCTTTTGTAAAAAATTTTTAAATCGAATAAATTTAATCAAATAAATTTAAAAATTTTTTAAAATCTTATATTGAAACCCATTCCTTCTCGCCTAAATACACCTCTTCAAACAGCCCAAAATCTTAACTTTAAAAAGTGATTTAACTCATTTAGTTGTTTATCATTATAAAATATGAACTCTTATTCCTCCCCTTCTTAAATATACCATTTCAACACCCTGTAACCCCTCGACTGCCAGCTCTGTCCTTTTCCATTTTGTGCCCGTTGTTAACCAAAAACCCCTCCACCTCTAACTCAGGGCCTTCGCCATTTGGAGAAACAATGTCGCTGACGTGATGTAGAGTCTCTATTAGAGATCCTATGTCGAAATGTACATCCGACACCTTTGAATTTTGAAAATTTTCTCTAATTTATATATATATATATATATATATATATATATATATATATATATATAAATTAATCAATAAGCAAAATATTATTTATTTTTCCAGTTTGCAGGGTTGTTTCCCTGAAAAAATAACACTCATTATTATTATTTAATTTCACAGCAGTGATACTTTATATTTCGTATAAATTCTAAACTTTATTAAGGGAATTATTTTTTCTTTACCCATTAATTTTTTCTTACGTTTAATTTTGTTAAAAAGATTAGTGATTGTAGCAACAATAATAACACTTTTTAATTAATTAGCAACTAATCTGATTGATAGGGATAGTAGCAGCAACAGTAATAAATAAATAAATAAATATAACCATCTCTTTTTTTCATAATTATAAATATGTTTTTTTACACATAATAATACTCTAGTATAATAATGTTTTGTTTCATTGAATACATTTTTCCAATGTATTTTTCCAAAGTCTTTCTATTTCAATTTCAAACGCGTCTCTGCCTCTTGGAAACCTGTGTAGAGAAATAAAAACGCCGAACAACAACCTGCAACTTAAGGTGTTTATCGTGCCGAAGAGTGAATGCCTGCTTAATGATTAGATCGCGAACAATTCGTTGCGGGCTTTGGAACCCTGCCTTTAAACGATAGTTACCCAGTGTGCCGGGCAATTTTAGGTACCTATAGACGCAGTGAAGGGATTCCTGGTATCCCATGTTTCCAAAAAATACAAAAGATTGTACGTACAGGTACAGTTCACACATTACAAAAAGCTTTTTTTATGCAAAGATTTATGTAATCTTAATTATTTATTTTTTATAGAAATGATCACTGGAAAATATCATGAAGTCATTTCTGACATTAGGTCTCTGGTTGGGAGCCAAAAGGAAATGTGTATACAACAGATATCTAAGGAAATAATAATAATAATAATAATAATAATAATAATAATAATAATAATAATGATGATGATGATGATGATGATGTCCTAGATGTATCGCGGTGATATCTATAAATAATGAATCTTAATAATTTTTCTGTAAGCTAATATTTTTCGTGATTAAAGGTTTTTCGAAATTTAACACTGACAGGTCAGTAATATTAAAATCCGAAGTGAAAGCTGCACTGGCCAAATTGAATAGAAACAAAGAAGAAGGAGCAGACGATATTGCAATGGAGATGCTGACAGCCTTAAACTATTTCGAAGCAGACAAAATCACAGAAATAATAAATTAAATTGACAACAGCGGGAATATCCCGGAAGACATAAGCAAATAGATTTTCATAAGACTGCTTAAGAACCAAGGTGCAAACGAATGCGAACTTCACCGAAAAATCAACTTAATGAGTCACGTAATATAACTCATCATCCGAATTCTGATGAATAGAGCACACAGTAGAATCAAACTATAAATAGGACAGGAACAGTGCGGTTTCTGGTACAAGGAACGCGATATCTATGATTAGAAAATTGTCGGAAAGGACGTATGTTTGTGTTATATAAACTACGCAAAGGCATTCGACAAAGTATGACACAAAGACCTGACGGAGACAAACTTGATATATTCAGGCAGAATGTTAGTACAATCAAGAACCTGTATTAGCAAAAAAAAAAAAAAATCCTACATACGGACAGGATACGAGTTCAGCAAATATAAAAAGATAGAAAGGAATGTATTTCCTAGACGTGTCTTCTGACTGGATCTTTTCAACCTATACAGCGAAACAATTCTTTGATCGCTAGAAGTCCTACGAGGATTCGTCATCGGGGACTGCAATCTCAACAATATAGGATACGCAGATAATACAGTGCTGATACTAAACACGGAAAGTAAACTACTAGACCTTCTACAGGAAGTAGTTACAGAAAGTGGAAAGTAAGGGCAACATATAAACGATAAGAAAACCGAATGCATGGTAATCAGCAATAAGCGTCGCCCAAAATGCCAAATCCAAGTAGGGGAGACTAAAATTAAGCAGGTACAGAAATTAAGATAGCTGGAAAGTGTCGTTACAGAAGAAAGAAAGTGCCACACTGAGATCCGAAGGCGTGTTGGTATGGCCAAGGATACATTGTAGAAGCTGAGTAGAGTATTGAGATACAGGATGATATCGCTGAAAAGAAAATAGTGCTGGATTGCTATGTGATATTGATCCTTAAATATGGCAGCCAATAATAGACAATCGCACCAAAGATGAAGGAAAGACTTTGGTTCTACAGAAGGATGCTGAGGATCACATGGAGAGAACGTGTAAGCAACAATGAGGTTTCGCAGAGAATGGAAACGAAAAGGAAACTGATACTTAACATCAGGTAAAGACAGCTGAAGTTTCTGGGATAAGAAGTAGGAAAGGCGACTTGGAGAATCTGATGCTCATGGGACGAATAGATGGATAGTGAGACAAGGAAAAGCAACGTGTGTCATATTTGATGGTCTTGAGCCGATGGAGGGCGGAGCGGCGTTTGAGCGGTATAAAAGGAAAGGGTTTGTTAAAGGCTACAAGAGATAGGAAGATATGGAGTAGCATGATCGCTTACGTCCTGAAGGGAAACGGTACACAGAAGAAAAAGATGTTGTAGACACGGAAAATTCATGAATAGAGCAGAAACAAATCTTTTACTTTCAACCCGTTCTGAGTTTTTGGATGATTTCCCTTGGATTCATTTGTTGAAAAGGATAAATGATTGTCATGCTTTCGAGCCATTTGGCTAATGAAAATAGAAATGCCTTGAATTCGATTAAAAAGGTTGGAAAATATATATAAACATGTTTCATATCGAACAAGAAAATATAAAAGAAAAGATAACATATTAAAAATGTTAACGACTTGTTTAAAGCCACTAATTTTTTTCTTCTTTAATCATGAGAAACGCCAACTTCGGCAAAGTACTAAGATTCATTATTAAATTATGCACATAAATACAAACAGACACACACACACACACACACACACACACACACACACACACACACACACACACACACACACACACACACACAAACAAACCAATATTTAATTATTTCGTTTTTGGATCTGATGAAGATCTGATTTAATGTCGAAATACATTATTAAATTTGTTCAAAAACTTAAGTGTAATAGCTATGGTTTTCATAACTATTTTCCATCAAATCTACTAAATGAATCATTTCAGTTTGTAAAAATTAAAAATGTTTGTCAGTATTTCTACAAACTAATTTGAATATACACTAATATATATATATATATATATATATATATATATATATAGGCAGCAATGGAACCTTATTAAGATGGCTCAATCATTCGCTTTTATATTTAACAGTATATGTTTAGAAAAAAAATATAAAAAAATATATATATATCAGTAATAAAAGAAAAAATTTGTAAATAATAATAGTGCATCCTAGATGGATGGATTTTAGTGGTGCTAAATATATTCTTTTCTAGGTTGGCCATAAAGAAGTTGCTGAAGGATGGACCCAGAACTGTTCCCATTGAAACACCGTCCCGTTGCACAAATATATTATTTATGTGATTATACAATGGGACGTCGGTGATACAGGTTCAAAGTAGTTTTTTTCTAGTAGTTTAGGTTTAATTTTCAATGGGGGGAAAAGAACTGTTATATATATATATATTTTTATATTAACGTCAATGGTTTCTCTAACTGGAACGTTAAGGAATAGATTTTCAACATCAAAGATGCTATGGTTTCATTATTATGTTTTTCCGTCTTTAATACTTGTATAAATTCAAGAGATGATTTAATGTTGTATTTGTTAGGTATGTATGGTATAATTAATTGATTAAGCGTTAGAGTTAGTTGGTATGTAGGATTTGTGATATAATAAGCCGAAGTGAAAAGTTAAGCTTGTGTGTTTTGAGAGAACCATAAATGTATCCTGGTTTATAGTCCCCAATTATTTTTGTAAGTTTTACATTGTCTTGCTCCGCATTGTTAGCAGTGATTAATTTATTAATCTCTGTTTTTAGCTGAGTGGTAGGGCTGCTAGTATTTTTTTAATTTGGCGTGATCATATATATATATATATATATATATATTGTCTTCCGCAAACAGATCTGTTTCGCCGTATCACAGCTCATCAGTACGGTTAGACTCCGATTGCTTTTTTACTCAGGATTGAAACCCGACCGAAATGGCGTCAGTCAGCGACTCTACCCCTGGGCTATGGGCGTTCGGTGGAAGTAGGCAGACTTTTAGAGAATATCATTATATGCGCCCAATAGCTAGAGCGCTCTAATTCATTTCACTGAATGAGCGATGCGTACATGCCAAAGTAGCTACTGTTTATCAAAGTCTACTATTTTTACAGAGTGCTCAGTCAGGGTGTGAGAGCGTAAAATATTGTCATCCGCAGACAAAGCTGTTTTGCCGTATCACAGCTCATCAGTACGGTTAGATATATATTCAGAGAGTAAAGAAGAGTTGAGAAATTCATATTTTTGGTAAAACGGAGAGCGCCTATAGAAAAAAAAACGATTATTAAGAAGTGCAAAAATATACAAAAGTTATTTTAGATACCATTTTCCCAAATTACAATGTAATAATTGCAATCGAATATCACAGTTGCTGCATTGACATCATGGCTCTGTTAATCTTTTTTTTAATATGTTAACGTAAAACCAATTAACCTATAACTGTAAATATTAATAAAAAAAAATCAATTAAATATTAATGCCAATTTTAAAATAGCCATCCGGTGCTCAAAAGTATCAGCCATTTTATACACACACACACACACACACACACACACACATATATATATATATATATATATATATATATATATATATGTATGTATATATATTACTCTGTTATGCTAATGGAGATAGCAACAACAGCGAAGCAGCGTCGGCTCAGTTCAGTTTCTTTACTACCAGTTATTAAACTTTACTTCCAGTTATGAATGTTATGCCGCGTGTTTGCTCTTTAACAGTATGTATTTATTTTATGTCTTGCAATATTTATATATTCGGTGAGTGAATTATATATATATATGTGTGTGTGTGTGTCCTCTCGCTTATAATAAAGACCGTTATGTTCTTATTTGTATGTTTGTATATACCGTATTAACATCATTGCTATATTAATCTTGCTCTTCTAAAATAAGTAAGACCAATTAACTTATAACAGTAAATATTTATAGAAAAAAATCCTATAAGTAATCATTTTACTATAAGAACGTGATAATGCTACTAAGATCAAGGGCTTACTGAGAGTGAAAGAAAATGATATGTTAAGTTGAAGAAAAGACCATGTAGAATAAGATTGAGAAATATACAGGATGAAGATTAACATTTAAATTAATTTTTCGAAGATCGTATTTAGATTTCATCGTGTTACTCTTACACTAGCTTATAGTAGCCGTATGTTCTATCCTAATATTTACTTCTCTTAGGCTTCCAGTTTGGGGAAAGCCCTACTGGCTTGTCGTTTTCCTGTCAACTACGGTCTTCAAAAATCTAAATAAAACATTAATCATCATCTTCCGTTTTTAGGAAACCTCCTTTTTTATTGTCCATTTTTCTTATAGACGCCGCTTTTGTTTTCTCAGATTTTCAACAACTCGTTTCCTATTCGTGGCATCATATGCTTGTCTGGAAGTGGAGATTGATGCAAAATGCCACTCATTGTTCTAAAACATGATTTGTGGTATATTTCACAAATGGATTATATTCCGTTCTGGTTTGATATAAAAATCACTGTGGATTTTTTAAAATGTTTTTAAAAACATCACTTGATTTCTTCCTTCTTGTTTTTTTTTTTTAAATTAATCTTAAAGTATATCT
This sequence comes from Ascarosepion bandense, assembly GCA_037127315.1. Lineage (NCBI taxonomy): Eukaryota > Metazoa > Mollusca > Cephalopoda > Sepiida > Sepiidae > Ascarosepion > Ascarosepion bandense. Next base: position 918,417 of record JBBBDQ010000359.1, on the reverse strand, counting down.
TAATAAAGTATATCTTAATTCCGACGTCAACTGGCCGACTCACTGGTCAGCCACCGTCTTTATCCTCCCTGTTTTACGGCCTCTGCGAAAAACTTCAGAAGGCTTTCTCGGTCCCTTTTTTATTTAATCCCGAAACACTTTCTTTTATCTAACGCTTTTTGTGTCGAAAGACACTTCTATTTCCGTTCCGAAACACTTATAGTAAAGACTAGATTTCTCCCGAACCATCCTGAATCGTAAGTTATTTATTTATTTATTTATGAAGAGGATCAGATTCCGGCCTAATTATTGCTGGCATTGGTCGATCACATTTGCATGTGAAAGCCTAGTATACCGCTTCCTGCAGTACTGACTTTTCCAACTGCTGGGTCGATTTTAAAAAAGCTTTTCCCAGAATAACTTCTGTTGTTCGACGACTGGATAACCAGTGAGTTCATATTTCTAGTGTTGTTATATTCCTTTTTTTGATATTTTCTTTTCTATATTAATTTTTTAAAAATCCAATATAAATCTGCTCCAGAATTTATCACCTACTACCCATTGCATAATTTTAAAAATAAAATTGATTGCAGAGAACGCGAAACGATAAAGTGTCAAATGTATCTTTGATCTAAAGGAGATAAGACATTATGGGAAGTTATGATCATTCACATTTTGAAGAGACACGGTTCAGGATAGAAGAATCATATTTCCATTCTTCCCAGAATGTCTTTGGAACGTTCAGTGTTGTACATTGTTTATGGAAACTACCCTTCTTTTATTTCACAATTTTGCAGTTGTGAAGCAAGTTTCTAACCCATTCCATTTTCTGCCGTTATCTCAGTTTCCCGCTGTAATCTGCAGAAATGGCGCCATTCATTATCTGACATAGCTACTATTCTATTTTCTTTTACGCTAACATTTCGTTTTAGCTTTGTTGAATGGAGTGCATAATTCTCTCAAATACATTTGCTATTTTATTAGATAATTTCTTATGCTAGTTCCTCTACATTTATAATACAAGGTACTTGCAAAAATCCAAGCTGAGTAACGTTCCTTACTCTATCTTTTCCAGAATCAATATATTTGTTAGCCATTTATTTATTCATATGTATTTTAATGAATTAGTTATTACTTAAACTTATTCATTTGTGTACACAAACACTATTTGCTATTTTCTTTTAGGTTTTTTGATTTTTGAATTTATATAATCGGTTACAATGCTTTTGTTCTGTGTTGCTTGTGATTGCAATCATCTTCCTCTGCACAATTTTATCGGTCCGGGGTAAAACAATAAACTATACCCGGCAGTAAGGTCTCTGGTTGGAGGGTATGAGGAGAATGCAACAACTTTTTAAGCGTTGTTTTAACCACCCTTATCGAGGTGGTAGCACCTGTTAGATTTCCAGATATGAGTTAATAGTTACCCATGAAAACCGGGGTCAAAATATTATGAAAGTATAAAAGTAAACTTTCATAGTAAAAATTCCAGGAACATATTTTGAAAATAAAAATATTACCACCAACAAATTTTTGAAGGAAAAAGAATATTACCAGTCATAAGGTTTTAATGAAAATATTACCAGGAATACATTTTTAAGAACAAATATTGCCAGAAATACAATTTTGAAGAGAAAAAGTATTACCTGTAATACAGTTTTGAAGGAAAAATATTTCCAGCAATATATTTTTGAAAAAATACATATTAGCAATTCATCTGACTCCGAACAAAACCTATTTTACAAAAATAAGACAGTGAAACTTGATCTACAAACGTATTTTTTGCAAAGAATATATATTATATTCATAAAAAATCTATTGTAAACAAGTTGTCGGCATCCAATAACCTATTGAGGTTGATATCCCGTAAAAGAAACCAAGCCAAAAAATTATATTCATAAAATTTAGTAGTACTTCTTGGTTTATACATGTATATATTAGTTTAAATGTATTTGATCCTTGTTTGTAATGATTGAAGTACTGCTTCTTATTTCAGATAACCTCCCCGCAGTTGTATACACATCATCTTTCTTGCTTACTCAATGTAATATCACTCTCACATCAGTAAGAAATCTGGTGAGGTAGACAAGCATAACCTCTCTGCTGATCTGGAGAAGGACGTCCACTCTGTGGTAGAATAGGGTAGGAAATGGCTTGTAAATTTCAATGCATCTAAAACGAAGCTGCTGTCAACCATCACGGTCATTCTTTCCTGCCCCTCATAAGCATGGACCAAGCGAGTCTCTTTGAAAGCAATAAACTGCGCCTCATTGGCCTCGCCCTCTCTCCGACCTGAAGTGGAACCATTACATGGAATCAATAGCTATATCCACTGCTAGGAAGGTTGGGTTACTGTGATGGGCTAGGAAGTTTTATTTTCCACATGAGTCCATCTTGATCATATACAAATCAACAGTTTGACCGTGCATAGAATACTGTTGCCATATCAGATCTGGCGCCCCGGCTGTTTATCTCAGAGGTTCCAAAGGAGAATTTTTAATGTGATAGGTCCTGCCCTGGCAGCTCGACTCCTGCAACTTTCTCATCGGCCTGATGTAATTTCCCACAGTCTCTTCTACAAATATTTTCATGAATTCTGCTCCGATAAGCTTAGGTCACTGGTGCCCCCTCCACAAGAATTTACTCGAGAAACCAGACTGGCAACAAGGTCCCACGCTTTGACAGTTAAATCTACCAAATGCAGCCGACACATGTACTCCATCAGCTTCTTTTCTCGCCTATAGAACTCACTTCCGTGTACTTGCTTTCCTGGCGGCTACAACCTCCAGGAATTTAAATGCAATGTCAATTTCCATCTCTTATCCACTTGACTCCAATGCTTCCGTCGTCCTTTCTATATCACCCCATGTATCTTGTTTTTTCCTTTCACACTGTACCTTCACAACTGTCATCACGCCTGTATTCCAATCCTTTTTTTTTTGCCCTTTCTCGGACACCCCTGTAACTGGTTCGTCATTTTCTTCTTTCTCCTCCTGCTTAAAATGTTTCTTCCCTCAAGTAGCTCCCAGCGCATCAGTCGTGGTACCGCTTTGCTTGGGGTGAAACGATAAAAATAAAAGATTTTTGGTTGCTGGATTTTGTTGGCTATATTTTATTCGTTTTTTTCTCATTTTGCCTGTTCAACTGTTTGTAAGCGTCATCATTTATCAACTTATTAAGACCCTAGACCTTCATTTCTCATTTCGCATTTATTACTTCTAAGTTTTTTCATATAAATTGAATAAATGCATTATTTATAGGTATTATTATTATTTTTCATCATATTTCGATTTCTGCTGTTGTCGCACTACCAACCAAGTCTGCGGGAAACCTAAGGCAGGTCGTGGCGCGTTGTTATGGCTCCATTTCATGTTTTTTCTATCTTTCCCATTATCCCTAGCATTACATATACAAAGTTCTTAGTGTGTGGGCTGTACTTAATAAGATATTTTTTGTATATCTCTTAAGCTGGGGTTTCCAGGGATTCTTTTAATGTGTTGTTTTGTTCCATTTTTTATCTTTCCAAGTGAACCTACTATCACTGGCACAACTCTTTTCAATTTCCAATTTTTTTTCTATTTCAATTTCCAGGTCATTATATTTTGACAGTTTTTCAAATTCCTTGGTTGCTATGTTACAATCCGCTGTTATTATTATTATTATTATTATTATTATTATTATTATTATTATTATTATTTATGTTTGTATTTATTTTTGTCGCTTCCTATTGTTTCAATTTTGATAATGAGATTATTTTTTTTCCTGTTATGTTTAAAGTCTCTTCAAGATGCAGGTTAATTGAATTTTTCTCCAAACCATTTTACATTTAACATATCCCTTTTTTTTTGTATCAATTTTCACAATTTGTTTTCCTTTCTTTCAATTATATGCCATACGTGATACACACTTTACTAATCACGTCTCTTTCAATTCATATCAAACTGAGCAGAATATTTTCCCGCATTTGGCTGGCATTTCTTTCTGCGATAGACTGATTGACAAACAAGGCAATAAGACACAGTCTGTGCTGCTATTTAACCTAAAACTTTGGGTGGGAAGAAGATTATTTAATTCCCTAGCGTATTTGCAATTACGCGAATGTAAGGCGAATTGGCATGGCAAAAGGACGCATTCCAGAAGCTGAGTAAAGTATTAAGACACAGGAAACTTTCACTGCAAACACAGAAGATAGTGTGATGTCAGTTCTTCAATATGGCAGTGAATGCTGGACAATATTCTCAAAGATGAAGGAAAACTTGAAGACGCTACAATGTGGTTCTACAGAGGGATTCTGGGGGTATCATGGACCGGGCACGTGAGCAATGATGAGGTTTTGGAAAGGATAGAAACGAAAGGGAAATTAATACTGAGCATCAGGATGAGACAGATAAAATTCCTGGATCATGCGATGAGAAGAAGGGCTTGGAGAATCTGATACTAACAGACCATATCATGGGAAAGAGAGACAGGGGCCAGCAGCGGATAACATATTCGAAGGACCTGAACAGTTTGGCCTTTAAAAATATTGCGTCATCCATGATTGCATCATTGCGTCTTATCATACACAAACACTATTGTCTCGACTGTTGATTTATTTTCCTACGGCCATCGTTTGCGTTACTCTAAGGAAGAGTACAAATATTTTAACGCTGCACGAACACACTGGTAAACCTTAAAGATACATTGCGGACATTGCTGATGTCGACCTTTCAAGTATCAGGCGTGTCATTAAAGTGAAGAAGCAGACTGGATCCATCAGTCTAAAACGTATAGGAAAATGTGGTTGGTTGTAAAGAACCATGATATCCCAACGCCAAGAGGCAACGTGTACGTGATCAGGGAAGGTGTGAAGTTTGAATGGCATTATTCGTTTTGTTTTAACTAATTTCCACCAGATTGTAAGATGTGCTTTGAAAGTTGATGGAAAATGTGACACGACAATTGGAAGGCGCGTTGAAGCTAAGCAAAATATTAAGAAAGAGAAAAATATTGTTAGAAACAAAGAAATAACTATTCGTCATCTATGTTGTATGGCTCCTGGTATATACCAGAGAATATTGGACAAGCGGAAGTAATAGAGATGTAGTTTTACAGAACTTTGTTGTGAACACCAGGAACTTAACATGTAAATAACGGCAAAGTTTTGTATAATGATAAAAAAATAAAAGAAAATGCTTATACGTACAATCAAGAAGACGGTTGAAAAACCTCGAGCAAATAATGAGCAAAGTAGGCTTGTAAAATTTTAAACTCACAGGCCATAGTTTAGACAAGCGAGACAAATCAATGGTGAATAACCGATCTAACGACCTTGGTGGGAACATGGATTTGGAGAGATAGCAAAGAAGCTAAAACTTTACTAGGAACTACAAAATGGATAGAAAGTTGTGAAGAATCATGATCTCCCATGTACAGAAAGAAAACGGCGTGTGTAAGTTATTCAGTTAAATCTTTTTTTCTGGATTGCACTTATAGTAACTATGTTTTTACCCGTCTCTTCTTTAATGCTTGACATATATATATATATATATATATATATATATATATATATATATATGTTTCTTTTCACTTATATTTCTCAATTTTATCAATTTTTGTTTTCTTCTTTCTTTCCATATCTCTTTTTTCCTTTTCTTTCCCTTTTGCTTTTTTTCCTTATATTATTTTAAATCAGTTTTTGATCTTTAGCCCCCTCATACTCTTTTTGCTACTCATAACTGCTTTCTTTTCTTTCTTCTTTCTTTCTTTCTTTCTTTCTTTTCATTTATCACAGAGCCAATTTTTTAATCACTTTCTTTCTTTCTTTCACTCTTTCTTTCTTTCTTTCTTTCTTTACCCCGCTTTCATTCTTTTCATTTCCTTTTTTCTCTCTCTTCTTTATCACAGAGCAAATTTTTCGATCACTTTCTTTCTTTCTTTTTTATTTGTTCGTTTGTTTGTTTGTTTGTTTGTTTGTTTGTTTGTTTGTTTGTTTGTTTCCTTTTGTTTATCTCGCTTTTACTTCTTTAATTTTTTCTTTCTTTCTTTTATTCTATCGTTTCTCTTCATTTATCACACAGCTAATTATTCGATCATATTCTTTCTTTCTTTCTTTATTTATTTATTTATTTCGTTTCTCTTCATTTATCACAAACCAATTCTTTGATCACTTTCTTTTTTCCTTCTGTCTTTCTTTCTTTTTTTTTCTCTTTATGTATCACGCAGCCAATTCTTCGATCGCTTTCTTTTTTCTTTTTTCTTTCTTCTTTCTTTTTTATTTCTCTTTTTTCTTTTTCTTTCTTTCTTTTTTCTCATTATTTATCACAATGCCAATTCTTCGATCACTTTTTCTTTCTTTCTTTCTTTCTTTCTTTCGTTTCTTTTCTTTTATCACAGCCAATTTGTTATCACTTTCTTTCTTTATTTATTTATTTATTCATTTTTCTTTCTTTCTTTCTTTTTCTCTTTATTTTTCAGACAGTGAATTTTCGATTATTTTCTTTTTTCTTAGTTTCGTTTTTTTATCATTTATCCCACAGCCAATTCTTTGATCACTTTCTTTCTTCTTTCATTTTTCTTTCTTTCTTTCTTTCTTTCTTTCTTTCTTTTGTTTCTCTTCATTTATTACACAGCCAATTCTTCGATCACTTTCTCTTATTCATTCTTAATTTCTTTCTTTCTTTCTTTCTTTTCGTTAATCCCGCTTTCAGTCCTTTAATTTTTTATCAAACAGCCAATTCTTCGATCACTTTCTTTGTTTTTTTTCTTTGTTTCTTTCGATTCTCTTCATGTATCCCACAGCCAATTCTTTGATCACTTTCTTTCTTTCGTCCTTTCTTTCTTTCTTTCTTCTCTTTCTTTTATTGTAATTAACTTTTGAACTTTTTCATTCATTTCATCTTAATGCCACTAGAACTCGGGAGTTACAGTGAGTGAAAACGAATGAGAAGACATTAGAAGGAATTATTGTGGAAAGGACAAAAAATAGAACAGGATTCAAAAAGACAGATGATGGCAATTTAGATTATTGAGGATATTAGTAGTCAAACAAGCAAGATTTCGGAAGGGAATGCGATTAAATAAACTATTAGTGTAAAAATTGCGATTACATCAAGCAAGTTTAACAGTAAAATGGTAAGACCTAGTTGCCAATCTAGTACCATGTTTAAATTCATGCAGTCAGGACACCAGGAGAAAAGCTCATCTGAGCAAGCGCGATAAAAATATGTGTCAAAATATTTTTTATGTTTTGTTTTCTTGTAATTTTTCTCTCACATTCCTTGTTTTTGTTGCTTTTAATATTGTTTTTATTTTCATTTCACATATCTTTTTCTTTTTATGTTAGTTTTCTTCTTGTTCTTTCTTTTTGTTTTTTCTTTCGTTTTTGTTTTTTCTTTCTTTTTTGTTTGTTCTTTATTTTTCCACTTTAAATATTCTTTTTTCAATTAACTATTTATATTTTTCTGTTCGTTTTTTTATTTTCATTTTTTTTTCTCGTTATTTATATGCTCTGATAATTAAGCTTTCATTTTGTCTTTCTTGATTTTTATTTAATTTTTCTGATATTTTATACTTTCGTTATTTATTTTAAATTACTTTTTAGTATTCTTTTTATTTTTTTGTCTTTCTTTTTGTTTCTTGATTTTAATTGATTTTTTTCATTTTCATTTTCTTCTTTTACTTTCGCTTTCTCGTTTTTCTTTTTCCGTGTTCTTTCTTTTTCTTTTTTATTTCTTTTTATTTTCTTTTTATTATCATTTTTTATCTTTATCCTCGCATTTTAAATTTTTATTTACTTTTTATTTTCAGTAACTTTTCCGTTATTGTTTGATGTTATTACTTTTTATTTCTGATTCTGATTCCGGTTCCTTTTCATATTTTGTTGATTCGTCTCTTCTTGTTACAATTCTTTTAATTTCATTAATTTCAGCCTCTGTCATTCGGTTATTACGAATAATGTACCTACGTACATTGGCTAATTTATTTTCGTCAATATACTTTCTATTTGCTTGACCAACTTTTTCACGCCAAATGTCATATGTTTGGCGAGTCATGTTTTTTTGAGGTTTGAGTAACGCTTCATGAAATGCAGTCATAACTACTTTGTACTCCTCACAAGACCATTTTATTTTTTCTTTCTTTAAATATACAGTTGTAGATCTAGCTGGTGAATTTTCAGGACCATCATTAGGATTATCCTGGTTGTGGGGACCTGAAGATTCATTCTTTGTGTAGGAGTTTGTTTCTATAGCAGATTTTTCGACCTCAGGGAGGTTCCCTCCTGAAGGACGGGCTCCCTGTTTATCCACTGGAAGAGCCATACTGGACTTTTTATTTCTATTTGTATTTTTCATGTTTTTCCCACGAGTGACGCACGAGTCCAAAAGTCCACCCAAAGTTGCCCGGCACGTTGGGTAACGGTCTTTTACAAACAGGGTCCCGAAGACTGTAGGGGATCGTTTGTGACCTCATAACGCAGTAGCCATTCACTCCTCGGCACGATTAACACCTTGAGTTGCGGGTTGTTGTTCGGAGTTTTCCTTCTCCTAAATGGGCTGCCAAGCAACATCTGACATAGACGCGATTGGAATTCAAGGAGAAAGACGCTGGTTAAAAAAAAAAAAAAAAACCTTTGGCGTAGCAACGGCTCAACGAAACAAAACATCAATACTAGAGTATTTTGTTAAAAAAAAAAAAAAAAAATACGAAATATCGACAGCTAAAGGAAATATTATACGGATGATTTTATTTAGGTTCATTTAAAGAACAAACAGATAGATTAAAATAAAACAGAATTTCATAAAAAAAAAAAAAAATTCGATAATATCTAAAGAAAAAATCCTGTTTATATTAAAACAGAATTTCATATTGAGAAAAAGAAAAATTCAAATAGAGAGACGCTGGTTGAAAAACAAAAACAAACATACTTAGACGTAACGGTCGTTCAACGGAAAAAAAAAATTATGCTACCATCAATAGTCCTTGCAAAAAAAAAAAAAAAAAAAAAAAAAAAATGTAATAATTTGTTCGTCCACTTTATCATCCATTTTTTCAATAAAGTCGTTGGTCAAAAATAGGGTTATCAGAATAAGATAAATTAAATAGGTAAATTAAATCAATAAATAAATAAAAATAAATATATAAATAAATACGTAGACTTTCTATAAAATAATACCGTAGAAATTGTTTTTCATCGGATTTAATTTATTTTCTTGTTTTGTTTTGTTTTTAAGAAAATTATAATAGTTAAAAAAAAAGAATTTTACGAAATATCGACAGCTAAAGGAAATATAATACGGATGATTTTATTTAGGTTCATTTAAAGAACAAACAGATAAATTAAAATAAAACAGAATTTCATAAAAAAAAATTTTTTTCGATAATATCTAAAGAAAAAATCCTGTTTATATTAAAACAGAATTTCATATTGAGAAAAAGATTATTATTATTATTATTATTATTATTTTTTTTTTTTATTTGTTTTTCATTTTCTTTGTTGTTTCTGTTATTATTATATTATTATTATTATTATCTGTTTTTCGTTTTCTTTATTGTTTCAGGTATTATTATTATTATTATTATTGTTATTATTATTATTATTATTATTATTATCTGTTTTTCATTTTCTTTATTGTTGCACTTATTATTATTATTATTGTTTTCATTTTCTTTTTGTTTCAGTTATTATTATTTTTTTCTGTTTTTTTATTTTTTGTGGTTTAGTTATTATTATTATTATTATTATTATTATTATTATCTGTTTTTTATTTTCTTTGTTGTCTCAGTTATTATTAATATTATTATTATTATCTGTTTTTAATTTTCTTTGTTGTTTCAGTTATTACTATTATTATTATTCTTTTCTTTTTTTCATTTTCTTTATTGTTTCTGTTATTATTATTATGTCATTTTTCATCATATTTCGATTTCTGCTTTGGTCTCACTACCAACCAAGTCTGCGGGGAGACCTAAGGCAGGTAGTGACATGTTGCTATGGCTCCATTTCATGTTTTTCTATCTTCCCTATCATCTCCAGCCTTACATAGATAAAGTTTTCCTTAGTGTGTGGGCTGTACTTAATAAGACAATTTTTTGTATATCTCTTAAGCTGGGGTTTCCAGGGATTCTTTCAATGTGTTGTTTTGTTCCATTTTTTATCATTCCAAGTGCACCTACTATCACTGGCACAACTCTTGTTTTCAATTTCCACATTTTTCCTATTTCAATTTCCAGGTCTTTATATTTTGACAGTTTTTCAAATTCCTTGATTGCTATGTTACAATCCGCTGGACAAGCCATATCAATTAATAGACAAGTTTTCTCCTTCTGGTTTTTAACAATAATGTCTGGCCTGTTTGCTTCAATTTTTCTGTCTGTGTAGATGGTGTAATCCCATAGAATGGTTACATCTTCTATTTCTGTAACCGGTGCTGGGTGATGTTCATACCAGTGTTTGCCTACAGCTTTTCCATAATGTTTGCATATTGCCCAATGTAAATATTGCCCAACTCTATCGTGGCGATTTTTATATTCATTTGGGGCAAGCACAGAACAGCCTGAGATTAGGTGGTCTATTGTTTCTTGGTGTTTATCACAAAACCTGCATTTTGGATCCATATTATTATGCATAATATTTGCCTGAAAGTTTCTCGTGAAAAGACTTTGGTCTTGTGCTGCAAGAATAAAGCCTTCAGTTTCGGGCTTTAATCCAGATGCACGTAACCATCGATGAGTATTAACTTTGTCAACATTGGATTTATTGGCACGTACTGGATATTGGCCATGCAGAGGTTTGTCTTGCCAGCGCTGTTTCATCTGTTCAAGAGCTTTATCTTTGGCTTTCATTTTCATATTCTTTGCCGCAATAGTCGGCTCTTGGCTTCCGTTCTGCTTTTCTACAGAATCTACTAACTGTAAATCTTGTTTGAATTTACTGCCTTCTTTTATTATTGAATATTTTTTCTTTCTTTCTTCATGTTGCCTTACTAATTGTAACATCCAATCCTTTGTTGCTTCTATGTATGTTAGTAAGCCAATAGTTGTTGTCTTGTATGACAATTCCAGCTGAATAAGACCTCTTCCACCTTCTTTACGGGGTATGTATAGACGGTCTACATCAGCCTTTGGATGATGCATCTTATGCTTAGAAAGATGCTTTCTTGTTTTAGCATCCATTCGCCTGATGTCGTTTAGAGTCCAGTTTAAGATGTTAAAGCTATATTGGACAACTGGGATTGCAAGGCTATTAATGGCCATAACTCTGTTCTGTGAATTTAATTCAGTTTTTAATATCATTCGTAGCCTTCTATAGTACTCTTTACGCACTATTTCTTTCATTTTTTTTGGTGAATGTTTTCGCTCTCATTTACACCTAGGTATTTATAAGCTTCTTCTGGTTTCAATTCTTTTATTGTTACAGCAGGGTCTAGGCTAATTGAGGATGTTTCTTGTATTGATCCAAGTAAAACTTTAGCTTTAGCACATTTATTCAAATTAAATTTCATTCCAATGTCTTCGCTGAAGCATTTTACAGTTTGCAGAAGACCTTCCAGTTCATTATTATTCTTAGCATATAACTTCAAGTCATCCATGTAAAATAGATGGCTTATTTTCTTTTGTCTTATTTTATAACCATATTCTGTCTTATTAAGTTGACTGGTTAGTCCTATTAATGATATGCAGAATAGTAAGGGATTATTATTATTATTATTATTATTATTATTATTATTATTATTATTATTATTATTATTATCTGTTTTTCATTTTCTTTATTGTTTCACATATTATTATTATTATTATTATTATTATTATTACTATTATTATCTATTTTTAATTTTCTTTGTTGTTTCAGTTATTATTATTATTATTATTATTTACTCTTTTTCATTTTCTTTGTTGTTTCAGTTTTTATTACTATTATTATCTGTTTTTTATTTTCTTTGTTGTTTCAGTTATTATTATTATTATTATCATTATTATTATCTGTTTTTCATTTTCTTTTTGTTTCACTTATTATTATTATCATTATTATTATTATTATTATTATTATCTGTTTTTCATTTTCTTTTTTTCAGTTATTATTATTATTATTAATATTATTATTATTATTATTATATGTTTTTCATTTTCTTTGTTGTTTCAGTTATCATTATTATTATTATTATTATCTGTTTTTCATTTTCTTTTTGTTTCAATTATTATTATTATTTTTTATGTTCTTCATTTTTTGTTGTTTAGTTATTATTATTATTATTATTATCTGTTTTTTATTTTCTTTGTTGTTTCAGTTATTATTATTATTAACATTATTATTATCTGTTTTTAATTTTCTTTATTGTTTCACTTATTATTATTATTATTATTATTATTTTCTTTTTTTCATTTTCTTTATTTTTTCAGTTATTATCATTATTATTATTATTATCTGTTTTTCATTTTCTTTGTTGTTTCAGTTATTATTACTATTATTATCTGTGTTTCATTTTCTTTTTGTTTCAGTTATTATTATTATTATAATTATTATCTGTTTTTCATATTCTTTTTTTCAGTTATTATTATTATTATTAATAATATTATATGATTTTCATTTTCTTTGTTGTTTCAGTTATTATTATTATTATCTGTTTTTCATTTTCTTTTTTCAGTTCTTCTTCTTATTATTATCTGTTTTTCATTTTCTTTTTTTCAGTTATTATTATTATTATTAATAATATTATATGATTTTCATTTTCTTTGTTGTTTCAGTTATTATTATTATTATTCTGTTTTTCATTTTCTTTTTTCAGTTTTTCTTCTTCTTATTATTATCTTTTTTGTTTTTCATTTTCTTTTTTCAGTTATTATTATTATTATTATTATCTGTTTTTCATTTTCTTTTTTCAGTTATTATTATTATTATTATTATCTGTCTTTCATTTTCTTTTTGTTTCAGTTATTATTATTATTATTACTATTTTTATCTATTTTTCATTTTCTTTGTTGTTTCACTTATTATTATTATTATTATTATTATTATTATTATCTGTTTTTTTTCTTTGTTGTTTCAGTTATTATTATTATTATCTCTTTCCTTCCACCATTTTCTCTTTTTTGTTTTCTTTATTTTCCTTACCTTTCCCGCTTTTTATATTTTATTATAATTTTTTTTTATTTTTTCATAATTTTCTTTTGCCCTTGAGTTTGTTGCTTTTTATATTTTCTTTCCCTGATTTTTCCTTTCTATTTCCGTTAATTTTGTCAATTCACTTTTTACACTATTCCGCTTGTATTTGTTATTTTATTTGCAATTATTTATGGAATACACTAAAATATATGTCCCGAGAACTACGTAATTGAAACTAATAAAGTCAATTAAAACCATTGTCAATGAACTCTAAATAAATACTTAGTACAAAACAATGACGCAAAAGAATAGATTATGAAATGCAGTTAAAAAAACATGAGTAAACAAAGACACAGCCTCTTCCCTTCAACTATTGTCATGTACATAATTTATTATCTTTTATGGATGATCATTCTTATTTCTTCCCTTACTTTATCTTCGCCATCGACGTCATTATTTTAGAAAACCGACAGCGCAATTTCTGAAAAGCTCGCAGTCATGAATGAAAAAGTGGGAGAAAGAGTTATGGCGAGGGCTTTGAAAGGGTGCTGGGATTATGAAGAACGGCAAGTGCTTTTGAATAACGATTGATGACAGGGAAGTCAACGCAGTTTTTTTTTCTTTTACGCAGCTCTTAATTATTGCATTGGCATTCTTTACTGTTCAACAGGACAAACAAGGAAAGTACCGGGTTACGATGCACATTACAAAGAACGTAAAGTCCGTACGCAAAGGAATTTTTTTAAATAGATTCGATCTCTTTTAACACGATACAGAAAAAGGGCTGATATTTTAATCGTAACGGGACCACTAGTTTTGATTAACCCTCTCTAAAGAAAAGAAAACATATTACTGTAAAAAGTTTACAAAAATATCTCAGTTTATGAAAACATTCTTTTTTTTTACGATTTTTCTTATTTTTGTATATTAATTCTTACCTTGTGTTGTGAGGTAGAAAAGGACAATTTGAAAGCGCCCCCATATGCATCCCTTAAATTGGATTTTAAGGGGAAAAATAAATATTTTAATTCAACATATTTTCATGCTAGCAATTAGATATTGGGAGGTATTATGGACTCCTTCATTTAAACATATAAATTTTCAAGTATTTCAGCTGGAGTATCTGTTAATAATAAATACGACTTTTTTCATCGCACTTAAGCATCACACTCAATCTCTCCTTAAACTTTCTATCTATACATACACACAGACGCACAGATAGATACACACACAAAAGCAAACACACACACACACACATATATATACATGTTTATATATATATATATATATATATATATATATATACAGTACTGTACAAAAGTATTAGGACAAGAATTGTTTTAACTTTATGAGGTATATTAACAGAAAATAATCAATTTCATTAAAGTCATTTTATTTGATTTACTGAACAAATGCTTTAACAAGAAAAATACTTGTTACAAAATAAACTTAATATTTAGTATAATAGCTTTTTGCTTTGATCACAGCCTTTGTTCTGTCAGGCATTGATATCACAAGCTTCTTCAATGTTCTAAGGTTATCTCCTGCCAAGCAGGTTGTATTTGTTGCCAAAGTCTGTCTTGCAAATAACATTAAATTCATCAATTTTTTATCCAAAATATCCCATAGATAATCAAAAGGATTGCGATCAGGGCTTTGTGGAGGCCAATTCAAATTACGAAGCTTTCCTTCATCTTGCTTTTATTTAAAATAATTTTTACAAAGTTTTGAAGTATGTATCGGGTCATTGTCTTGTTGATAAATAAATCCTTGTTTTATTAAACGTATCCCAGAATGGGACACAGTGGCCGATGAGAGTCTGGTGGTACATTTTTTTATCCATCTGTCCATCAATTTTCTTCAGGTCTCCAACTCTCTGGCCACTAAAGCATCCCCAAACAAGAATATTTTCACCTCCATGCTTTATTGTTGTCACAATGCATTGTGCAAGGTACCTTTCATTTGATCATGCTGTTTCATTTTAGAGCCAAAAAGTTCAAATTTTGACTGGTCTGTCCAGAGTATTTTTGTCAAAAGATCTAACGTCTAATCTTTGTGTTGTTTTTCAAATTCTAAGAGCTTTCTTACATTTATTTCACGCAACAATGGTAACTGCTACTACCGGTAGTGTGCAAAAGTGTTAGGACAGGGGTGATATTAAACTTTATTTTGCTGCCTCATAAAAGATAAAATAGTTCTTGTCCTAATACTTTTGCTCAGTAATATATATATATATATATATATATATATATATATATATATATATATAAAGTATACCTAGTGAGCCAACAAATTGATTTCTAGTTTAAAACTTCCTCTATTATAAACTGTCTTTCTGAACTGTCCAGAGTGAAATTAACATTAATTTATTCATCTGAAAGAGACAGTTTTAAAAATTGCTGAAATAAATTCTGGATTTATAACTTTAATTATGTGTTGAGTTTTCCTCTCAATATATATATATATATATATATATATATATATATATAGCCAAGTTGTAAGCCTTGTTAAAGCCGAAAATTATGACTTTCAGTGGTTAGTGGGTAGAAAGGAATTTACGGTAAGCAGGCTTTGCAATAAAGTGCTCGGTATCAGGGGTTGAGTCGAAAGTTGAGCATGTATGTATTCAGTATTTCAAAATTAAAGATTTTTAGGAATTTCTGTAAATTCGAAAACATATAATATCAACACGAAAAACGCCTGAATAGAACAAAGAAACAACATTTTAATTTGAACACATTCTGAAAGTTTGTATGAGGATTTGACTTGGATTCATTTGTTGAAAATGCTTAATGAATGTCATTTTTTAATGCCATCCTGATAATAAGAAAAGAAGTTGCCTTGAATTAGCTACAAATGCTGGAAAAATACATAAACGACTTTCGACTTGAACCAGGAAATGTAAGAGAAAAGATACCAGATTAAATTTAAAGGAGTTTTTTTTTTAAAGCCACTCATTTTCTTTCTTCTTCTTCAATAACGAGAAACGCTATCTAAGATAAATTACTAAGATTAATTAAACATAGACGCAAATACACATACACATATTTCATTCTTAACTTTTCAGTTTTGGTGAAACCTTAAATGTCGAAATGCATTATCATATCTATTTTCAGTTAAATATATTTCATAAAACGTTTCCCTTTGTCAAAATTTAAAATCTTTCTTGGGAATTATCTATCCTAATTTAAAACACACACACGCACACACATATATATATATATATATATATATATATATATATATATATATATATCGATGGAGAGAGAGAATTCAGAAATTCAGATGTTTTGTAAAACAGAAAGCGCTTATAGATTATTAAGAAGTGCGAAAATATACATGGATTCCCATTTTAGATTCCATTTTCCCGATTTACAATGTAATAATTCACATTCACTGCATTGAAATTATGGCTATATTGATCTGGCATTTTTTAATATGCTAACGTAAAACCAGTTAACGTATAGAAAAAATCTTATAATTATTAATGCCAGTTTTGAAATGACCATCCACAACGCAAAAGTAAGTCATCATTTTTTAATAATAATAATACCTTTATTGTAATAAAGACCGTTATATATATTTAGCTGTGTCACAGTACGATTAGACATCAGTACGGTTAGACATCCGATTGCTTTTAGCCCGGATCAAAACCAGACCGAATTGATGCCAGTCGGCGATACTAACTCTGAGATACGTGCAATCATTAGAAGAAAGCAGACATTTAGCATGTTATGTACAATTTACGTACGCCAGTAGCTGAGACTGTTCTAATTCATTACTGAATGAATGATGCGTAGATGCTAGAGTAGCTACTTTTTTTCAAAGCCCACTATACTCAATGAGTCATCCGCAGACAGATCTGTTTCGCTTTATCATCAGTAGGGTGTACACATTTAGACAGGTATGGCGTCAGTCGGCGATTTTACCACTGAGCTATGTAGAAGAAGGCAGGCTTTTAGCGTGTTGTCTTCAATGTATATACTTTTAGCGTGTTTTATATATATATATATATATATATATATATATATACATAATCTCAAATCAAATATATATATATATATATATATATATACATATTTATACATATATATATGAGAAAAGTTTTAGGCAGAAACATTATTTCATGGTAAATTGGAAGTTTCGGCCTATTTCAGGCAAACCATCATCAGCTTCCGTCTTTTACACATATAAAATAATCTGTACACTATCAGCTGCCGTCTTTATTGTACAGAAGATTTTACACGTGAAAATGTTCTGTACAATAAAGAGGGAAGCTGATGATGGTTCGCCTGAAACAAGCCACACTTCTGATTTACCATGAAATAACATGTCTGCCTAAATTAGTTCTTATATTTGCTCTATATGTATTTATATGCATATATACTTAGAGCTCTCTTAGAAAGTATTCCTACCACTGGATGTACAGGATACTCCTTTGGATTTTTCTATATCTACATTGCATTCTTATATATATATATATATATATATATATATATATATATATATATATATATTTCCCTCCTACCACGATGATGGAGAGATTAATTCTATAACGAATCTGTTTTGACTCATTTCAGTGTAGAGACAATAGTGAGGAATCCTCGGCTCTTTTGTTTCAGTTTCCTCCCAGTTATTTAAATTTACTATAAATTATGAAAGCAATTGTAACGCGTTTTCTCTGTAACAATGTCTTATTATTATTATTATTTTGCAATAATTATGTCATCGAGTAGTAAAGATTATATATATCCCCTCAACACGCCGCAAATGCTTTAATTACTGGTAGTAAAGAGAATGAACTATTTTCTCTCTAATGAACTGAGCTGACGTCCATGAACGTGAAAAGACAGAATGTATATTGAACTGATCATAATACAATTTAGATTTTAAATTTTAAAATATTGGTTAAATGTTTAGGGGATACAAATTTTCTTTTTCCAATCCTAACGGGAAAGTGTCAGCCAATTGAACCACTATCAAGACTGCTTCACTTCCGGTGCGAACTCTGATTATTTCAATTAATCATGCACATAATGTTTTCTGTCTTCCAACATCCATATCAAGTCTTTAAATATATGCATTCAAATTTAAATCATTTTGCCAACAATAAGTCAACATAAAGTAAAAATTTGAGGCATGAAAATTTCCGTGTCGTAATATCAATGAAATTAATTTCAAACGAATGAACAAATTTAATTATAATTTTCTTTTGCTCTACGATATATGTTGCATTTAGCACTTTTTTAAAAGTGAAATGTCGGAGAACTCAGAATTGTAAAACTGTTGTTTCTCATTAACTGGATATATATATATATATATATATATATATATATATATATATATATATATATATATATATATATATAACGGTTTTATTATAATGGAGAGTAATACCGACTTTGTAGAGGTAAAATCGATAAAAAAATTCGTCTGTGTGATTTGAAACCTGGACGCTTAATTATTTTTTTTATTTCATCATTTTGCCAAACAGTGTTTTGATTGCATATATCATTTTATTATTATTTTGCCCACAGTTTTTTGCACTTCGTAAGATGATTCGCCTTATTTCATTTCTTTTAGTCTTTTTCATTTTTACGTGGCGACAATAATAAAATTGAGATAAATTTTAAAATGATAATACGCTTTTACATTTGAATCATTGCCTGGCACGATACTCCAAACATCTCGAACGTTCCACGCCACTCCGTTTTCGATGTTACGTTCCGTAGACTCGGCAAGATAATTAAGTCATCAATAACAGAGACGGAAAAATGGGGACAGAACTGTATTCCTATCAGGATCTGATCACTTCTTAAGAAAGAAAAAGAAATTCATTTTTATAGCCATTTTAATAATAGCCAGCGAGGTTAGGACGAAGCAAATTATTTCCATGAAAGTGAATAATTTATTATTATTACACGAGTTCTAATTTTCACTTTATTCTTGTTAATTTTGTCCCAATCTGCAAATTGTATTATAAAAAAAACGAAAACTCAGTTTCCTCTCTTCTCCTATGTTCAACCCTTTGAAGAAAGCTTTATTAATACATAGCCTTACAGAGTCGTTTACAGAAAATGAGTAACAAAAATATAAAACAAATATATATACACACTCTACTTTCGTATTGAGGACAGTAAGTAAATATTTAATAGTGGAATGTATTAACCACCCACACACACACACACGCATATATATATATATATATATATATATATATATATATATATATATTCATTTGTTTAGACATTATTTTTAACGGATACTCCTATTTGAGTAGATAATCTTTTAAATTATTAAACAGTATATTTATGTACATCTACTGACCTGAATAATCGATAAATATTTTTAGGAAAATATGTATCCTCTGGCAAGATTCGAACCTGCGTCCCGTATAGAAAACCTTCTTTTGGTTTGGTTTGTCTTAAATCAGTCGATCACATATGATCCTCCGATCAGACAAGTTTGTTATAATTCTTACATTCAGTCCATCTTTGGTGTTACAGGAAGTTTTATTGGTCTCCCGTTCAACTGCGCTTCACACATAATAATCCATGGGCCTAAAGTCTAGGGAGTTCGGTGGTCAGATGTAAAGGGGTTGCATAAGTTGTCTGACAACCATATTTAGTTTCTCCTGTATGTGTGGAATGGTGATGAATCCAGACATGATTTTCTAGCAGACACTCTCTTGGCTCAGAGTAACATTTGATGTAGCCCGCCGTGCTGAGTTTCAGAAGCTCACCAACAAATTCGGGTGTTTTTCTCTTCTCAGAACGATAAGTTTGGATGTGCCGGTGGTGTAATGGATGATAGCTAGGAATCATTTTTTGAAATATCGTGTTCAAATTCCAGTTCTGTTCGTTATATTTGCTTAAGCGCAAATACTTGGAAGATGTATGAGTATAGCTATTTTCTCACAGCCATGGGTTAATTAGTAAAACTTATATCACTAAATCATATTTATATACAAAAATATCTTATGATTAAAAATAAATTCTGTCTTTAAATAACCTGTAAATGTTGATATGCCGTACAAAACGAATCAATTATTCAATCCATTTTTCTAATACTACTCTCGTTATTCAAATGTTCCTTTCATGGTATTCTCTTAATCTTTCTCTAGAAAAATATATCACTTACATCAAGTCTATTCGACATCTTTGAATTGAATATAGTATGTTCACAGTCGACATGAATTTTTGAGCATCAAACTGAGTAAGTTCTTTTTTGCGCTAAGATACTTTTCATTCTTGCATTTATCATGGACACTTTGAAGAGGTCGGTTATCTTTGAGACGCTTTGGTTAGCAGGTTAAGTCAGAAGTGTCGGGAGACTGTGCATTTCCAGTGACAGGCTAATAAACTACTATAGTAATGTTTTCAGTATTTCTGAAATGTACATGAAAATGTAAAAATGTGATGAATACGACGTAACATTATTTTTAAATAATCCTCCCATTTATGTTGAGCAAAACATGTTCATACATACACCATGGTATAATGTACACACGAAAACATAAAGACACACAGATTGTTGTATACTTTCTTGTATGCAAGAATGAAATGTTTCTATACACTTAGATACATAGCCCCTGTTGCAGAGGGTAGAGTAGGGTAGAGTAATTATACGAAATAGAAGCTATGAGCAGTGTATCTAATTCACACAGCCTGAGAGTGATGTATTTGTGATATACTGATACTCCTAAACTCAGTTTTGGTAATTACTCATGTAGTAAACTTTAGGGGTTACAACATTGGCGATTAAGATCGTGAAGATTATGCGTGGACCGAAGTGCCACATTGGCGGCGAATTTGTCAATATTGTGCGTGAAGAAAACAAATGTTTGCTAGCGAAATCATGAAAATTGTTCGCAGACTAAAATAAAACATTGACGACGGAGATCGTTAAGATTATGGGTGGACCGAAGTACCACATTGGCGACGAATTTGTCAAGACTGTGCCTGAACCAAACAAAAGATTGGAGCGTGAAATCGTGAAGATTGTGCGCAGACTAAAATAAAACATTGACGACGGAGATCGTGAAAAATATGCGTGAACCAAAGTATGACATTGGAGACGAATTACTTGAAGATTGTGCGTGGATACAAGTCAAACGTTGACGACGAATATGGTAAAGATCTTACTTGGACCAAAGTACAACATTGACGACGAAGATCATGAAGACTGTGAATTGGCCAAATAAAAGATTGGCGATGAACATCGTAAAGATTGTGCGTGGACCAATGTAAATAATTGGCGACGAAATTGTTAAAGATTTGCGTGGATTTAAGTCTAATATTAACGACGAATATCGTGAAGATACTGCGTAGACCAAAGCAAAACTTTGACGATTACTTTTTTGAAGATTTTGCATAGATTAAAGTTCAACATTGACGACGAATATCGTAAAGATTTTCCGTGGTCCAAAGTAAAACATTAACGACGAAGATTGAAGATTGTTGAGTAGACCAATGTAAAACTTTGGCGACAAAGATTGTGAAGATTGTGTGTAAACAAAAGTAAAACACTGGCGACAAATTTCTTGAAGAGTGTAATATTAACGATGAATATCGTTAGGATTTTGCGTGAAACAAAGTACAACATTGGCAACAAAGTTCGTGAAGTTATTGCGTTGACCAAATTAAACTTTTAGCCACAAAAATCCTGCCGTTGGCAAAAATGCAACATTTTGGCCTCAAGAATTACGGCTCTAATCAAATTCAACTTTTTGGTTACAAGGTTTGTGGCGTTTACCGATACAACATTTTGGTGTCGAAGATTTTGATGACGGGATGTTTTGCGGCGGAAATATTTGGCCAAACTTAAGAAAAAATGACCAACACTACATTGTTGTGACGGAAGGTTTTCAGCCGTACTCAAATAAACGTAAGGCCTACGAACATTTTATCGGCATAAAACGCACAAAAAATTACCGAGTCAAAATAATTTTTTTCATTAAACCACACCAAATTCACACTGGGAGAAGTAAGCCCTGATAAATTAAATTATTTAGCAATTGCTCAAGGTTTTAGTGTCAGCTTAAGGCATGGAAATCAGGAAGAGTGTTCTAAATAGTCTCAAGAACTCACCCAACTTAATTTTGCAAATCCTGCTGGAAGATTGTCATCGGCGGACGCTAAAAAAATGGGGCATAAACGTTGTGTCGCATATCAAAATGGTCCGCCATAAAAAATAAAACTGTGAAGTTAAAAGACATTACTCTAAACCCCTGTTAAGCTTTTGGAGGACTATATTTCTATAATGTTTGTCCATTGTGGCAAAAAGAACACAAAGCATCACACTGCAAGACGAAAATTAAAAAGCGAGTTAAAAGTTTTGTTAGTTAATCACGCTAATAAATCTTCCAGTTAGAATACGAAATAAAATTTACAGGTGAAAATCCTGAATAAAAAATTCAAGTATCAAGCAGACAGCGGTTCTGATTTAAGTATAATAAACGTTTCACCCTGGAAGAAATGAGGAAAACCAACATTAATATTTTTAAAAATATAACTCGTTGTGTCACAATCGAGAAAACTAAATTTGTATGTGAATTTATTGCGAATGTAACGTTTAAAAAAAAACGTTAAAATGAAAAATATTCATAATGATAAAACAATAATAATCATTTTGGTACAGACTAGAGAGAAAAAATCAAATTATGGAACTGTCTAATTAATTCATTTTGCCAAAATTTAGTTCTGCCAACGAAACACAAGCTCTAAAAAGAGAATTAAAAAAATAAATTCGTAGATGTGTTTTCTGATGGCCTTGGCAGGAAAAAAATTAAAAGTAAACTTTCAGCTGAAAGAAAGCTTACAATCAGTTTTCAAAAAGAAACAAGATATAACATTTGCGCCGATAAAACAAATAAATGAAAACATGATAGACTTAAAAAAAACTTGGTATTTTGTCCAAAGTCGAGCACAGCAATTGGGTTTCGCCGACAAAATAATAAAAAAAATCGAAGAAGAAACGCATCTGCACAGATTTTTCAACGGACTAGACCAATGCTCTCAAAGATTATCATTAACCAATTCCGGGTCCGGAAAATGGTTTTGCACAGTTTAGCAGAGGTATGGTTTTATTCCGAAATAGACCTTAGCGATGCGTATCTTCAAACTTATATAGATCAAGAATGTACAATTTTTTTTACCATAAATACACATTGATGATTATATAAATTTAATCATTTGCTGTTTGACATTAAAGTCACTCCAGTTATACTCCTCCAAGCCATGGGCATGATGCTAAATGGCGACGACTTTGCAGTCGCATACGTTGATGATACTTTGCTGAGAAGTAAAAACAAAGAACATTAGAAATATGTTTTCACGGTGTTTAAAAGAATTCAGAATTTTGGGTTAAGTCTAAGGGACGAAAAATGTGAATTCTTTATGGACAAGATTAAGTACATGGGACAGATTATTGACAAGGATGGCAGAATATCTTATCCATCGCATGCTAGTGATATTAAGAATATGACTGTTCCCGAGACTGTCGGCTCTCTACAGGGTTTTCTGTAACTAGCTAGCTACTATAATGTTCTTGAGAAAAACTTGCATCATTTGATAACGCCGCTTGATAAACCTCTGAAGAAAAATGAAAAATGTGTCTAGACGGTGGAATTCCAGAAAGCATTTCAAATATTAAAAAAAAACATATTGATTCAGATTTATTTTTGGCACATTACGATCCTAAAAATTGAATTAATCGTGGCAGGTGACGTGAGTGCATTTGGTATTGGAGCTTGTATTATCCATAAACTAAAGAAAAAATGTTTAGGGAATATCTTTGCACTTAAAAGTTCCATAGATTTATTCATTCAAAAATTGATATTGCAGACAGAACATAAACCGTTGTTAGGAATTTAAGTGTAAAAAAAGGCTGACCGATATATACGTTGAACAGATTGAAACGATGAGTAACCATTCTCATAAATTATGATTCTAGAATGGAGTTTTTGCTGTCGACTGAGCTAAGTCATGCAAATGTATTGCCCAGACTGGTTCCAAGGAATAATAAACCCTTCGAAGACAGTCTTTGCTGCTCTGCAATCGGAGGTGGAGATAAAAAATAGTTTATGCAATACTGTGAGGGAACTACCTGTAACGTTGGAGGATATAAATAGAAAGCACTGGGTGACAAATACATTGGGGAAATAAAAAACAAATTAAAAGACAAACAAAACAGTCTCTAAAGTTTATTCAATAGGCTTCTTTGTAAATGACGGATAAGGTTTTATCAATAATTTTTTATATAATTTTGCGTTTTTTTTTCAGAAATTAAATTATATAGAAATTAACGTTTACGAATTGATATGTCCTTTGAAGAACTGTATTCTTGAACAATCCAAATTTGTATACAATTAAACTGGTCACACTACCACAAGACTGACAAAAAGATTGACATTGCACCTTTCAGACAACCGTTCAATCTGATCTTATTTAAATACACACAGAGATCTACCGAACCCTATTCATAACAAACTTTTTGACAATACACATATATTAGCATTATCCATATGCAAAAGTAGTTTAAAAATAACGGAGGAATTACTAATAAAAAAGGAAATTCCGCACCTAGTAATATCAGTTATGAACACGTCAACTATTTATTTACCATTTTCGGAATATATAATGTGCACATGACACTATATGCATAAACTTTACACATATTCATTTACACATAAAAGAAAATTTACCGCTGACAATGGCCAAAATTATAGCAGAAAGCTCTAGGAAAAAGAAAACATCTGGACAATTCTTATATAATTTGTTTTGTGAAAGGAAAAACACATTAGAACACATGAACAATTCTATTTAAAAAAAATTGATTATACCTTGTCTGTCATTTTCAATAAAACTTGTATAAAAAGATTGCTATATATATATATATATAGAGAGAGAGAGAGAGATAGGTGCATAGATAAAAAAAAACAAAATAAAATAGCTAGCTGTAAAATGACTGCCGATTTTCTAACTAAATAGAATGACATCATGAAGTCTGCGTCACGTGACCCACGTGACTTATCCCCAACATGGGAGAAAAGCAACTTCTATACCTGTAAATCTTGTTAGTGTAAAATATATTTCACTTTCTATTAGAACGCTTCCTACGTATTTAACCTTCTTTACCTGCTTGATTTTAATACCTCCCACCGCCTGTACTTGGCATTTTGAGCATTCTCTTTTTACAATTGGTCATGTTGTGTTGGTTGGTTGATTTATTTTAGCTGTATATCAAACAATATGGGTTATTAAATGCTAAACCGTAAATCCATTATATTTAACTTTATGCATTCAGCTACAGATACTTATACATAATTTTATTCTTTCATCGTAAAGATATGCAGCTAATTTAGATTTAGCTTATAAATGAAAAAAGTTATTGTTTGTATTCTAATTATAAAATTTAATTATATATTTTTTAGTAATGCATTGAATGCCAGTTTGCTCTTAAAAGTTATTGTTGTTCATTTTATTATGAAAATATACTGCTGAATATTAGCTTGGGTTTAATATTTGCTATAGATGGGGGCCAACTGTTGCTACCATCCCGCATCAGGGTAGACCTGAGAACAACAATTAAAAGTAGTTCCACGCTTCTCAAAACCGCCAATCTCCCGACCGGAGGCCTTGCTGCCGGATGTAGTTTGTCATCGTATCCAGGACGAGACCATAATGGGCCCTAACTGAATATTATTCTGAAACTCTCTATACGTCATTCTCCATCTATTTCCTGAGACTAAAATAAATTGACGTAGTTAAAATATCTGTTTAAAAGCTACTTGACCCCTTTAGATTTCTCTTTAATAAACTGGTTCTGTTAACACTGGGAAATATTTAAGACTTGATCACTAATTTAATACAATACATCAATACAAGAAAGCTTGCATGAAACGAAAAAAAAAGGAAGAAATCAAACTTATTTTGTACTGTAACTCAACAATTGCTTCTAGCGCTTTCTTATAATTCTGAGCAATCGGGCGCCATTTTCTGGCAGGCACTGACTCATGCGTAAAGCGCATGCGCTGTCAATTGACACGACACCAACGCCATCTGTTAAACTTGTGCTAAACTAATTTGCAAACCGGATTTTATTTGCATCACGTCATCTTTTGTAAAGGGTAGCCATTTATTAATGTATTTTTTATGTTACCCAACATCGAAAGTTTTATTTTTAACATATTATTTGTACGGGCGCATGTATAGAAATATTCGTGCATGTATAATTTATTTTTATCATATTTTTTCTGATTTTTATTGTTATTATTAATAAAATACAGCGACATTCAGTTAAACAAAGACGAAGGCTTTATGTTTAGTCATGTTTTCTATCGTTTTCTTTCTTCTGAAATCTTTCCTCTTTCCTTTTTCATATTTAATTTTATTCAATTTGCTTTGATCTCGATTTTTGTTTTTTTTTTCTATTTGTTAAATTGTTTGTTTCTGACATACTGTCTTTTTGTTTTCTTTCTCAATTCGTTTGCATTACTTGCTTTTTCTTTTCTTTTATTTTGATTTTTTATTAATTTATTTCTTTTAACATATTTACTCTTACTCTTCTGAACTCTTATTTCCGTCTTCCCATAGTTTTTTGTTTATGTCCATTTTCTTTTGACTTTATCTTTTTCATTGCTTTTCTAACTCTATGCCTATTTGATTTTTCTGTCTTCTGAACCACGTTTTTCTTCCAGTTTTCTTTCTTTACAACTGTTTCACTTCTTTTTTTTCCTTCAGGTTTTCGTTTACATTTTTGTTTCCATTTATTTATACTATTTTTGATTAGGTTTTATTCTTCATAAACTCCTTCATTAGTTTTCTTTTTTTTATTATTCGTCGCTTTCTTTTCTCTTTGAATTGGAGTAGATAGTTCTATCTAATTGGAGTAGATCATCAATTGGATCGATAGTTCTATCAATTGGAGTAGATAGATTCTATCTAATTGGAGTAGATAGATCTATCTAATTGGAGTAGATAGATTCTATCTAATTGGAGTAGATAGATCTATCTAATTGGAGTAGATAGATCTATCTAATTGGAGTAGATAGTTCTATCTAATTGGAGTAGATAGTTCTATCTAATTGGAGTAGATAGTTCTATCTAATTGGAGTAGATAGATCTATCTAATTGGAGTAGATAGATCTATCTATCGCCCGGTTCACACTCCACCCACGTCTATTGAACAGGTTAAGAGGCTCATCTCTTTTTCCCTGTTTAGGATGTGGTTTCCGGCTTTCTCTTTTCCAATCTTTTCACTATTACGTAGCCCCCTGCACATTAGTGGCGTTACCGCCTTGTTTGGGGTGATACGATTAAAAAAAAAATCATTCCTTCTTTCTCAAATTACTTTTGTCTTTCATTTTTCATTTTTTTTTTATTCATGTCAGTTCTTTTTATTTCTCAATTTTATAAACATAAATTTTCTTTTAGGTTTCAGTTTGCACAGATCTTTTTCATTCTTTTAAGATGTTTCCTTCTTTTGTTTTCTTGTTGTTTTCTTTCTTTTATTCATTCTTCTATTATATTTTTGTTCTTGTTCGATTTCAATTCTTTTTTTAAAAAACTTTTTACTTTCGGCTTTCATTTCTCCTTACACGAATTTTTGTTATATTTCTATCCAATTTTCAATTTTTGCTTTCAATTTCACAAGTAAGATTAATTTCTGGTAATTTTCAAACTTTCTTTTTCTCCTTCCTTAAACTTACTTTGTTTTTCATTCTTTATTTTACTCTTAACCTTATTTTCTTCATTTCTTGTTAATCCGTTTATTTAGTTCTTCATTTCTTTCTTTCGTCTTCAATGTCCCTTTCTTTCGCTTTTCTTTCTCCTTATGCTACAACTTCTGTTTACTTTCTCAGACTTCGTTTTAGTCTCTCTAACATTTTTTGTCACTATTTCAACTATGTCTCTTATGCTAAATTAATTTCTCCATTGCATCACTTCTGACAAGAAATTACCTCTTTTTGCTACTCATCATTCAATTATAATCTCTCTTTTCATATCGGTTTTTCTTGACGGCTTTAGTTCGTTTTTAATGCTCCTTCCAACCCCTTCTGTGTGATCTGCCCTTATAGTCCATCACATTTCCTCGATTTGCCTTACTTGGCTTCCTTAATGTGTCATGATTTTCTCCACCCAAAAAATAAACAGATATGCCCTTTGATAAAAGACAGGAGATAATAGAATGCTAGTATAATCTTTTGATAAAATATTATAGGACTTTTGACCAGTTTATATATTTTTGTTTTGTTTTTACATCAACAGGATATTATGATACGCAGGCTTTGTATCAAATGCTTTAAGGAAACTCTGTTTCCCACCTGACTCAATTTTTTTGTCAGCATTTCAAGGATAGGTACAATAGTTTTCAGAAACCTTAAAAGCCTTATCTGCTTCTAAGCAAAATAGATTATAAGACTGCGATGATGGCTGTCGTTAAGCAGTTTTCATTTCAGTTTGAGTTTTGTTAAACGGCATATCAACCTCTGTGGTTTATTCAATGCCAAAAAGGTAGAGTTTTAATGTATTTTCGGTTTCTTTACGGTATGTTCGGTTATAGTGAAAAGGTTGATTTAGTCAGATTTTAATGATTTTTTTTTTATTTTACAAAACTGAAGATTGTTGTATTTAAAAATGTTTTGCAGGTTATAATTTTTTCTTCAAAAATGTGTTATTGTAATAATTTTTTCTTTCAAAAATGTTTTTAGTCACATTTTTCTCCTTCGAAAATATATAGTTGGTCATATGTTTTTCTTCAAAAATGTATTGTTGGTAATATTTTTTCCTTCAAAAATATATTGTTGGTAATATATTTTTCCTTCAAAAATGTATTGTTAGTAACATTATTTCTTTCAAAAAATATATTGTTGGTAATATTTTTTTCTTCAAAAATGTATTGTTAGTAATATGTTTTTCTTCAAATGTGTATATTTTTCTATAAAATCTATTATTATGTATATATTTCTACAAAAGTCTATCTTTATACTTTCCAGTTTAGGGGTTAACTATTTGCCCATAGCTGGGACCCTAACAGGTACTACCATTCCGGGTCAGAGTGGACCTGGGAACAACAGCAATTAAGAGGTGGTTCTGTGCTCCTCACAGTCTCCAATCAGAGACCTTGCTGCTGGATGCAGTTTATCCTCATACACAGGACCATGTCGTTAAACAAGTATTACCATCACTGATACGTTTTATTCATGGTATAAGTTCACGTGAGAACGGCAATAGCTTTTGAAGCCAGCAGTTTATTCTTTTCTTATAATCGTCTCACCACCTAGCAAAGCAATATTGCCACTGGTGCGAAGGGGGTTACTATAAGAGGAGACGAAAGACAGAAAAAATTTACAGGCGATGTTGTAGAAAAGATAAGAGAGGATATTACGGAGATAGATGACAAATGACGTTACATTTAAACTTTTGGATATTGTAGCTATCAGAGTAGCAAGCATGGGGAAGGGAGTCCAACAGGAAGGAAACTAACTGCAGATGTAGAATTTGCGGCTACATTTTGAAAGTAAAAATATGGAACGTACCTGCCAATTTAGTTGCACGGGTAAACTCATGAGGGCGAGGTACCAGGGAATAATACATCGGAGCAGAAAACGTGAAAATAATTGTAGAAAAGACAGTGGAAAGCTACATTACGTTGGTGAGAAAGTTGCTGACAGCAAGCAGACGAAATGGGACCAATTGCGTTGCAGATAGTTTCAACTAATGAAGACGCAGCAAAGTTTTTCTGTGAGGGACCTGACGTGTTTGTATTTTTATTTTTTTTCGGGCTGATCGTTGGTTTTCTTGTTACGCGTTATAATGGAATTTTTTTGTAGGTCTGTCACACGCCGCATGATAAACAGATTTGATAGTTAATTGTCAACGGTCAACTAATATGACGCTTCTGGTGGCTAATAAGGATTGAATTGAGAAGACATACACTGCCATCTTCATCACATACAAAATGATGGATTGCAGGATTTTCTCGTTTCCTAGCTGCATACCTTGTCATTTGTCTAACTTATTGAATGTGCCTGGAAGACCATAGTGCCATAATGAATTGTACGCCTGAATTTATTTCGAATGATAAATTTGCAAGACAGATTTGGGTGAGAATATTTGTCCTGCCTAAAGCAGTTTACCAACATTCTTAACAGAAGTTTTAACAAATGACAATATATATAATGATATGCGCTAAAAAGTCTGCCTACTTCAACGGAACGCCCATAGCCCAGGGATAGAGTCGCCGACTGACGCCATTTCGGTCGGGTTTCAATCCTGGGTAAAAAAGCAATCGGAGTCTAACCGTACTGATGAGCTGTGATACGGCAAAACAGATCTGTCTGCGGATGACAATATTTACGCTCTCATAGCCTGATTGGGCACTCTGGAAAAATAGTAGCCTTTGATAAAGAGTAGCTACTCTGGCGTGTACGCATCGCTCATTCAGTGAAATGAATTAGAGCGCTCTAGCTATTGGGCGCGTATAATGATATGCGCTAAAAAGTCTGTCTACTTCCGCCGAACGCCCATAGCCTAAGGGTAGATTCGCCGACTGACACCATTTCGGTCGGGCTTCAATCCTGGGTATAAAAGTAATCGGTGTCTAACCGTACTGATGAGCTGTGATACGGCGAAACAGATCTGGCTGCAGACGACAATATATATATATATATATATATATATATATATATATATATATATAAAAGGACACTAAATAAATTACAAGAAAATCCAATGCAAGTTCATCAGCAAAACGAGGAGCCCATAATGCTAATCTCATGTGGGAGATACTAAAGTCAACCGCGCACAAAAATTTAAATATCTGGGAAGTACTTCAACAGAAAACGGAAAGAGCGACATTGAGATCCGAAAACGAATTGGCATAGCCAAAGATGCATTACCGAAGCTGGGAGACAAAAACATTCGCTAGGAACAAAGAAGAGTGTATGTATTGCGATGGGATGTTTGTTTTCCAGCATTGAATGCTGGAAAATCTCATTAAAGATGAAGAATAAACTTGAAATAACTGAAATGTGGATCTACTGAAGGATGCTGAGGATTTCGTGAATCGAGCGTGTGAGCAATTATGAGGTTTTAGAAAGGATGATAACGAAAAGAAAAATTAATTCTGAACATCAGGGAAAAAAATTCCTGAGACATGTAAAGAGGTAGGGGACTTGGAAAATCTGATACTCAAATGTCAGCTAGAGAGAAAGTGAGACAGGGGAAAGCAGAGTGTAACATACTTGACGAACCTGAGCAAGTGGATGGCAGAGCGGCATTTGGGTGAAGTAACACGAGAAAGCTTGCTGAGAGCTAACAGGAATAAGGAGACGTAAAAAGCTTTGATCCCCTACGTCCTGAAAGGACATGACACATAGAAGAATAAGTTAAATCCGTCGCTTCCCTCTTCAGCTACGGAGCAAATGTCAAGACAGATTGGGTTCTATAGCCTTGGTTAAAAACCGCTCTACCGCAGAAAGTCATGGGAACCTACTGCAGCAAAATAATCTGCCTTTTCAGTCATGTTAATTTCGAGACATGAATGCCCAAACGTGCATAAAGTATGACAAATAACTGATTGTCTGATATTCGCATGGAAAAGATGTTAATTCAGGCACGAAGGTATTTGAAAAAATTCTGAACTCATATATATATATATATATATATATAAAGAAAGAGAGAGATACAGCGAGCGAGAGAGAGAGAGAGAGTGAGTGAGAATGGAAATAGATATTTTAAGCATGGAGTTGACTTCATTCTTTCTTTTATATCTTCATATGCTTTAATCCTGATATTGAGCACTTTAACTCATAAATATAGCATAACGTAAAACTATATTTTATCATACACACAGATATATATAAGTTAAATTCAAAGTTTTGTCTTTTAACTGAGCATGTTTATGCCAACTTCGAAGAAATCATTATAGAGTTCTTTGAAGTAGGCATGAACCTGTTCAATTAACACGACAAAATTCATTGTATTAAAACTATCAGCGCTCTGTCTCCACCCTGATATCGAGTACTTTAGAATAAAACCCCATTTGCCAAAATACTTTTTATCAACACAATTAGTAAAAAAGCAACAATTTTGGCGTTAAACTCAACTCTGTCTCTCTCTCCCTCATTCCACATACTTGCTTCCCCGACAGCTACAATCTCCAGAAGTTTAAATGTAAGGTCAATAGACACCACCTAACACACTAACTCGTATCCATTCTCTCAAACACTCTTCCCATCTACCTAACCCTCATCCTCTATATTCTTACCCATTTATCACCCTCCTTCTGATATTTCCTCTATTTAACCATTCTTTCACATCACCTTCCCCTATGTAACCCCCTGCGCAATAGTGGCAGTGGAATGCCTTGCTTGGGGTGAAATGATTTAAAATATTAACGAAATAAATATGTATATATATATATATATATATATACAAACTATCGCCCGGTTCACACTCCACCCACGTCTATTGAACAGGTGAAGAGTCTAATCCCTTGTTTCCTGTTTAGGATGTGGTTTCCGGTTTTCTCTTTTCCAATCTTTTCACTCTTTATTTTATTTTATTTTTTTTTAAATTGGAGTAGATAGACTAAACTATCGCCCGGTTCACACTCCACCCACGTCTGTTGAACAGGTGAAGAGGCTCATCCCTTGTTTCCTGTTTAGAATGTGGTTTCCGGTTTTCTTTTTTCCAATTTTTTCACTCTTTTTTTTATTTTATTTTTTTCAATTGGAGTAGATAGACTAAACTATCGCCCGGTTCACACTCCACCCACGTCTATTGAACAGGTGAAGAGGCTCATCCCTTGTTTCCTGTTTAGGATGTGTTTTCCAGTTTTCTCTTTTCCAATCTTTTCATTCTCACGTAGCCCTCTGCGCATCGGTGGCGTTTTCGCCTTGCTTGGGGGTGATATGATTGTATATATATATATATATATATATATATATATATATATATATATATGACAAAGTGGAAAAAGTTTTCTTCCATCGCGTTTTGTTCTTTAGGAATCATACGGACTACATTTATATTCTGGCGCGACTACAAAAGCACACCAACGAGGAGTGTTAGGAATTGTATTCTTTTATTTTTTTATCTTAATACAGCCGATTTCAACTAGATTCTTTATCTCTTTCTTTCCATCAATTTTTATAGTAGGATTTTAAACACACAGTAGTTGCATGAAAATGAGTAACACATTGAAAACACTTACAAGATTCTTCATTACTCTAATTATTTTATATTTAACACGAAACCAAATGGTTCATAAAATATTAGATATACCACACTGTGATAAAAGATGTTTTGCCAAGAATGGTGAAATGTTGTAAGAGCCAGGATGCAATTTTTTTGTATATCGACGTGCGATCAAGGAACACTCAAAATGTTGACTAGCATCCCGCGTTCGTGCGTTTGTGTAGTTTTGTGGCCAAATGCAAGCGACAATTCTACTCCATCAGATTATTTTCTGGCACTTCCCGCCTGTGGAACTCCCTTCTACCTACTTGATTTCCTGACGGCTACAAACACCAGGTATTTAAATACAATGTCAATTCCCATCTCTTATTTACTTGACCCCAGACATTTCTTGTTCTTTTCCTGTCTCTCTACCTTCGCAACTGTTTTACTCCTGTGTTCACATCCTTCTCTTGCCTTTTTCTGACACACACTGTAACTGGTTCGTATTTCTCTTTACTCTTCTCCTGCCTAAGCTTTTACACTTATGTAGCCCCCTGCGCATCAGTGGCGGTACCGCCTTGCTTGGTGTGAAACGATTAAAACAAACAAAAAAACGTAATTAAAAATAACTCTTCTCTTTACTGTTTACGAAAATTCACAATCCTGTATGAAATCAAATTTTGACAAATGTGAAAAATGATTGACCCCGTACTAATGGAAAAAAATGAGGCCAAATTTCGCGATCCTATGTTAAATTAATTTTCTAACCATGGAAGGGAAGCGAATCGCAGAACTGAGAGAGAAATGAACACGCCGACCTGAAAAAATTTTACGCCCGTGTATATGAATTTACTCGAGCGACAAGATTAGCAACTAGGTCCAACTCTTTTACTGTGAAACCAATAAACTGTAAACGCAAATTCTACTCCATCAGCTTCTTCTCTGGCACTTTCCGCCTATGGAATTTCCTCCTGCTTACATGCTTTCCCGACAGCTACAATCGTCAAGAATTCAAATGTAAAGTTCATAGTCATCTTCTGTCTCTCTAACTTGCATCCTCTCTCTCATGCTCTTTTCTCCGTCCACCCCACTCTCATCAGTATTCTCATCCTTCTCTTACCCACTTCTTGACTTCCCTGTAAACTGTCACTCTTTCTCATAACTTTCCTTTTATGTAACCCCCTGCACAACACTGGCAGTAAAAAGCCTTGTTTGTGACGACATAATTATAAAAAAAATGTCGAATCTGTCAGTGACAGAAGCGAGATTAAGCCACCGCCAAGATGTGACAAAAGAAAATTCAAGCCACTGAACCGGACATAAGGTCTCGTCACACATTCGTTCTCCCTTTTTCATCTTGCATGCCACGTCTTCGCCATCACCATTCTCGCAGTCAACAAAGAAGTACAATTTTCCTTTGTTGCTTTTCCTTCATTTAAATTTCTCGCCAGCCATAAAAAGGAAAGAAACACATACTTCATTACCATCCTGTTAATTCTGCTTAAACACATACTGCTACCTACAACTTGAACCCTTGATTCACCTAACTACGTACTACATTTTCTCATTGAACATTTAACTCCGACACATAAATGTTATTCTGTTCTGTTAATAAAATTCTACGTACAAACTAAATATTTTTATTCTTCCAACCTCCTGATGATATCTGATAATTTTTTAAGTTGTAGGGAGTTTGGTTTTGTTTGACACAAGGCCAATTTAATAATCATTCAATCAACTGCCTACTTCAATTGCAATATAACATATGCAGTTTGATGAAGACGGAACGAATAAAAAACTTTTGACTCTGTCATACATTTGCTCCCAAAATTTTCTTTTATATATATACAATATATATCAACTCTCGATATCAGTAAAAATAAATAGTTTTCTATCCTAACTTCCTTAATATTCTGAATTAAATCAAACCATTTTATCTTTCACATGAGAAGATAGGCGTTCAATTTAGTCAGTCAGTTCAGTGCCATACGTGATACACGCTTGGGCGATCATGTCTCGAAAGAGACTTGGCAGAAGATTATCCCGCACTAGGTTGCCATTGCTTTCTGCGGTAGACTGGTTGCCGACCAAGGCTATAGAACCCAATCTGTTCTGTTATTTAACCCATAACTGGAAGGTATAGACGGATTAATACCTTTCCCAGGGCTATTTGCGCGTAAGTGAATACAATGAATTCGGCTGGAATTCGAACTCGGCTCCCCGATTTCTCGTTCCGAGCCGATATCCAATGCACCACAAAACATGTCGAAAAAAATCAGGGTTTATAATCGTTTTAGATATGTGTTGAGTTTACTTTAAACACACACACACACACACACACACACACACATATACATATATATATATATATATATATATATACTAAATCATCTCACCACAACAAAGTCAGTTTTACTGCGACTGGTGCGCAGGGGGTTACATAGAAGGAAAGTGATGAGAAAGAGTGGCTGATTATAATGGGTGTCAGGAATTGGATAAGAGGAGGAAGAGAATACTGGTGTGATGAGAGTGGACGGAGACAAGTGCATGAGAAAAAGCATGCGAGTCAGGATGGGAACACAGATGTGAAGACAGTTGCGAGGGTAGAATGAGAAATGAAAAGGACGAGAGAAAGACTGAAGTCATTTGAACAAAAATAGGAATTGGCGTTGTATTTAAATTCTTGGAAATTGTATCCGTCAGGGAAGCAAGTATACGGAAGGGAATTTCACAGGTGGGAAGTGCGAGAAAAGAAGCTATAGAGTAGAAGTTACGGTTACATTTTATTGGTTTCACAGTAAAAGGGTGGGACCTAGTTGCTAATTTAGTAGCTCGAGTAAATTTATACATAGGGAACACTAGTGAGTTTAGTTCATCGGAGCAAGATTTTTAACCAGTTATTGGCCAGAATTAAATTAGACAAGTACACAGTAGAGGTTTTACATGTTTTCATTCAGAATTCAGCAGATAGCGAAACCTTGTTTTCAACCTATCTTTAGGCGTTTTATATCAACTGATTGTTTAAAGTTTTTTTTTTTTCAAACGCATAGCAGGAACTTTCATAACGCATAGGTGGAAGTTTAAAATAAGAGAGGAGCTCGTGAAAAATTGCAATAGAAATACGGAAAATACGAAAATATTATAATTTTTAGCCAGCTCTTTCCATTTTTTTAAAAATCTCCATTTATGCGTTCGAAAAAAATCCTTGGAAAATCAGTTGATATAAAACGCTAGAACATATTGCACGATTGAAACCAAGGTTGCGTAATCTGCAAAATTATATATATATATATATAAGTGAACACTGATACTCGTGTCGAAAAACCTTCCACGGATCTACGAAGAGGAAAAAAAGTATATGAACATCATTCAAAAGTGTTCGGACCGAGTCAGCACGTAGCCCAAAGAAAAAACCCCGACACGTGTAATCAATTAACAAAAAAGCGCTTAATACTTAGGTAGAGCGAAATAAGTAAAGTATACCTAGTGAGCCAGACAGATCTACCTAGGTTTCACCCAAACGTTTAGGTGAAACCTAGGTAGGTCTGTCTGACTCACCTAGGTATACTTTACTTATATATATATATATCCATTCACCTCAACTTAGTCGGCTATAACACTAAGATGAATGAACTACTAGGAATGAAAGGGAATAAAAAAGAAAAGAACCAGAAACCCATTCCTACACAATAAACAAGTGATACACTTTTAGTCTTGTTAAAACCACCAGGTGGAACCTATATAAATGATAATTCATAGAAAGTAATCATTACCTATTAAAAAAAATATATGCACGTACACACGCATACACACACACATATATATCGGCGTGATGTGGCTTCCCTGAGCCTCTTCTACAAGTACTTTCATGGCTTCTGCTCCGATGAGCTTAGATCACTGGTGCCGCCTAAGCAGGAATTTACACGAGATACTAGATTAGCAACTAGGTCCCACCCTTTTACAGTTAAACAAATAAGATGTAACCGTAAATTCTACTCCAACAGCTTCTTTTCTCGCGCTTCCCGCCTGTGGAACTCCCTTCCACAAGTCTGCTTTCCCGACAGTTACAATCTCCAGGTGTTTAAATGTAGGGTCAATAGACACCTCCTATCACACTAACTCCCAACTATTCTCAGAACACTCTCATCTACACAACCCTCATGCTCAGTATCCTTACCCGCCTATCACCCACCCTCTGAGATTTCCTATATTTAATCAGCCTTTCTCCACTCTACGTAGCCCCCTGCGCAGTAGTGGCAGTGACATGCCTTTCTCGGGGTGAAACGCTTATAAAAAAAAAAAATAATCACTGAATATAAAAACATTTTTAATCAGAGTTTTTAAGTCTTTAAATTTTATGAAATAAAATACAAATAGTTATAGACACAAAACGAAATAAATGTTACAATTCAAAACGACTCTCCTGCAAATCCAAAAATGCACTCCCTTGTTACCATGAGTGAACAAAACTGTTAATCACACACTTGTATAAATAAATTAGTATATGTATATACTAATTTATTCAATATTCTTAATAAATCTAATGTAAAATATAATGGTTCGTCATATATAAAGTACTTGTAACAAAATAGCTCAAATGGTGATACATTTTAAACAACTACAGAATTTAACAAACAGTAAATTCTATGCTAACAGTTTCTTTTCTCGCCCTTCTAGATTGTGGAACTCCCTTCCGTTTCTATGTTTTCCAGTCAACGTTTATTTGAAAAAATTAAATACAATGTCAATTGATATCTACTGTTCTCATCATTACTCTTTCTCAGCTCTCGCTCCTTAGCAACTGTTCCTGTTTTTAACTCTTCCACGCCCAATAACACCTTGTGTCTCAGTGGCTTTACCGCCTTGTTTAAAAACAAAAAAAAAGTATAAACAAAATGTCTACCGCATTTTGATACTTATAAGATGCTTCAATGCACGCAAATTTTGAAAGAAGAAATCAGAATATATGTTACATGAACATTTAAAAAATGGTAAAATCAGTTACTGTAACTCGCCTGAAAACGTCAGAAGGTAGAAACCAAGGTCGGGAAATAACTCGTTTCTGAAAAAAAATATTCAAACGTTTTACAATATAATTGTATTGAATACGTTCAATTCAACTGTTACTGCACTAATTTGATTATGACCAAAAACTAACTAATTAACTATGTATGCACGGACACACACACACACACACACACACACACACACACACACACAAATAGATAGATAGATTGTACTTGTTAACCTTTAAAATTAATCACAAGCCGAGAAATATTAAATTTAAAGCAACTACGTAGAATGTAATAACTAGAAAAGAATTAATACTGTATAATACCACTAAAATCTAACATTATTGACACCTGAAATACGCATTATTCGTGACGAATTCATTACAAATAAGGATAGTACAATAATTTTCATTTTGAAACAGGTGACAGAATCGAATATAATTTGGGAGCTGATGCTCACCACACACACCCACAGTTATAACTCCCGTAAACGACCTTCGATTAATAGGATCCAGGTTGGTTTTGGAGAAATTTTATAGGAGAAACGTGTATCATAAACAACAAAATACGATATTTCATTAGATAGGAAATAATAAAAATATAAAAGGAAACGTGTATACATAAATATCCCTTTCATTCTTGTTCTTGGAGAGATGCAAAATACGCCTCTTCATTACAAGCAATTCTTTATATGTATAGCTATATATGTGCCGCAAAAACACGCGTACGCACACACATATATACACGGATCTCTGTGCATGTTTGTGTGTTATATATACCACCTGTATAATACACACATACATACATATTTTTTAATTACTTGAACATTATTTTAGTGGATACCAATATTTAAGGAGACGCTTTGTTTCTTTATAAAATAGTGCATGCAGTTATTTTCATCTCCCTGTGGCCTAAATATTCAACAATTCCTATTTAAGAAATTTGGACACTCTCTGACATGATCCGAACGTCCCGTCAAAACCGTTTCTTTTTATATATATATATATATATATATATATATAATAATAATAATAATAATAATAATAAAATCGACTCTGTACGTATTCAAATCTTAAAATGTTACACAAGTAATTTTTAAAGACCACGAATAACCAGCAGAATCTAACTCCGTTATTGTCCTCGGCTATAAAGCTTTGGACAAAGAGGGGAAAAAAAAGAAAGCTGCGTAGCACCGACAATACATACAGTTCTTCACAGCAAAGAAAAAAAAACCCTCCAACGGAACGAACCACAAAGAAAGAAAAGTGCTCGATACTAAACTAACCAAAAAGGGTTAACAAAGAGGCAGTCACGCAGAGCAAAAACACACGAAAAAAATCGCAAGATCGCCAAGACCTACCGCGGTTTCGCACAACAGCTCGTCAGCTCGAGCCGTTGTGCGAAACCGCGGTAGGTCTTGGCGATCTTGCGATTTTTTTCGTGTATATATATATATATATATATATATATATATATATATATATATTATCATCCGCAGACAGATCTGTTTCGCTGTATCACAGCTCATCAGTACGGTTAGACTCCGATTGCTACGTAACCCAGGCTCGAAACCCGACCGAATTGGCGTCAGTCGACGACTCTACCCTTGGGCCACGGGACGTTCGATGGAAGAAGGCAGTCTTTTTAGCACATATCATATTACGCGCCCAATAGCTAGCGTGCTCCAATTCATTTTACTGAATGAGCGAAGCGTACACGCTAGAGTGGCTACTGTTTTTCAAAGTCTACCTTTCTTCTAGAGTGCTCAATCAGGGTGTGAGAACGTAAATATTCAGTAATGAATTATAGCACTCTGGCTATTGGGTGTGTATAATGAAAATATACACGCTAAAAAGTCTTCCTTCTTCTACAGAGCGCTTATAGCCCAGAGGTAGAATCGCCGAATGACGCCCATTCGTTCGGATTTCAATCCTGGGTTAAAAGCATTCGGAGTCTAACCGTACTGATGAGCTGTGATACAGCGAAACAGATCTGTCTGCGGATGACTATATATATATGTTTCAATTTATTATATTAGTACTAATGAATTTATATCTTTATCTTGTATTTTTAAATGTCCTCAGATCTGCGCTTTTTGAATAATTCCTATGTTTGTGGTTGTGATTTCATCATTTTTTAAAAATTCCAATGGATTTAATTTTGTACAATGTCACGAACAAATGTATCTATCCACAATTCAATTCCGGCCAAAGTTATAAATTTCTATTTTTTTTGCAGCTTCTGTTGTTTCCCCCACCACTTCCTTCTCCCTGTGTATTTTCTCATTTTTCTCACTTTCTTCCCAACTCTGTGCATTTTCTCACTGTTTCCTCTTTGTTAAGCCCAGACCTATGGGCCCAGGCCGTGACCAATATCTGTATATGCCTACTTTTTACTTCTTATCTAAATTTGAGGTCTATTTCTCTCTGGACCGTCTTTCATTAGCTCGTTTCTTTTTCTCTCTCGTATTTTCCTATTTGTTTTTATTTCTTCCGTGTCCTTCTCTTTCCTCTTCTTTTCCCCCTTTTTTTGATTTCTCTTTTCTCATCTTTCCTATCCTCTTTACCTCGTACGAAAACTTTTTCCAATAATAAAAGGATGTGAATTTGCATAAATTTTCCTTTTAAAAATTAACGTTTATTACCATCATTATTAACTATCTAATGAGACTTTGTTTTTCGATGTCGAAACAAAATGTACAACGTTGGAGTAGTTTCTAGTTTGTACATGTCCTAAAGTATAATTTATTATAAATATATATATATATATACGTGTGTGTGTGTGTGTGTGTGTGTGTGTGTGTGTGTGTGTGTGTGTGTGTGTGTGTGATTTAAACACCAGTCTTGAAATATAATGGAAAAAATAAACGCATAATCTATTAATGGAATCTAAAAGAGTGTCTGGGCTGAATTTCAGAAGCAAGGTTCAAGAGTGAAGGTAATTTTCACCATCAAAGACATGATTATTTCTAGCGGCTGCTTATCCAATACAATGTATCCGTTCCTTGTGAAGTGAATTCGACCAAGTACATAGCATGCCTTTCGGATATCACAAGAGTTGAGCGGGCGAGAATGTACGGCATTGATAAGGATGAGAATACGAACGCTTGTGAAGTGGAAGCAATAAGAAGAATTTAACGACAATCGAACAAAAACAGATTAATATATTTGGTAATGTTGATGATGATGATAATGAAGATGACGAGGATGGGGAGGAAGAAGATGACGATGACAATCAACACTATAATCATTACTAATATCTGTGTAGATGATTAGGCGTAAAAATTATTAGATAAGCAGCGCTCTACAGAAATACGTAAGCAAACAGAGACATATGAACTGACAGAGATTAGATAGATAGATAGATAGATAGATAGATAGATAGATAGATAGATCAGGTCGATCTTAGATAGATAGATAGATAGATAGATAGATAGATAGATAGATAGATAGATAGATCAGGTCGATCTTAGATAGATAGATAGATAGATAGATAGATCAGGTCGATCTTAGATAGATAGATAGATCAGGTCGATCTTAGATAGATAGATAGATAGATAGATAGATAGATAGATAGATAGATAGATAGATAGATCTTAGATAGATAGATAGATAGATAGATAGATAGATAGATAGATAGATAGATAGATAGATCAGGTCGATCTTAGATAGATAGATAGATAGATAGATAGATAGATAGATAGATTATGTCGATCTTAGATAGATAGATAGATAGATAGATAGATAGATAGATGAATTATGTCGATCTTAGATAGATAGATAGATAGATTATGTCGATCTTAGATAGATAGATAGATAGATAGATAGATAGATAGATAGATAGATAGATAGATAGATAGATAGATAGATAGATTATGTCGATCTTAGATAGATAGATAGATAGATAGATTATGTCGATCTTAGATAGATAGATAGATAGATAGATAGATAGATAGATAGATAGATAGATCAGGTCGATCTTAGATAGATAGATAGATAGATAGATAGATAGATAGGAACAGAATGGAATATATAAAGAAGATAGATAGATAGATAGATAGGAACAGAATGAGATATATAAAGAAGATAGATAGATAGATAGATAGATAGATAGATAGATAGATAGATCAGGTCGATCTTAGATAGATAGATAGATAGATAGATAGATAGATAGATAGATGATAGATAGATAGATCAGGTCGATCTTAGATAGATAGATAGATAGATCAGGTCGATCTTAGATAGATAGATAGATAGATAGATAGATAGATAGATAGATAGATAGATAGATAGATAGATAGATAGATAGATAGATAGATAGATCAGGTCGATCTTAGATAGATAGATAGATAGATAGATAGATAGATAGATAGATAGATGTAAGCATTTCAAAATCGAGGTATTTACATTATTTAGCTATAATTCTAAAAGCATGACCATGTTAATGGTCGTCATCATAAAAAAGTGTACTGAAAATTTTACTGTGGATTATCTAAATAACAGCAGTTGTCTCCGCAGAAATATCGTCAGTTATTTTGGAGTTTTTTGTTTTTTGTTTTTTGTTATTTTTTGTTTTTTTTTGCTGGGAGCAATTAAAAGAAAAAATAATAATTTAGTATTTCAGGAATGCTTCTGGCTAGAAATAAAAAATACAGTCACCAAAGAGATCATGGGTCGATTAAACGAAATAGTTATACTTACTATGTGACACGCAGTAGCTTAGATGATAGAAAACCTTCTGTTGATAAACTAGCTGTATAGCTCGGCGTTTCTCGGGGATTTTAGTGGTTATGTTGAAATGCTAAGGTCAAGTGTTTGTACAAAAAGGTCCAGTACTAGGTTGCCGTGATGCCTAAGTATAGGCGTTGTTGTATTTGAAAAGGGTAATCATGTTTGGTCAATTTTGCCAATAAAAGGGAATGATGTATGTACAATTGGAAAAGACAGGGCGTGCGTTGCGGGAGCCTGTAATGTGATGCGATGACGTTGTGGTGCAGAAGAAGATGCATTGTCCCTGCAACGTCGGAGAGTTTGGCACCTTGTAGAAAACGTGAAATTGTTATGGCATATGATAAGGTAGAAGTTACAAAAGAAAAAACACAATTTTTTATTGGAATACAACTAAGTGTTTCACAGAAATAAACAATCGCAAAAAACATTTTCCATTAATTTTTGCTGCACTCTGTGTGTGAACTGAAAATTGTATCCGCCTATCAAGGCATCAGACCTTCATCTGCTCGATTTTTGGTTAAGTTTGTGTGAAACGTCTTAAAGACCACCCGAAATTATGTCTGTCGTTGATATCTGACAAACTCGAAATTTTTTTTGTGTACATCAAAGGTTCGGACTTTGATCTACAATTTACCCGATTTCAGTTGATTTTGAATAAGGCATCTCTGAGGATCAAAGTTCGTAAGTTCTAAGCTTTTCAGTGATTTCTGCAATACCCTGTAAATCAATCCGAAAAGGTTTTGAGTACATCAAAAGGTCATGCCATGATCGACAAGTGACCCAATTTTCGTTGAAATCGGACCAATGATTTCGGAGAAGTAGGGTTCATTAAAATGAACACACACACACACACACACAGATAATAATAAATAAACTTTTCCTTACAATTGTGTGTAGGGCAGCGTTTTTGCTGCTTCCGTAACAAACTGTTTTATATGGGGAAGGGTTGTTAACCCTGCACCCAACACACAAACCTGGAGTAAGGTGATTTTGTAAGCGTAGCTTAGACGTAACACACGGCCGAAAGTAGGGTGTACCAAGTGAGGATCGAACTCACTACTTAGTTATAATGATTCTAGCGAGACGAGCACCGTTATAGTGAAGTTTAGTCTGTACAAGGCCATTCGAGGTAGAATGTTGCAGAGTAAGAGGTATTTTTCCTGCGTGGAGGATTTTAATTTAACATTAAACCTATATTAGAGCAGATTAAGATTGTAGTGATCGGGATAACATCGTCTTGGAAGTCGGTTCCACAGAACAATCGTTCTTTGGAAAAGCTGTTCGAGTGGAATTTACTTCTCATCATTAGAATACGGAGAGTTTCCTACAATGTGAGTAAAATGGCGAGTCTTAACCCTGAATATTAGAACTGGCAAAACTAAA
Organism: Ascarosepion bandense; assembly: GCA_037127315.1. NCBI lineage: Eukaryota > Metazoa > Mollusca > Cephalopoda > Sepiida > Sepiidae > Ascarosepion > Ascarosepion bandense. The sequence goes on along the minus strand of JBBBDQ010000359.1, from coordinate 874,046 downwards.
GATTGAACTTTCGGACACTTTTTTTTTAATCATTTCACACCGAGCAAGGCGGAAACGCCACTGATGTGCAGGGGGTTACATAAATGTAAAAAGATTAATTAGAAAAGAGTGAGGCGTACAAACTAGTTAGAAAGGAACAATAGAAAGTAGGTGCGATGACAGATACATAGGTGGAGAGAAAGGGAAGGTTATACAGGGGTGGGGAGAGAGCTAGAGTCCAGTGGTTAGTAGATGAGTATTGACATTGCATTTAAATTTCTGGAGGTTGTAGCCGTCAGGAAAGCAAGAATACGGGAGCGAGTTCCACAGGCAGGAAGTGCGAGAGAAGAAGCTGCAGGAGTAGAATTGTCGTCTGCATTTGGCTAACCTGACTGTGAATGGGTGGGACCCAGTTGCCAGTCTGGTTGCACGAGTAAACACCTGTTGAGGAGGCATCAGTGACTTAAGCTCGTCCGAGCAGAAGCCATGAAAGTATTTATAGAACAGACAAAGGGAGGCCACATTTCGACGATGGGGAAGTGGCTGCACATCAGTACCTATCACATTACAGACTCTCCTTTGGAGCTTGTCAAGAACACTGAGGAGAACGGCATGGGCACCTGACCATAAATGGCAGCAGTACTCCATGTACGGACGGATGGTTGACTTGTATATATGCAGGATGGATTCAGGTGGACAAAACATCTTGGATCGACATAGTGAACCAACCTTCTTAGCAGTAGATTTTGCTATGGATTCAATATAGTGGTTCCATTTGAGGTCTGAGGACAGGATAAGTCCGAGGAGGCGTAGTGTATTACTCTCAGGGAGAATCACTTGGTCCATGCTTATGGGAGGCAGGAGAGGTTGCCTGTAATGGTTGACAGACAACAGCTTGGTCTTATATGAATTGAAGTTGACAAGCCACTTCTTGCCCCAGTTCACCACAGAGTGTAGATCCCGCTCAAGGTCAGCAGCGAGATTATGACTGTTCGCCACGACAGGTTTCTTACTGGAGCGGGAGTATACCGGGACCAGAAAATGAGAAATGGGTAGTTCCTGTATAAATATGACAACAGTACTACATTTTAGTCCTGATTTGGATCTTGTAAACATTGAGGATAGAACGAGGAGATAGATACATGCTGGAGTGCTTTCAGGGAACAGACCGTTTCATTGTATCTTAATGATGGATTGTATATACGAGTTTCACTTGAGTCTGAGCCCAATATAAGGTCATTTAGTCGCACTTCATCGGGACAGATGACCGATCGGCGATGACGGAATGTATCTAGTTTAGTTTTCGAGTCATTGAGTGTAACCAGCCAGTTTTTTCCCCATTGAGATGTTAAAACGAGAATAGATCGACTGAGTTGGGACCAAATAAGGATTATAATCTGACAAAATAGACACATACGTACACATGCATTTACGAATATACAGTTTTATTTGCATCCTTCTTCTCCTTCTGCTTTTATGTGCCATGTCCTTTCAGGACGTAGGCGATCATGGCTTCCCACGTCTTCCTATCATTTGTGGCTTTTATCAAACTTTCTCCTGTTACCCCACCCAAATCCCACTCTGCCATCCACCGGCTCTGGCCCTTCAAATATGTTATCCGCTACTTTACACTGTCTCTTTTCCCCTCTATCTCACCTGTGAGTATCCGATACTCCAAGCCTTCCTTCCTCATCACATGTCCTAAGAACCTCATCTGTCTATTCCTGATGCTCAGTATTAATTTCATTTTCGCTTCCATCCTTTCTAAAACCTCATCATTGCACACATGCTCGATCCATGGTATTCGCAGCATCGTTCTGCAGAACCAGACTTCAGTTGCTTCAGGTTTTTCCTACATCTTTGATAATATTATCCAACATTCACTGCCTATATTGAAAGACAAACATCACATAGCAATCCAGTAGTCTCTCCTTTGTTTCTCGCGAAATTTCCTGTCTCTTAATACTCTGCTCAAATTCTTAGAATGCGTCCTTGTTTATTCCAATTCGCCTTCGGATTTCTGTGTCGCACTTTTCGTTTTCCGTTAAAACACTTCCAAATACTTACATTTTTGTACTTGCTAATTTGCGTAAGTGAATTCAAGGAATTCAACTGGAATTCGAACTCGGCACTACGATTCGTCGTTCTGAATCGATATCCACTCCAGCATAACGAACATAAACTGTCATTTTCTGATGTTAAATATAAAGCACCTTTTTGTTTCAATATTTTCTAACACCTCGTCGTTGTTCACATGTTTGGCCCATGATATTCTTAGTATACTCCTGTAGAACCACATTTCTGTTGCCTTAAGTATTATTTTCACCTTTGAGGGGATAGCCTAGCATTCACTGCCATATTGAACAGATATCTTTTAACATTTCAGTACTCTTTCTTTTTTTCTAACGAAATTTTCCTATCTCTTAATACTCTGCTTAGTTTCTGAAATGCGTTATTGGTCATCGTAATAAGTAGCAATAGAATAACTAGAGGCTTGCGATGATTCATCTATGAAATAGATGGAAAATAAATCATCACCCACACGGGCGCTTTTAAATTCTAACAAGACTGGAAAGTGAGGAGTGGGTAGCTCCAGTCCAGATATAGAAGCAATATTTTCTGCCAACTTTCGCAACAGACCGTTTTACCAGTTCCACTTAACGTCTGGGGTGAACTCAAATCCAAATAGGTCTTCAAGTCAAGGAATCATATCGAGAGTACTATCATACTTTTTGATAGGCGAAAACTTACGGTTTGTCCCAGATTATGGACTTTTTTATCCAGTATACCCCAAGTAAGGAGGTAATCCCATTAAGACTACTAGGAGTTAATGAGAATGTGGAATGCCTTACAAGAAACCGGAAAACCTATGTTAAACAAGGGACAGGGGATAAACCTCTACTCCTATTTTAAAAGACTGGGGAATAATGTGAACGGATCGCTAGGCGAACCTATCTACTTCTAGTTTAGTTTTGAATGCTTGTGACATATTGAATGTTACAAGCCAATTTTAGCAAATTAAGTTGGTCTTTAAGTTAATTATTTATTTTATTTAATTTGCTTTTATTCTTTCTTCGTTTCATCGAGAGGTTCATGTCCTATTTTTTAAACTCAGTAATATAATTTCTTTTACATGAAGAGTTTATTTTCCTTTCTTATAAATATATTTTTTCTTTTAAATTGCCATTTCTTATTCATTTTTGCAGTTCCGTATGGGTTGCTCTTCCTGACCAACCAGTTATACAAACTGTTCTGAAAGGAATCCTCTTAATAGAATGATCAGAGAAAATCAATGAGTTTCTACAATTAGATATTTTATCTTCTCTTTTACTTCGTACACTCTTCTCTCTCTTTCACGCATTGTTTTCTTTTCTTCGACTTTTTCATATTCTACGACTGATTTTTTTCTGTTTTTCTTCCCCTCTTCTCTTTAATATTTTATTTCTCTTCTTTTTTTATCACTCTCTTCCTCTTTGCCTCTCCTTTTTTTTTCTTTCCTCACTTTCTTCTTCAACCCTACTTTTCCTTTCGATTTCCCATTGTATTGGCTCTTGCTGGAGGGGCTGATAACTTTAGCGATATTTTTACATGTTATTAAGCATAAATAATAAGACTGAAAACTTAATAAACCTCTTAAAAACAGTTTAAACTTTTTTTAATTCTATTTCTTGCAATTTTATCATTATTATTATTATTATTATTATTATTGTAAAAAGCTACTTGTATGGAACGGTGCTGCAAGCGATGGAATTCGAATCGAGGAAAATACATTTTCAGTTGGCCACTTCATTAGATGACTACTTATTTTTATTTGAGTGTTTTGCGAGAATAAAAAATACGATCGGATATAATTTAGCAGAAGAAAACTAAGAAAATACAAAATAAAAAAAAAAGGCGGGAGAAGTGAATTAAAAGTATGATGAATGAACCAATCACTGAACAACAAGAAAAGAAAGGATACGGTGAGAGAGGGAAGGAAGTAGAGTTTAAAATGTGGGTTGAGAAGGTTTAAAATTGTGAGGAAAGAAGAAGGTAATGATTAGCGTTGATAGGAGGCAAGCACTAAATAATCAAATTGGAAACAAAAGAAATTACAAAGCAAATATGGCGAACAAAATTGAAGACGAAGAAAAAAAAGAAGAGAACAGGAGAAAATCTAAGCAAGAAGTCAAAAAGAAAGAAAACAGAAAGAAATAAAGGAAAGAAAGGGAATATAAAAAGGAAAGAACATAGAATAATCGGGAGAGTGCGTTGTGGTGCAGTGAATATCGACTCGGAACGACAATTCGGGGGGGGGAGTTCGAATTTCAGTTGAATTCCTCGCATTCACTTACGTACAAATACCGTTGGGAAAGGTATTAATTCCTCTCTTTCCTCCAGTTATGGGTTAAATAACTGGACAGATTGGGTTCTCATAGCCTTGGTCGGCAACCAGTCTACCGCAAAAGCAATAATCTTCTACCCAGTCAGTCATGTCTCTTTCGAAACATGATAACCCAAAGCGTGTATCACGTATGGCACTTAACTGACTGATGAAAGGAGAAAGACAAAGAAAACAAAGCTAGAAGGACAGAGAAAAAAAGAAAGAAAAGAAATGAATACACGGAAGAAAATGAAAATAAAGAAGAAAGAAAGAAAGAGCAGAAGGAATGACAAAAAGACATAAAGAGAGAATGGATAAAATGAAAAAAAAAAGAAGTTCCAAATGATTTTTTTACGGCTTATCAATATTTCGTGGATTATTTAAAACCGAAACAAATTTTTGAATTGTGATAATAATTCCTTTTAGCGCACTCTATCATTTGAACCACCATGGGAAAGGTATTAATCTGTCTCTTCTCCCTCCAGCTATGGGTTAAATAGCTAGATAGATTAGGTTCTGTAGCCCTAGTTGGCATATAGTCTACCGTAGAAAGTAATGGCAACCTACTGCGGAAAAATCTTCTGCCTAGTCAGTCATGTCACTTTCGAGACATGATCAACTAATCGTTTATCATGTATGGCACTTTCATGACTCAGTTCGATTCGTGCCACACATAGCAAAACAATTTAAGTATCACTAAACGAATCCGTATCTAGCTGATTTGATTGACTTAGTGATTGATTTTTTTTACAATCTACCAAGTATTTTAGATTATTTAAAGGCAAAATATATTATTCAATTGCAAAAAATAATTATGTTTTTGTGGGTGAAAATTGTATTAACATATCAACCTAATAGTGATTTTCAGTTAGGATTTAACGCATAAGTGCAGAAGAAGACGGTTCATAATTTTTCCAAAGATATTAGCGCAGAGCGAATTCAACAAAAAGATTTGGACTGCTTGTCCGATTTCTGATTCTTTTTCTTCTAATTGCCTTGTCTTTTCAGGGCGTAGGCGATAAATGGCCTTCCACGTCTTCCTATCGCTAGTGGCGCTTAGCACGCTTTTTCCTGTAACATCTCGCAACCCCTATTCTGTGATCCACCTGCTCAGGCCCGTCAAATATGTTAACCGCTTCTTTCCTCTGTCTCTTTTTCCCTCTATCTGGCCTGTTAGAATCAGTTTCTCCAAGCCCTCTTTCCTCATTACATGTCACAGAAACTTTAGTTATCTCTTTCTGATGTTCAATATTATTTTCCTTTTTGTTTGCATCCTTTCCAAAACCTCATCATTGCTCACATGCTCGTTCCATGATATCCACAGCACCCTTCGGTAGAACCACATTTTAATTGCTTCAAGTTTTTCCTTCATCTTTGATGTTATATCCAGAATTCACTGCCATATTGAAGAACTGACATCACATAGCAATCTAGTACTCACTTTTATGTTTATAGTGAAAGTTTCCTGAATTTTTATACTTTACTCATCTTCTGGAACGCGTACATCGCCATGCCAATTTGCCTTCGAATCTCTGTGTCGCAATTTCCGTCTTCTGTTAAAACACTTCCGAGGTATTTAAATTTTTGTACCTGCTTGATTTTAGTGTCCCTCACCTGTATTTGGCATTTTGGGCTGCTCTTTTTGCTGATTACCATGCATTCGGTTTTCTTGCAGTTTATCTGTAGTCTTTTGTTTTCACTCTCATCAGCTACCTTCTGTAAGAAGTCTTGTAGTTTTCTTTTACGTGTCTCCAAAGAGCACTGTATAATCTGCGTATGAAACGTTAATAATTAGACTAAATATACACCAAAGTTTAAATTACCTGATGTTTCCATGCAATCAACCATCTGATGTTGCATAACTTCAGTAATTGGAAGGGAACCGATGTTTCAACGTGTTTTGGCCTTAAGTTAATAAAGTATGAATAAATGCAGAAGAAAAATTAAAGTGAAGTAAAGGAATAATTGAAGGAATTAACAAAAGAGGGAAAAGAAATTGCCAAATAAGAGTTAAGAGAAATTAAAGATTACCTCTGTCACCCTTGACGTCTTTGTGCCCTGTAAGTCTCAAATTCTCCAAGTCAACTTTCCTCATTAAGTGTCCCAATATTTTCAATTATATATTTCTAATTTACGCTATTTATATTCAAATCATTGTCCTAATCTTTGTTGTTCTGATAAAAACGTTTCGACCGTTGTGTACACAGGCCTTATCCATGTGTATATCTCTCTGGGTAGCATGCAGAGAATTCTGAATTAAAAACTAATCTTTCATATCTAGGGATATCAAATAATTCTTATTTAATATCATCTAATTCTTATTTTTATTTATTAGCGTTACGTGTAGTGTCTAGTTGGATTTAGTGTATCATTACTAAGAATAAGAACTAGACGAGATATTTCTAGATATAGACAGTAGAACGAGAACATTTTGCTCCTGGAAATTGAATAAATGGCTCAATTTAGAATTTCCTGTAGGTTACACAGATCAATATGTATATATACCTGAGGAAGGCCGAAGAGCACGACGGCCGAAACTTTATGATAATAGTGCGATTCTATGAAATGGGTTTCAAACTATCCCCACTCAGTTCAGGTCATAAAAATTTTGACCAGTACAATACAATTTTTTCTCTAACCTTTGCATTGTGCAACAGAATGGCTCTACGAGCAAAAGTGTTTCTCCACTTACTCCCTCCACCCCTCCTCTCTCTCTCTCTCTGTCTCTATCTCTCATCTGTCTTTCTAAGTTGATATTTTGCCAGATTCATTGATTTCATATATGTCTCAAACTGTTCAGTCCTATTCATATTAATATATTTCCATTTCTGTATGGCCACCTCCTCAGTATCTATCTATCTATCTATCTATCTATCTATCTATCTATCTATCTATCTATCTATCTATCTATCATCTCTGAGCTTCGAATTACTTATCTAGATATCTAAGTCTGTTCATAGCTATTTATCTTGGTTTATTCTTATCTATGTACATATCTATATCAGTTGTTGATACTATAAATCTTTGTCACTTTACATCTATCTATCTATCTATCTATCTATCTATCTGTCTATCTATCTATCTATCTATCTATCTATCTATCTATGTTACTGTACATCTATCTATCTATCTATCTATCTATCTATCTATCTATCTATCTCTCTCTCTCTCTCTCTCTATATATATATATATATATATATATATACATCAATCTATTTAAATCTTTATCTATTTATCTGTGTCCATACATTTTCATTCTTACTCGTATCTATTTCTATCCTCTAGTTCATATCCGTTTATATATCTATATATTCTTTTTCTCGATATGACTCATATACATGTATATCTATCAATTTTATTTGTTTTTGGTAGTTAATCTATATATTTATCTTAATATGCACAAGAAAATGAATCTTTTTACTGTGCATTTTCATCCTTCGTTTCGTATTTAATGGGGCTATCTTGGAAATGCAAATCTCTGCAGGGGAATATATTCAATGACTGATGACAAACTCGTTTATTTAAAGTGTTTATTCAATTTACTTATAACAAAGATGTACCTGCGTCCTTTAGTATAAAACCATTTGTTTAACTGTTTTTTTTTCTTTTCAGCTAATGAGTCTCTATTTTTTCTCTCTTTGCATCCTTTCTTCCATGACACCTTCATTAATTATAGTTGCCTCAAATCATTCCAGCTTGATTACATTATAGTCGAAAAAATATGTTTTCGCTTTGATTATATTTGATTTAAACATACAAAAAAGATAACACGCAACTACTGAAGAAATATATATTTACGGCTATTTTATTTTTTCTCGTGTCATTCGTGATTTTTGTTACACATCACGCATTTTCTCGTTATTTAATTGGCATTCTCACATTAATTAACATCACGTTTAATAGTTCATATCCTTTTTTCTGTTTTTGGAAATAATTATTTTAAATAATATCCATAGATATTTTTTGTAGTTATTGATTGATTTTATGTTTCGTTCTAACAATATTTTCCTTAATCTGTTTGTTCAAGAGATGCCGAGAGATATGCGTTTCAACTGATTACGCTCTCAATAAATTGTGCATGAAAAACAAAACAAAAAAAAACAACCAAAAACAAAAACTAAAACGAAAAAACATTAGTAAGGCACCATTCAACCTCCGGCAAAGAAGCGACACAAGGTTCGTCAATAAAAACTATTTTTTACAAACGTTATTAAATACCAATATTTTATATTATTCTATGTAAATCATATCCCTATTTCCCCGTGAGGTGAAAATTACTACGTGAATAAAGTGTATCCATTCTTGTTATCTATCTATCTATCTATCTATCTATCTATCTATCTATCTATCTATCTATCTATCTATTTTTCTTTCGTTTTTGGCTAGATACTAATAGAAGATTCCGTTAAGGACATTAGGATATACAAGTTCAATTTTTCTATTTATTCGAAATATTTCCTAGCTTCGGTTATGTATTCAAATATAAAATGTCCAATGTCTGTATACTGTCTATTTTCACAACAAAGATACGCGTACACACGCACACACACATATTTGATTAGAATTTTTAAAGAACTGGAAATGAGTGGGAAGCGTTCAGCATGAATTTTTATTTAAAATTTGATGTGAGCACCAGATTTCGTTATCAGCGTCCCTACCCAAGAAATCGCATCAGTTAATTTCACCAGAAACGCTTGGGTCATCGAAAAGTTAAATTCTTGTATTCGCCCATTAAGTTCTTCGAAAGTATTGGTTAGTTATAGGAGAATATCCATTTTTTTCAATTTGTGTAGACGCCATTTTTTAATATATATTCATATTGAAGTATATAGAGCGTTTTATTATTGAATGGTATATTTATTTCTTTATTTACAATGAATCTTTAAAAAAATCTTGTTAGAATAATATGCGCCTCCAGCAGGATTCTACTACTACAACTCAAGAAAACTTGCTTAATACACAGATCATATATATATATATATATATATATATACTTTCACGGCTTCTGCTCCGATGAACTTAGATCACTGGTGCCCCCTAAATACAAATTTGCACGAGATACTAGATTAGCAACTAGATCCCACCCTTTTACAGTGAAACCGATAAAATGCAGCCGTAACTTCTACTCCAACAGTTTCTTTCCTCGCACTTCCTGACTGTGGAATTCTCTTCCAAACGATTGCTTCACCGACGGCTACAATCTCCAGGAGTTTAAATGTAAGGTCAATAGACACCTCCTAACACACTAACCTGCTCCCATCTGCCTAACCCTCATCCTCGCTATCCTTACTGATCTGTCACCTTCCTCCTGACATTCCCTATGTCTAATCACTCCTTCTATTTACCTTCCCTTATGTAGCCCCATGCGCAATAGTGGCAGTGGAATGCCTTGCTTGGGGTGAGATGATTAAAAAAAATATATATATATATATGAGTTGAACATATGGATCGGAATCCGACAAGAATGTATTAAAATTATTATAATACAAATAATTATTATTAATTTGACATTTTATTTGGTGATTTATTATTTCATTGAAAGATTCTAACCCTTAATATTTTTATGATACTTATTTATGTGGTTCTTAATTGTATATTATTACTTAATTATGTTCTTATAATAATTTTAATACATAGTCATTTTTATTTCGTTAAAAAATACTAACTGTTAACGTTAATTAGTAATTTATTATTTAATTAAAATATTCTGTTAACAATATTTTCAATAGATTTTAAACGGGAATATATTTCGTTTATGGTTCATACATGATTCTCATGTTATTTAGAATGAAAATCGTTCTATCATTTGATTTCTCTCAACGCATACATTCATAACTGTTTCCTATTATATTATTTCAAAAGAACGTTTTGACATATGCAGTTAAACAAACAAAAGTTTTATCTTCTACACTTAATAGTCATCCGTTGCTTTATCGCGCGTTACACGTAACTGACGTTTGAAACTATACCTCATTTAAAAATACTGTCTCTCGGATTTTTAAATCATTCGACTTTATTAAATCTCTGAAGAAGCTTGTTATAAGTGAAACATGTTAGATTAAAGACACTTTTTTTCCTACTTGTTCTTTATTTATTCTATTCATATATATAATCGTATCACCTTAAGCAAGGCATTATACTGCTACTGTTGTGCAGGGGTTTACAAAGGAGGAAAGTTATGAGAAGGACTGACAGAATACAGGAGGTGTCAGGAAGCAGGTAAGAGAGGGATGAGAATACTGAAGAAATGAGATGAGCGCATGAGAGAGAGAGAGAGAAAGAGAGAAAGAGGATGCAAGTTAGTGAGATAGGAGATGTCTATTGGCTTTACATTCCAATTCTTGGAGATTGTAACTGTCGGGGAAGAAAGTAAATGGATTTTAGTCATGTGATCGGCTCCGAACAGCACCCACGTTTTCTACGTGTGAAAAAATTGTCGGGGGTCATGGATCAATTTGTTATTTCCTATCCAATCAAAATCTAGAATCTTAACTCTCACACAGACTTGTGAAATTTGCTTTGGTCTGTTATTTTTCAAAAATGTTTTCGTAGTTTTGATCCGATTTTGCAGGTGTGCATTTTTTTCTTTTTTTCGTTTGAGTTGTCAGATGATATAGGATTTGTATCCTATAAAAACGAAAGAGACAACGACATATTTTGTCTGTAGTTTAATGCATAAAATGGTGTTCAAAATATATTTAGTTGAATCCAATAAGTTGTGTTTAAATTATGTAGATTTCAGCATTAAACCAATAGAGGTTGATATTCGCTTAACAAACCCTAACAACCAGTCCAACAACATTAAAGAACAATGTCATGACATTAAAGTATGTAATTTCTTACTATTTCTTAAAAAATCAAAATCTATTCCAAAATACAACATTAACAAGACTACAACATAAAAGGCACATTACCACTTTGAGTAATTTTGTCCACGCAGTCATGTATATTCATTTAAAGCCATAAAATTGTGTTAAAAATATTCAGATTTCGGCATTACGTAACCCACAAAGATGTCGATATACCGCTAAAAATCAGCCAACTAACTTATTTAACAGACGCACTTTGTTATCATTGGGCTCTTTACCTAATCGTATTATTCTGATTTTTTTGGCTCTGTTTACATTCGGAAAACCAATTTCTTCCAATAACGTTTTTTAATATTCAATCCATTTCTCTAGCTTATCCTTTGAATTTTTCTTGAATCTTTCGAAGACACCTTTAAAGACGCTTTTTTATATATCTTATCTCGGCAATATTTTCTGGTACTTTTTATTTTCTATGATCCCTTTTAAACATTTTTTTCGATTTCCAATTTCTGTTCCCAACAAACAATATATTTGCTGCATCTTTTTCCATTTTCCGGTTATATATTCCCTATGATCCATTGCAATATTTATATATTTTAAATTAATAAATAAATCAATATCAATAATTATACAATCATATGTGTATATGTGTCTGTCTGTGAATATGAGAAATAAAAAGATAAAAATATAGCTTTAAAGTAGACTATATTTATGTGAGTTGTGTTGCAGTATATATCGGCTAAGAATGAGAATTCGGAGAGTCGAATTCGAATTCCAATTGAATTCGTTGCATTCACTTATGCGCAAATCAGTCTATTCTCCGTCAAACAATAGATTAAATACCAGGGCAGGTTGGGTTCTAGATCCTTTGTTTATAACCAATCCACCGCATAAAGTAATGGGAAATTGAAGAGAACAGCAAGGGGAAAATCTGATCGGTTTGTTATATCTCGATAGATTGCCCGTGCGTGTAGCACGTATAACACTTAACTGACTTATATTTATGGCTACAAGTGCGTAATATCCGAATGTACGAAAATAAAAAAAAAATGGACACTTCATACAACACCGAGTTCTATGCTTGAACACAATCTTTATATATATCTAACACGGGAAAATATGAAAAAAAGAATGCCGTGACATATCTCGCATTCGAGAATTATTTCAACTTCAAGGAGAAAAATCCGTTTTAAATGCAATCTTATTCTTTGAATATTATCGCGAAATATTGATGTTCATTAAATATTGTAAAATTTTTTTTATATATATATGCATATGTATGTGTAATGTGCGTATGCATATATATATATGCGTATGTGAGTATATATATATATATAGATATATATATATCTATGGATATATATATATATATATATATATATATATATATATATATTCCAGTTTTTTATTACAATTGTTTTTAAACCACTGTAATAACAAAAATGAAATATTAAGTACTTATTTTTATAGAAGTAAATTCATGATATATGGCTTTTAATCTACCTGTGCTTTTACATCATTATATATATATATATATATATATATATATATATATTATTATTATTATTATTATTATTATTATTATTATTATTAACGAGAATGACGTGTTTTGCTGGATCTCTTGAAAACGTAACTTTATTTCTAATGAAATTTTGTTTTACTTTTTTAACGTAAATATGAATTTTTCTCCGTATATTATTTAATTTATCTGTTTCTTCTTTAAATGATCCTAATAGATTCATCAACTAGTTTTCTTGTTATTCATATTTATCTCAGTTGTCAATATTTCGAAATATTTTTTTAAAAAAACACTGATAATCTTTCTTAAAAACAAAAAGTAAAACAAAACAGCAGAAGAAAATATGATGAAAAACAGTTTGATACAATTTCTACGATACTTTTTCTGATAAAGAATACGTATATATTTATATATTTTTATTTATTTCTTTGTTTATTGATAATCTTATTTTCAAAGACTTTAATGGAAAAAAAAAACTGAATATACAGTGGGCCAACAAATTATTATTTTCAAATTTCACAGCAGTAACAAACTTAAACGTATGTCAACTTTTTCTTTTGCATTAATTTTTTTCTTAACAATTATTTTTGTTACAAGGTCTAGTCAAGATAGCAAGCATTTTTTTTAACAAAATACTCTAATACGTATTTATTTATTTTTATTTATTTACATATTTATTCATTTATTTATTTATTTAATTTTTTGACTTTTGATAACCCTATTTTCAACGACTTTACAGTCAGTCAAGTGCCATGCGCGATACACGCTTGGGCGATCATGTCTCGAAAGAGACATGACTGACTGGGCAGAAGATTATCCCACAGTAGTTTGCCATTGCTTTCTGCGGTAGACTGGTTGCCGACCAAGGCTATAGAACCCAATCTGCCCTGTTATTTAACCCATAACTGGAAGGAAGAGACGGATTAATACCTTTCCCAAGGGTATTTACGCGTAAGTGAATACAATGGATTCAACTGGAATTCGGACTCGGCTCCCCGGCTTCTCGTTCCGAGCCGATATCCACTGTGCCACAATGGACATCCAGTGCGTTGTGGCGCAGTGGCTGAACAAATTATTATCTTAAAATTTCACAGCAGTAATAAGCTTAAACGTATGTAATATTTTTTCCATTAATTTTGTTTGTTTGTTTGTTCTTTTTTAACAATTATTTTTTGTTACAAGGACTAGTGATGGTAGCAAAATTTTTCTTTTTTCTTTTAACAAAATATTCTAGTGTAGTGATGTTTTGTTTCGTTGGGCGGCTGTTATGTCCAAGATTTGCTGCTTTTTGTTTCGTAGTTGTTTATAACCAGCGTCTTTCTCTTTGAATTTCAACCTCATTTTTGTCAACTGTCGCTTGGCAACCCACTTAGAAAGAAAATTCCGAACAACCCGCAACTCAAAGTGTTAATCGTAACGAGGAGTGAATGGCTACTGCGTTATGTGGTCACAAACGATCCCCTACAGGCTTCGGAACCCTGTTTGTAAACGACAGTTACCCAACGTGCCGGGCAAATTTGTGTGGACTTTTGGACCCGAACGTCACTCATGAGAAAAATATGAAAATTACAAATAGAAATAAAGAGTCCAGTATGGCTCTTACAGTGGATAAACAGGGAGCCCGTCCTTCAGGAGGGAACCTACCTGAGGTCGAGAAATCTTCCATAGGAACAAACTTCTACAAAATAAACGAATCTTCAGGTTATACAGTTCTGGAAAAAAATATGGGCTTGCCCTAAAGAACATAACAAAGAAGAAGACTAGATTGTGCAAGAGATAGAACGAATGAAAAATAAACCAGAACTGATATGGGCTGGAATCACAGAAGACGATGTTAAATGTGTACTGAAAAAAGCACACAACTGAAAATTTCCAGGAGATAAAATTCCTAACTTTTAGCTATATTATTTAAATACAGCACATAAAACTAACCAAAGAACTTCAAGAATTGGTTAACGATCCCACTAAAATTCCTGCATGGATGACCAAAGGAATTACATTTCTTCTACCCAAGAATTGTAGCACAAATAACCCGAAAAACTACAGACCAATTTCATGCCTTTCGACAACATACCAACTATTAACATCTATTTTAACAAAAGAAGTATATTTCTTCCTGGAAAGTAATGACATACTACCGCTTGAACACATAGGGTGAAAACGTGGCTGTTACGGATGTAAAGACCAATTACTTATCAACATGATTTTCTTGGAAGGCTGCTTCAATGCAAAGAAAGATTTTAGTACTGTTTGGATAGATTATCGTAAGGCATTCGATAGTGTACCACATTCCTGGAACTTAAAGACTTTAAATATGTACAAGGTATCACCCGTCATTATCAATTTCATGAAACAATATATGACGACATGAAAAACAAACATTTACCTCAATCATATAAATGGAACCTATAAATCTGGTGAAATAAACATCAAAGGAAGTATATTTCAAGGTGATTCTTCGTCTTCCTTACTATTTGGCATATCATTAATAGCATTAACCAGTTAACAAGACAGAATGTGGTTATAAAATAGCTCAAAAGAAAATAAGACATCTATTTTACATGGATGACTTAAAGTTGTATGCTAAGAATGATAATAAGCTGGAAGGTTTCTGCAAACTGTAAAATGCTTCAGTGAAGACATTGAAATGAAATTCAATTTGAATAAATGTGCTAAAGCTACAGATTTACGAAGATCGCTACAAAAGGCATCCTCAATTAGCTTAGACCCTGCTGTAACAATAAAAGATTTAGAGCCATAAGAAGGTTATAAATACCTAGGTGTAAATGAGAGTGAAATAATTTACTATAAAAAATGAAAGAAATAATGCGTAAGGGGTACTATAGAAGACTATGACTAATATTAAAAACTGAATTGAATTCTCAGAACAGAAGTATGGCCATTAATAGCCTTGCAATCCTAGTGGACCAATATAGTTTCAACATCTTGAACTGGACTCTAAACGACATCAGATGAATGGATTCAAAATTATACTCCTTTCGAAAACCTTCCTCGAAATCTATCGAAAGAAGAAAAAATGGTTTTAAATAAATAAACAGCTTAGAACATGAACATCAGTCATAAGGTTTCAGACCGAGATCAGCACGTAGCTCAAACAAAAAGCCCCAATACGAGTAATCAACTGACAAAAAGCGCTCATTACAGAGGCAGAGCAAAATAAATAAATAAACATTTAAGCCAGCTTTCCCTGGAAGCTAGGTAGGTCCATCTGGCTCATTAGTTGTTTATATATATATATATTGAGAAGAAAACATCACACATAATTAATCGGTTGAATTATGTGTAGTGTTTTCTTCTCAATATGTTTGTTTTGGATGATATCCATAGTGTTCTCTGTATTCTATCTAATTAATAATTTATATCAATTAGATAAATTTTGGGGGATTATCCTCTCTGCCTTTACATGTTGCTATTCTCTTATATATATATATATATATAGTCATCCGAAGACAGATCGGTTTCACAGTTTATCAGTACGGTTAGACATCCGAATACTTCCAGTCCGGCTTGAAACATTAGTCAGCAATTCTACTTCTGAGCTTTCGGCGCTCGGGAGAAGAAGGCGGACCTTAGTGTGTAACATACAATGTAAACACATTGCACTAGCTGAGAGTATTCAAATTCATTACTGATTGAACGATGTATAGATGCGTGAGTAGCTATTTTTTTTTTAAGTCTACTATTCAATCGGGGCTCAATCGGGATAAGTAGTTTCATCATCTGTTTCCCTGTATCACAGCTTATCAGTATGGTTAGACATCTGATTGCTTCTAGCCAGGATTGAAACCCGACCGAATTGACATCAGTCGGTGATTCTACCTCTGAGCTCGGCAGATTTTAGCTTGTAATATACAATGTAAACACGCCAGTAGCCAAGAGTGTTAAAATTCTTTACTGAATAAATGATTATATATATATATATATATATATATATAGACAGAGAGAGAGAGAGAGAGAGAGAGAGAGAGAGAAACAGAGACAGAGACAGAGAAACAGAGACAGAGAAAAAGAGAGAGAGAGAGAGATCAGGAAAATTAATGGCAAAATGGAAAGAATTTTTCACGTGACACTCTTCGTCACATAGAAGCTAATCGGGCTAAAATGATGTCCACATCATTGCAGCTAAACATGTGGACTAACGAAAGGGAAGACGTTGGAATTCCAGATTTTTAAATGTACTTCTTTTCATATGTGTTTCTAAATACAGTCCAGCCAATTTCATTTACTATATATTTTTTAGCACATTTGTTATTAATTATCCTACATTAAAAATATCTGCCAAAATTGGGGAAACCTTATAAGAACACAGCTGCAAACTAACTGTATTTAATCTTGTGATTAAAAAAATTCTATAAAATTTCGTCGTAGAACATTGCTTTATGTCTTAATTAAAGTCGCAATTTTTATTACTTTGAGCAGCAAACACATTGGGTCTGTTGTTATGTAGACGATGACAATTGTGTTCATATAATCTCAGAGTTAGATTCAAGGTGTTTCTTCGATATATTTCTTATGGTAAATATTACCGGTGAGACAGTAAATAATATCGCTAAGATTTTTATTTTTCAATTACTTTTCGATCTAGTTTGTGCGAAGTCTATCACACAACCATCACTATCCTGCATTAAGATTGGAAGGTCTTCAGGATGACATCCTGTGACTTAAAAAAGATCATATAGGTGTTTCTCCATAGCTAGGTGTACAGAACAGTAGCAGACTCGTGATGTCGCGTACGATTGTAGAAATATTTTAGACGCGGGTCCATAGAGATGTGATTTAGTTGAATGCTTTCACCAGGGATTGTTAATTCTCGCTCTCAAAAACACTAAAACACAAACAAATTACATTACATTCAAACATCTAAACTTATTTATAAATGGAACTTTGTCTGTGTATGTATGTGTGTGTGTCTGTGTGTATGTGTATGTGGGTGTGTGTGTATGTGTGTGTGTGTGTGTTCCCGTTACCTATAGACTCCGAAACGGCTGAACCGATTTTCTTGAAAATTTACACGGTTGTACTATTAGCGTCTGCGAGTGTTTTTAGCTAGGTTTTGTGTCGAGGTACCCCCGATAATCGAAAAAATCGGGTTATAAAAGGAGTGGTCCGATTTTACTCAAATTTGATACACTCATAGACAAAGACATAAGAAACGATATTCAGAGGTTTCAAGGTTGCAGTTCTTACAATAGTGCAGAAAATCGATAATATATTTATATATATAAAAGGCAAGATGTTTGTGTGTGTGTCTGTTTATCTGCCTGTATATCTGTATTTTTCAGCCCTTTTATTTTAGTTTTTGCTTCGGGTTTGGATCTAAGTAGGTATAATTGTAGTTCTTAGTCTCAGCCATGATACCATTTACTCAGAGGACTTATTTAGCCTTCAAAATTCAGTTTACGACGAAAAAACATATTTGATATCGATAGCAGGAAATCAAAATTTGACTTATACCCATTCATTTTTCTTTCAGTCCTCAATTTCGTTTTAACTGAAAACAACTATTGCTTTTTAGTCTTTCGTGCAAACGTCCAAAGAGTCTGAGCTCCAGGACCACGGATTAGTTTTAAAACTTTCATTACACCCAAGCAACACCGGGCTATACTGCTAGTGAGAACAAACAAATAACATCCTTGATAATGGCCTGCGAAGGGGCTGAAAGCACTTGTAATATAGAAAATTATGGAACAGTTTACATTCTACATCTTCAGCAAAAAGGAAGTGTGTCAGAATACTGGAAAAATTAAATTAAAAATTAATAAAATCTTCCTTGTTCGTTTGTTTTTAACGAAACATGTTTAAATGAAAGATTGCTGCCCAAATATATATTAATATTTAATGTTAGGATTAAATAACACGTGCCTGATAATCAGTAAGAATTTTTTGTCTGGTGATAACATCTGAAACACATACGGCACTTCCATAGTTGCGCTGCGGATTTTAGTGTGAAATGGTTTTCTGTTTTGGTCAAACCACACTCATTATTCCATGGGAAGGTGTTAGAGATGCTGTTTATCAAGTCTATGCAACCCTCTCTTTGTAAACAAAGAGAGTGTTTGCTTGGGCTTGCTTTCTTGTAATAGATGTAATATATTAGATGTAATAACTTTTAGAAAAATCAAAATATTTTTCTCCTTCAGTTCATTCATTTCACCCATAACAGATTTTTTTTCATAATTTTTTTCCTCGTTTTACAGTTCTGATGAGAGAGGACGAAACCGGTCGACTGGTGATTTTATTTTAAAATTTTTGCATGGCTGATTATAGTAAAAAAAATTATTGTCTTCAAAGTCATAATAAAATTTTGTATCATTAAAAATATACTTTAAGAAAAGGCAAAACTCTGATTTAATTAGAGAATTAAATAAAATTTTACAGGTTAGGTCCAAAATTGGAACATTGAAAGCTAAAACAACTTTTTTGCAATCTTGTTTCCAACACCAGTTTTGTCCCTCTTTTTATTTCCTATCAGATTTGGCGGGCAAATTTAACGCCTGCCTGGAAGATAGAGAAGATATTTGTTAAAGATTTTATCTTGCAATTTTCTCGACATTGTTTTGGCCTATAAAAAGGATATAATGCTATGCCTTGGGACATGAAATATTTTGCCATATTTTGATAGGATCCGTTTTACCCTTTATGTAGGTCTGATAAATGCGCGTTGTCTTTCCAAGATGATGTGCAGGTTTCAGAATAATTTAAACATCTTATTTTTAAGAAATTAGACTGTGGGGTTGAACCAATTTGCTACAAAAAATGTCGTTAATTTTTCTTCTTATTGTCCCTCGGGGATTGAGCTTGCTATTTTGACCCATGGCCTAGACTTCAGCATTCCTCGTGTTTCTCTTGATAGGGAACATTTTGTCGGATTTTGAAGTACTTTATACTCAGGTATCTAAGATTCAACCCTTGTCTATAGATAAATCTAGTGACTCTCGAGCCAAATTGAATGATTTGGATCATTCATATGCCGGTTCTTCTATTTCTTCTTCGGAATCTAAATGGAGATGTAAACACCACCGGATCATTAAATTCCTTAATGACAACCATTCTTTAGTTATCACGTAACCAAATAAGGGTTCTGGTGTTGTCCTTATAGACCGGCAGGATTACATTAACAAAATGTTATCTATACATAATGATTCTTCCAAGTTTCAATGCCTTGTATCCATTGACACCCATGATTATACTCTGACCTCTGAAATTCAACTTCAGAAACGTCTTGTCAAATGGGTAAAAAGTGGTGTTCTTTCCTCTGAAATGTCTGAGGAATTAAGACCGTCTGGCTTCATTCGTCCCCGTCTTTATGGATTACCTAAGATTCATATAGAAAGTGTCCCGTTGAGAACCATATTTTCTATATTGGTGTCGTCTCAACATAAAGTTGTTAAGTAGCTGGCTATTGTGTTGCAAGCAGTTTTGCAGCTTTATAGTTCACTCTGTATTAAAGATTTATTTCCTTTTGCTAATTTTATTCAGAATCGCGATGCCAATAATGGATTTGTTTTTTTTACTTTGACATTTACAGATTTTTCACGTCTGTTCCTTTGTCAGAGACTCTCGATATTTGTAGTAATTTGCTATATCGTAGTCATTTCGTCCCGCGGCAATACCCGAAGACGTTTTCCTTGACATTTGCCACCATGTCTGTCGATTTCGGTTTTGACAATATTATATATAGTCAGATTGATGGTGTAGCGGTGGGTTCCCCATTAGGCCATTTTTTGCTCAAAATTCGACCCCCATGAGACGAGTGGAGAGATGGAATTCCGGTGATAGTCCTTAAGAGGTGTGCTCCTGAACTTTCCCCTGTCCTCTCTAAACTGTTTAACACTGCCTTTCTGTTCCTGCTTTCCTGCATGCTGGAAGTTCTTCTCAGTCGTTCCTGTATTTAAGAATTGTGGTGAACCCTCGGACCCATCCAACTATCGTCCTACCAGTCTTCTACCGATATTCGGGAAAGTATTCAAGGCCATAATCAATGCTGAAATAGTCCAACATCTTACTGCCCACAAACTCTTCCCTGACAGGGCATACGGCTTCCGCTTTGCCAGGTCCACGGCCGATTTGCTAACAACCGTAACGGAGTACAGGCTCCATGCCCTTGATGAGTCTGACGAGGCTCGCGCGGTTGTTCTAGACATCTCCAAGGCTTTTGACAGGGTTTGGCACTCTGGCCTCCTATGCAAGCTACGGGGTTACGGTATTACCGGTCGCCTGCTTGACCTAATCCAATCTTTCTTAAATAACCGCAAAATGAAGGTCGTTTTGAATGGGCATGCCTCTTCATCCTACAGGACGAATGCTGGTGTCCCACAGGGCTCTATCCAGGGCCCTACGCTCTTCCTTATTTTCATAAACGACCTCCCAGATGAGATCAGTTCCCAAGTAGGCATCTACGCAGACTACACCACAATATACTCCCGCACCAGTAAGAAACCTGTCGTGGCGGACAGACATAATCTCGCTGCTGACGTTGAACAGGATCTATACTCTGTGGTGAATTGTGGCAAGAAGTGGCTTGTCAACTTCAATGCGTCTAAGACCAAGCTGTTGTCGGTCAACCATCACAGGCAACCTCTCCTGCCTCCCATAAGCATGGACCAAGCGATTCTCCCTGAGAGCAACAAACTACGACTCCTAGGTCTTACCCTCTCCTCAGACCTCAAATGGAACCACTATATTGATTCCATAGCTAAATCTACTGCTAATAAAGTTTGGTTATTATGCCGATCCAGGATGCTTTGTTCCACCTGAATCCATCCTGCATATATACAAGACAACCATCCGTCCGTACATGGAGTACTGCTGCTATTTATGGTCAGGTGCCCCTGCCGTTCTCCTCAGTGTTCTCGACAGGCTCCAAAGGAGAGTCTGTAATGTGATAGATACTGATCTGGCGGATCGACTGCAGCCACTTCCCCACCGTCGAAATGTGGCCTCCCTTTGTCTATTCTATAAATACTTTCATGGCTTCTGCTTGGACGAACAAGTCACTGGTGCCTCCTCAACAGGTGTTTACTCGTGCAAACAGACTGGCAACTGGGTCCTACCCATTCACAGTCAGGTTAGCCAAATGCAAACGACAATTCTACTCCTGCAGCTTCTTCTCTCGCACTTCCCGCCTGTGGAACTCGCTTCCATATTCTTGCTTTCTTGACGGCTAGAACCTCCAGAAATTTAAATGCAATGTCAATACTCATCTATTAACAACTGGACTCTAGCTCTCTCCCCACCGCTATATCCTTCCATTTCTCTCCACCTATGTATCTGTCATCGCACCTGCATTCTCAGCTTTCTATTGCTCCTTTCTAACTAGTTTGTACTCCTCACTCTTTTCTAATTAATCTTTTTACAGTTATGTAGCCCCCCCCCCCAGCTCATCAGTGGCATTTCTGCCTTGCTCGGGGTGAAATGATTAAAAAAAAAGATATACGTGTGGGTTTTCATGAGGAGAGCCTATTTTTAAGTTCTTCCAGGCCCACGGTCTAATTCCGTTATGTTGATGACACATTTTGAGTTTTCAACAATGAATCGGAGTTTGACCAATTATTCTCTCAACTCAATGGTGTTCATCCTGGCCTTAGATTTATAGTAGATAAGAAGATCAGTGGTTCTTTGCCCTTTTTAGAGGTTGGGGTTCATAGAATACCATCCTCTTTCTTTTTACAGTTTATAGGAATCTTGTGGTGCATTGGATATTGGCTCGGAACGAGAAATCAGGGAGTCGAGTTCGAATTCCAACTGAATTCATTCCATTCACTTACGCGCAAATACACTTGGGAAAGGTATTAATCCGTCTCATCCCTCCAGTTATGGGTTAAATAACAGAACAGATTGGGTTCTATACCCTGGGTCGGCAACCAGTCTACCGCAGAAAGCAATGGCAATCTACTGCGGGATAATATTCTACACAGTCAGTCATGTCTCTTACCGGACATGATCGCCCAAGCGTGTATCACGTATGGCACTTAACTGACTGGCTTTTACGGGTCTCTACACTAGATGCGATTCGTTTTGTTCTAAACAACAAAAGATTAATTTGTTTAAGATTTTGACCCATAGGGCGTTAATGAATTCTTCAGATGACACCTTGAAAGATGAAATTTGTTGTCTCCTTCCAATATTAACAAAAAAAAAAAAAAACTCTCAAAGACCTGATGAAGCTTCTTGTAGGATCATCAGACATATGAGATAATGAGATAAACTGAACTCCATAGTTTTGTATGCAGCCAATATGCAGCTTAATGATGTTGCTGCTGCTGATACTGACAATGATGTTGCTACTGATGATGATGTTTGTGATGATGATGCATACCGGATTTTTATAAGTATTTAATTAAAAATAAGTTGTATTTTTTTTTTACAAAATGTATAACGCATTTTACGCTCATCGTCGCAGTGTAATAGTTACGCAGCATGTCTCGCTACAACATTTACGACGAAATAGTGAGTTTGATCTACTCTAGTTGCCTCCTACTTTCGCCCTTATGCTATACCTAAGCTACGCTTAGAAAAGTACCGTTTGGATTACTTCGACATGGTTTAATAGTTAGCATGTTTTTATGTTAGGTACTTTACGACTTAGTAGTAAATTTGATCACCACTCTGTGTCCCGTCCTTTCGACGTTGTGTCATAACTATGGTATGCTTAATAAATTCCAATAATATAATGTATTTTATTGAGAAACCGATAATTAATATTTATGCAACTGCCAAAATATGTATATATAGTCATCCGCATGCATATATATATATATATATATATATATATATATATATATACACACATATTATGGCGTGAAAGACAAAAAAGTTTACTATAATCGGCCATGAATCGAAATTTTAAAATCTGAAAAGCCAGGTGTTTATGCAACAGTTAAAACTGGGTTACGTGTTACGCGTAAAGTTAAATAGCATAAAGTATTAGTTATAGGTTTAACTTAATAATGTATTAATCATAGGTTGCTATATAAAGTATTTAATATAGATCTCTATTGATTATTTAAGTAGTTCAATTAATTATTGGTTTCCATTAATTATTAAGTGGGGTCAATTAATTTTAGGTTACCATTAATTATTTAAAGGAATGAATTAATTTGAGGCTTCCAATAATTATTTAAAGGATTCTATTAATTTGTCGTTTCCATTAATTATTTAAAAGAATCTATTCATTTTAGGTTTCCATTAATTAATATAATAATAAGATATTTCAATTCCTCATTAATAAAGAATTGGTTACACGTGCTCTGTTCCGAGGATGGTAGTCATTGTTGAAATTTTAAATAATACTAAACACGGTAGAATATGAAGTCAACATGCCACATACTTTCGTGTAGATATCAAGTTCATTTATTCTTTTACCCTGAATGAATTCAAAACCCTCCAGAAAAAAATACCTGTGCAAAAATACCAAAAATTAAAAAAAAATAACGGTCACTAAAAAGGCTTGATATTAACTTCATAGCAAAGATAAATAAGTATAATTAGGCTACCATAAAAAATCGCATCTATGCTGATGTATATATGATATAGACCCATTTGTGATGGCATGATAACCAATATATATATATATATATATATATATATATATATATATATATATATATATGTATCTATGTATGTGTGTGTTTATGTGTGTATGGGGGGGGTTCAAGAAAAAAGACAGAGATCGAGATCCAATTAAAGAGGTTTATTTCAAGGCATAATTTCTTTTTGTTCAATCAAAAGCAGGGGATTACAACGTTGGAAAGAGATTATTTTTCGAATAATAACAGAGGAAAAGGGCTAAAACAAAGAAGCAGCGCATGGATCTATGCACAAAAAATGAGAAACCCTGAAGAATATTTACTTGAAATTCAGTGATAAAAATTAATATGAAAGGAATAGTGCAGATTTATTTCAATCACAATTCAAAACGCATGTATATGTCTTTCTTCCCGTGTTCAGCCCTTTGGTGCATTTCCACGAAAATATTAATGAACTGAAACTCTATATAAATATATATATACATATATTCACAATAAAATATATATATATATATATATATATATATAATACCTGAAAAATAATAATATACATATGTGCAACCTTTATTAATTCAAGTCAAGATATATATATATATACATATATATATATATATATATATATATAATACCTGAAAAATAATAATATACATATGTGAAACCTTTAATAATTCAAGTCACTATATATATATATATATATATATATATATATAGTTGGGCGTGTGTGTACAGGGGTGGAAAAATATATTTGGACATTAGCAACCGATTTATCTTATATGTTTCAATGCGTAGATTTATTTTTAAATATATATATGTCAATTTTTTACTGTTTTAATCATTTCATCCAAATGACACTAAATATTAAGTGATCTAAACTTATTTATAGATGAAACATTTTCTCTCTGTGTGTATGTGTGTGTGTATATGTGTGTGTGTCTGTGTGTGTGTGTCCCCGTTTCCTATAGACTCCGAAACGGCTGAACCGATTTTCTTGAAAATTTACAGTTTTACTATATCGATTCTTATGTCGTTGTCTTTGAATGTATCAAATTTGATTAAAATCGGACCACTCCTTTTATAACCCGATTTTTTCGATTATCGATTTTCAATATTTATCTGATTACCTCGACACAAAACCTAGCTAAGAACACTCGCAGACGCTTATAGTACAACTGTGTAAATTTTCAAGAAAATCGGTTTTCAATATTCAATATGTCAGCAGTTTCGTGCTTGACAAAATTTATTTTACATTTGTCTATGTTTAAAATATTGCTGTCAAATATAGTTTGTTACACTTGCTATATATCCAGAGCACCTTCATAAAACTGAAAGAAAAATAAATAATATTATTGGTCCTGATCTGACATTTTGATTTAAGACACACTCCTACTGTCGTAATGTTGTCTTCCTGTGTCTTTTTTTATAAATGCTTTCCTAGCAATTTTTCGGAAGACCTCTTTGCTATGGTACATAGATTTCATAATTTAAGCACAGTACTAGATTGGATGTGCGTTGTGGTACAGTGGATATCGGCTCGGAACGAAAAATCGGGGAGCCGAGTTCGAATTCCAGTTAAATCCATTTTATTCACTTATCCGCAAAGGTATTAATCCGTCTCTTCCTTCCAGTTATGGGTTAAATAGCAGGACAAACTGGGTTCTATAGCCTTGGTCGGCAACCAGTCTACCGCAGAAAGCAATGGCAACCTACTGCGGGATAATCTTCTGCACAGTCAGTCATGTCACTTTCGAGACTTGATCGCCCAAGCGTGTATCACGTATGGCACTTAACTAACTGACTGACTAGATTGGCGTTAAGGTTTCATCAGTTTACAGCTGAGTTGGCTTGATATAACTGTTGGTTCTATGCTAACAGTTACTTTTTTTCGATCTACTGATTTGGGAAACTCTCTTCAATCTCCATGCTTTCTAGCCAACATTAATCTTCAACAATTTAAATGCAATGTCATTCGTTATCTACTATTCCCATGATTACTCTTCTTTTGTTCTTGCCTCTTTAATAATGTTTGATTTCTTATTTTTTTCACACCTTGTCTTAGTGGCTTTGTTTGTTTTTGAGGCTTAACGACCTATCAATCCTTATGGGATCATTTTAAGGTCATAACCAGTGATTTTTGGGTAAGGTTATTTTATCTTTACAACGTTTTTCTTTTCAAGATTCATTGGGATTTGTTTGTAAGAGCAGGGTCCCCAAGTCCTACCCTTGTTATTTAACCCTTAACTGGAGGGAATGAACGGATTAATATCTTTCCCAAGGTACCAGTGCTTAAGTGAATGCAGGGTATTCAACTGGAATTCGAACTCGGCTCATCGATTTCTCTTTCCGAGCCGATATCCACTACACCACAACGCGCATCCGTCACTATACGCTTACAGCACCTGGTATTCCCAAGCGGTCACCCATCTAAGTACTGACCAGGCTCAACGTTGCTTAACTTCGGTGATCGAGCGAGAACCGGTGTATTCAACGTGATAGGCCGTAAGCTCTTAGTGGCTTTACTGCCTTGCTTGAGATGAATGCGATTAAAACATCTTTTTTTTATTTCATTACTCTCTCGTTTACATTAATTTAATATACACAATGTCTGGCCCAAGAATCGAACTCATCATTTCTATCTCACCAAATTACGCCTCATCCCCAAGATCTAGACAAAAGTTATGGGTTTCTAGCTAAAGATTGCTTTCCAAAACTGAAGAAAGTATTAAGAAACATTCTTTGATAAAAAATATATAATCCCCTGTGATGTGATATCAGTATTCTAATATGGCAGTGAATGCGAGAAAATTTCCTCCCAAATGGAGAAAAACTTAGGATGTGCATTGTGGTGCAAAGAAATCGGAAAGCCGGGTTCAAATTTCAGTTGAATTTTTTAGATTCGCTTTACACTTAATAAAGGTTTTAATCCATCTTTTCTCTCTCCAGATATTGGTTATTGTCTACCGCATAAATAAACGGCAATTTCTGCCTCGTCCGTCCTGGATCCAAAGAAATATGATCGCCCAAGCGTGTATCACTTGACTGACTGTTACCTCGCCAGTAAGATGAAGGGGTTTACGTTGGGTTAACACACCTATTCGTAAAAAAGGCAAGTTACAGAAGCATCGAAGATTCCTTCGTCATTAAACTCTGCTCCACCGGAAGTGATGGAGTGATTTAGGAGAAAAGATTTGAGGCATGAAAAAAACGGGCGTCTAAAGGAGAGTGAGAATAGGATCGAAAACTTCTTTGTTGATAATGTATGCCCCACTCGAAGCGATGTTTTTTTTTTTTAGAAGAAGAAAAGACTTAAGGCAACAAAAACGTACTTCTAGAGGAGACTGAAAATCGCATCGACGATTTCTTCGTCAATAACCCATGCTCTACTGGAACTGATGGGGTGTTTTAGGAGAAAAGACTTGAGACGACAAAAATGTGCTTGTAGAGGAGACTGAGCATGTGCAAAATAAGAAAGTTTTTAAGTAAAATTGAAACAGTGAGAACACTTAGAATTAAGATGCAATTGTAATTAGTTGGAAATATAGTGAGGAAAGAGCGTTTGGAAAATTTGGTACTCACCGGATATATTAAAGATAAAAGCAGTAGTAGGAAACATTGATTTTCCAACCTAACAAACTAGTTAAAATAGATGATAGAACAAGATGTGGTCGATATAGTAAAAGAAAACTTCTTATTTTTATATGCGTCACCCAAACAAAAAGAAAATGCCACTAAGACGCAAATGGTCACTGGCAGTGAAAGAGAATGAAAGGGAAATAAAAAAAACAGGATTCAGGAAGACAAAAGACGATAACAATGCCACTAAGATGTAAGGCGTTACGGGGAATGACTGAGAATGAAAAGTCCTTATTGAAGAGAAAGAATAATGAAAGAATAGATTTTAGGAAGACAAAAGATCACGTCTGACGTTGCACTTAAGTTTTTTAGAACGTATGAAGCAGGGAAGCAAGATTATGAAGAGAATTCTAATGGTTAGAAGTGCAAAAAAGAAGCTATTTGAATAGAATTTACAGTTGCATCTAAGTATTTTAGCAGTGAAATAATGAGACCTAACTGCCAGTCTTGTTACTAAGGAGAAAACACCATTGGAAGATATTTCCATGAAAATATTTATAGAAAAGACAGAAAGAAGCCACGTCACGCCGATGTTTAAACTGACAGAGTTCGAGAAGCCAGGTCAAAATTAATACAAATCCTTCTTTGGATACTGTCGAGAATCGCTAAAAACGAAAAGAAAGAAAGTCGTGAATAATCTCGATATCCGTATGTTGAACCAAGCTTTTAAAAAAATCAGCCCCACACCCTCCATTATCGTCTCATTCCGATATTAGCTTATTTTAAACACGACAACGCTTTGTCATTTGCTCTATTTTCAAAAGCAACTCATTTATTTATTGGTGCATGCGTTTTTCTTGAAACCTCGTCAGTTGTGAGAAGCTGACTAAGACGGTGAAGGAGAAAGAAGAATGTGGTTGTTGGTGAGTGTGAATTTGATGTCAGCACAGGCTGGCATATGGTGTAACTGACACCCATTTGTCAAGGGACCTAACTCCACCAATTCCTAATTATCTCCTCCTTACTGATGGCTTTAGACAGACAGACGAACAACTCACTTATACTAATAAGAATTGAATTATTGGTGGAAACAAATTCAAATTCCCAGGAATTGTTAATAATTTAATTTAAAACGCACTAAATATAAATATTTAAACGAAAAATACTATTTTGTTTAAAAAACGTAAAATGTATAGAATAATAAATGTGACTTAAATTTCTTATTTAAACAGCTTCCGAGATCTGAAGTTTCAAGTAAGATACAATGTATTTATTATAGATGAGTGGATCACCCATAAACATGCTAAATTTCATTTAAATTTACTAATAATTACACGTATTTTTTATTTATATTTGCAATAAATGTCATATTATATTATAATCTTATTATATTGCAATAATTATTATTACTGATATTATACAATTGTGCCTGGCTCCATTATTTTGTATGTTGGACCCAACTTGAAAAAATTAACCCCTACACCCTCCATTATTGTCTTATTCCGATACTAGTTTATTTTAAACACGATATCATTTTGTCATTTGCTCTATTTTCAGTCGCTAATTATTTATTTAATGGTGTATGTGCGTCTCTTGAAATGACATCAATCAAAAAATTCAGACGAAGAGGGTGAAGGAGAAAAAGGTATGTGGTTGTTGGTGTGTGTGAATGTGATGTCAGCAAACGTTGACATATTTTAATAGTGATCATTTCGACTGACACTCAAGCATCAAGGGAACTAACTCTATCAGTTCCTAATTATCTCTTCCTTACTGATGGCTTCGGGCAGGCGGACGGACAGATCTTGTATTATCGTTAGGATTACTATTTTTTCTGTTATTATCTTCAACCCTAGTCTTACATCCACTTACTCAAGCTCACTAAGTATGTTATAGGTTGTTTTCCTCTGTCGTCCTTGCTTTCAATCTTCCCCTGTGAGCATCATATTTTCTAAGTTCTATTATGGGTCCGAGAAAGCTTAGCTCTCTCTTCGTGGTGTTTAGTATAAGTTTTATTTTGTTTAAATGTACTCTAAAGTTTCGCCGTTGCTTACATGTTCCGTCCATAGTATCCTCAATATCCTTCTGTAGAAGCACATTTCAGATCTCTCCTTCATCTTTGAGGAGAACGTCCAGCGCACATTGCCATAGAGGAAGTCATATTTCACGTAACAGTTTAGTACACTTTTTCTTGTTTCCAGTGATATTTTTTCTATTTTTTAATACTTTGCATAGCTTTTGAAATTCATTTATTTATTTTATTATATTTTATAATTATATCGCTCAAAGTAAGGCAGTTTACTGCCACTGGTGCGCAGTGGGTTTCATAGTTGTTATGAGAAAGAGTGACAGGTTATGCGGGTGTCAGGAAGTTGGTAAGTGGAGGATTAGAAAACTGATGAGAATGCAATGGACAGAGCAAGAAGCATTAGAGAGAGAGATGATGCAAGTCAGTGAGATAGATGTCTATTGACTTTACATTTAAATTCTTGGAGATTGTAGCTATCAGGAAAGAAAGTAAACGGAAGGGAATTCCACAGGCGGGAAGTGCGAGAGAAGAAGCTGAGGGAGTAGAATTTGCGTTTACGTTTTATTGGTTTGACAGTAAAATGTTTATGGCTATTCCAATACTTCTTTGGATTTCAAAGTCACACTTTCCGTCCTCTGTTAAAACAGTTCCTCGCAAAAGTATTTGCAGAACCAAGTAACTTGGACTCCTGAGGCAATGGGATACTAGGCATTTTCTTAATACAGGACTTTAAGTTTACTGCTATAGGTCCTAGTAATTGAGACAAATGTAGCATGATAATCCCATATTAGAGCAATAAATCCAGAGGTCAGTGTCTTTTCAAAGTTTGTCAATTTCTTTGAACTTAGGCTTATTGTCAGTAAGAACAACCCCATCCACGAAGAACCTTTTTTTAATAGATTTTATTGTTGATGTCTGGTTTGGTAAACTCAAGGATGAGTTCTGTTTGAGTTATTATGATTATTATTATTATTAATAATAATAATAATAATAATAATAATAATAATACCAAAATCTTGTCTATTAATTGATATGGCTTGCCCAGCGGATTGTAACATAGCAACCAAGAAATTCTAAAAAATGTCAAAATATAAAGATCTGGAAATTGAAATAGAAAAAAAAGTGGAAATTAAAAACAAGAATCGTACAAGTGATAGTAGATGCCCTTGGAATGATAAAAAATGAAACAAAACAACACATTGAAAGAATCCCTGGAAACTCCAGATTAAGAGATATACAAATAATGTCTTGTTAAGTAGAGCCCACACACTAAGGAAAACTTTGTCTATGTAAAGCTAGGCATGATAGGGGAGATATAATAAACATGAAATGAAGCCATAACAACACCCCACGACTTGCCTTAGGTCTTCCTGCAGACATGGTTGGTAATGCTGTCAAAACCAAAATCGAAAAATGATGAAAAATGACAACATAATAATAATAATAATAATAATGATAATAATAATAATAATAATAACAACCCTTTACCTCAATAACAACCCTTTACCTCAATCATATAAATGGAACCTATACGTCTGATGAAATAAACATCAAAAGAGGTATATTTCAAGGTGATTCTTTATTTCCCTTACTATTCTGCATATCATTAATAGCACTAACCAGTCAACTTAATAAGACAGAATGTGGTTATAAAATAGGCCAAAAGAAAATAAGCCATCTATTTTACATGGATGACTTAAAGTTATATGCTAAGAATGATAATGAGCTGGAAGGTCTTCTGCAAACTGTAAAATGCTTCAGCGAAGACATTGGAATGAAATTTAATTTGAATAAATGTGCTAAAGCTACAGTTTTACGTGGATCAATACAAGAAACATCCTCAATTAGCCTAGACCCTGCTGTAACAATAAAAGAATTGAAACCAGATGAAGCTTATAAATACCTAGGTGTAAATGAGAGCGAAGACATTCACCATAAAAAATGAAAGAAATAGTGCGTAAAGAGTACTATAGAAGGCTACGAATGATATTAAAAACTGAATTAAATTCACAGAACAGAGTTATGGCCATTAATAGCCTTGCAATCCCAGTTGTCCAATATAGCTTCAACATCTTAAACTGAACTCTAAACGACATCAGGCGAATGGATGCTAAAACAAGAAAGCTTCTTTCTAAGCATAAGATGCATCATCCGAAGGCTGATGTAGACCGTCTATACATACCCCGTAAAGAAGGTGGAAGGGGTCTTATTCAGCTGGAATTGTCATACAAGACAACAACTATTGGCTTACTAACATACATAGAAACAACAAAGGATTGGATGATACAATTAGTAAGGCAACATGAAGAAAGAAAGAAAAAATATTCAATAATAAAAGAAGACAGTAAATACAAACAAGATTTACAGTTAGTAGATTCTGTAGAAAAGCAAAACAGAAGCCAAGAACCAACTATTGCGGCAAAAAATATGAAAATGAAAGCCAAAGATAAAGCTCTTGAAAAGATGAAACAGCGCTGGCAAGACAAACCTCTGCATGGCCAATATCCAGTACGTGCCAATAAATCCAATGTTGACAAAGTTAATACTCATCGATGGTTACGTGCATCTGGATTAAAGTCTGAAACTGAAGGATTTATACTTGCAGAACAAGACCAAAGTCTTTTCACGAGAAACTTTCAGGCAAATATTATGCATAATAATATGGATCCAAAATGCAGGTTTTGTGATAAACACCAAGAAACAATAGACCACCTAATCTCAGGCTGTTCTGTGCTTGCCCCAAACGAATATAAAAATCGCCACGATAGAGTTGGGCAATATTTACATTGGACAATGTGCAAACATTATGGAAAAGCTGTAAACAAACACTGGTATGAACATCATCCAGCACCGGTTACAGAAATAGAAGATGTAACCATTCTATGGGATTACACCATCTACACAGACAGAAAAATTGAAGCAAACAGGCCAGACATTATTGTTAAAAACCAGAAGGAGAAAACTTGTCTATTAATTGATATGGCTTGTCCACGGATTGTAACATAGCAATCAAGGAATTTGAAAAACTGTCAAAATATAAAGACCTGGAAATTGAAATAGAAAAAATGTGGAAATTGAAAACAAGAGTTGTACCAGTGATAGTAGGTGCACTTGGAATGATAAAAAATGGAACAAAACAACACATTGAAAGAATCCCTGGAGACCCCAGCTTAAGAGATATACAAAAAATTGTCTTATTAAGTACAGCCCACACACTAAGGAAAACTTTATCTATGTAATGCTGGGGATGATAGGGAAGATAGAAAAACATGAAATGGAGCCATAACAACACGCCACTACCTGCCTTATGTCTCCCCGCAGACTTGGTTGGTAGTGATGCCAAAGCAGAAATCGAAATATGATGAAAAATGACATAATAATAATAATAATAATAATAATAATAATAATAATAATAAAAGCAGTCAAAGACCGCAAACCAGCCCCAATGAAATACCGACATAATCTCAGATTAGCAAGCGATGATTACACTGGTCTGCAAAAACAATATTTTCATGGTTATTGGATTATTTGGCGTAAAACTTAATTTCGCTATGCTGATTCTGAATGTAACATCCATTTTGCATCAACAAGTAATAAGTTTTTTTCTTTGAAGATACTTGTATTTTTGTTTCATTTTTTTTTTGTTTTTTTTTGCAATTGTTTTGTAATTGTCAAAATATACCCATATTGACTCAACATTAGACTTGAAATCTACGAAGAAAAATCAACTGTAATAATTTCAAAACCTATCGCAGCTATTGCTTACTTGATAATGAAAATATATAAAGGTGTTATGGAAGACGCCTTATGTTATTCTTAATGGCAAATTTCAAAGGAAAAGTAGTAGAATTGTTGGTAAAATATGCAAAAACATACAAAAGTTTCACTGTGTCCGTGCATCATGTAATCTATAAAGAACAATAAAATTTTATTTATAAAATAGAATAAAGAAACGGCTTGCAAATTTAAGGAGAGGCATCCTTAGCAGTCATTGTTGCAATTTAGGGACGAGTATTTTTAACAAACTTTTCCAGTGATTGTAACAATTTAGACTATAGCATTCTTTAGAGAGTATTCTTAAAAGTCATTTCCAGAGATTGTAACAATTTTAACAATTTAGACTGTGGCATTCTTAGCAGTCGTTGTTGCAGTTTAGAGAGTGAGTATTCTTAGCAGTCTTTTCCAGTGATTGTAACAATTTAGACTATGGCATTCTTAGCAGTCATTGTTGCAATTTAGAGAGCAAGTATACTTAGCAGTCATTTCCAGAGATTGTAACAATTTAGACTGTGGCATTCTTAGCAGTCATTCCCAGAGATAAGAACAATTTGGGGAGGAGCATTCTTAGTAGTCATTTCAAGAGATGGAAACAATTTAAAGAGGGACATTCTTAGCAGTCATTCCAAGAGATTACAAGAATTTAGAGAAGGGAATTCTTAGTAGTCATTGTTGCAGTTTAGAGAGGGGCATTTTAACAGTAATTCTAAGATATCTCAACAAGTACGTGGATGGAGCATTCTTAGCAGTCATTCCCACAGATTACAGCAATTTAGGAAAGGGGGTATTCTTAGCAGTCATTTAAAGAGATTACAACAATTTAGGAAGGAAGCATTCTTAGAAGTCATTCCAAGAAACAAATTTGGGAGAAATTACTTTTTCTTGACTGCCCGGAATGCTGATGTACAGTGTCCATTGTATGCTCTTGCATCATTCTTATGTCTCAACGCCCTTGTTACGTTTCCTTCATTAATTTGATGTCCTGGTGCAATTCTTCACTATTTTAATCGCCAACATCTCTACAGTTTTCGATTAATCTTTCCAGATGTCTATTAAAGAAATGCTCCTGTTAGTACCAACTTCACAAAAGCATTCCAGCATATCTGCAACAAGATTCTTGTAGTTATCGGAATTATGATTATCTAAAATAAATGTCACAACCCCTGAAAATGAATTTCGTGCATTTGATTCATTCGAAGTGATAATACTAATAAAGTTTTCATCTATAATATTTTCCTGGTGTCTGGACTGTCAAAAACTTATTTCGGGTACAATAGGTATGTTATGGTTCATATGTACCACTGCCACTCTCTGGAAGCCCTGCTCTTGGTGCTAATATTGCATGTCAAATGATTCTGTTAGCATTTCCCATAATTATTGTATAAATTCAATACACGGTAAAGTGAATGCAAGATGCACTTCAGGTACAATGGCTGGGTGTGATGTACGTTATGGATCAAATGTGCTGTTAACACCTTTTGACTGTTCACTTTTTTCTCACGACCCCCTGTATCTTTCTACCGCCTACAAGGAACACAGTAATCACACTTTGAAAATCACTGACCCAGAAAATTCTTGAAAATGGTAAAAAGTGTGAGGGCTCTTAATCAAGAAAGTGTGTGACTTCTTCCGATATGTTCTATCTTTACACGTGTCAAATAAGAGTAAAAATGGATGACTGCTTTTACATCTGGATGGGAGCTGCACATCTCTCACATTCCAACCCGGATGGAGTTCAAAATCGTTTTCGTAATCTTGTAAAGGAACACTTATTTTCTATTTGGCAATCTTCTTCACAGTTATGCTCAGCAGCCTCGAGATATTTGAGAAAGACGTAAGAGTAATTAAGAATGTCTTTTGGCAGCAAACTATCTGCATACAGGCAGGTAACGAATTCAGCAAATATACAAGACTATTTTAAGGACCCTTGATGTTATGCCAGGAATTGTAATCGGGGTCCACAATTTGAATAACATAAGGTACGCAGATGATACAGTACGGATTGCATACACAGAAAGAAAACTACAAGTCCACCTACAGAAAGAAGTTGAAGAGAGTGACAAAAAAAGACAACAAATAAACTGCAAGAAAACCAAATGCATAGTCATCAGTAAAAATAGCAGCCGAAAATGACAAATACAGGTGTGGGATACAAGAACAAAACGTTAAATATCTGACGGAAAGTGCGACACAGAGATCCGAAGGCGAATTGACATGGTGAAAGACGCGTTCCAGAAGCCGATGAAAGTATTATCAGACAGTAAACTTGCGCTAGAAAGAAGAGAGTACAGCTGGTATAATCAAAAATAAACGTTAGCTAGAATATTGTTTCAGTCCTCTCAGATTTTTTTTTTTGATAAGTGTACAAAGGTTAAATTCTGGAAATGGGAATAAAGTGAAATAAAAATCTCGCTGGAAATAGATTTGTTAATTTGAAAACTTGAATGATGCAATCTGGAAGGAGAAACGAAATTACGTCAATAGAAATATTGCTATTTCATCGGTTAAGCCAAAAGAATAAAGACCTTCCGCCTCATGATACGAGCTGAGAGTAATCTCATTGGTTTAAAGTTTGTTTTGTATGGACACCCAGTATCCGTCATGCACCCTTCAAAAGAATTTGGGACACGCATAAGTACCAGAGCCGAGAAGGCCAAAATTAGTTGGAGTTGGAGCTGAGCTTTGAGACCAGTTGTGATGTAACGACTGAGGGAAAATTGTTCCCAACTAGGAGCCACGACCAAAAAGCGTGGTCGCTTCCCATAGAGTCCTGGCTGAAAATGTAAAGAAACCTAGAGAAGCCTACCGCCAACCGACTTTAAAGAGTCAAAGTCAAATAACGCGCCTCCGATAGCGTCCTATCTGAAGATGTATGGAAACAGAAATAGCCTAGAAAGCTTTCAAGTTGAAGATAGATTGGTTGCCGCGCCGAGCTAATGAGACAAGCTGAATTACCGCCGCCGTCACAAAGACCCAACTTCGGCTGTTTTCGTAGGGCTTCGGTGAAAAGCCTTGATAAGACTTAGTTTTAAAACCGTCAAAACTGGAAGAAAAACTTGAAATCTCCGATTGAAGTGAACTGTTTGGGGTCCAACGTGATGTAGTTACTGAATTAAATAAAGAGTTGATGTACTAGAAATTAGGGTTGAAGACCCCGAGTACTAAAAATTCACTGGCAAGAAGAAAAACTGAACAAGAGAAATTGGTCCAGTGTCATATGTAATTTGAGACCAGATAGCTGGTCAAACAAAGAGAGCTCATGCCAATGATTTAAAATTAGCTGAGATTGCTAATTTTGGAAATGAGTGAGCCCAAAGATCGGGGAAATAACAGAGGAGCGATCCTGTGGGACCAGAATGGCTGGGAACATATAAAGATTCTGAAGCAGATGAAAAAAAAGGAGAGGTAGAATAACAACCCGTTACAATGGACCCAATAACAGAATAGCAAAAAAAAAAGCTCATGAAGAAGTCCAAGAATAGAAGTTGAAACTTCGTAAACTAGAAATCGAATCAAGTAAAGGAAAATAACAAGAATAAAAGTAGTGGTGGTTGGAGAAGATATGTGGGTGGTAAGCATGCCCTGGTTGAAAATCTCTCGTCGGTGCGACATAATGGCCATTTGTGGTAGCGGCAGGTCATGACCTCAAAATGCGACGCACCTTGTCTGAAACAATCACCCTACTAATAGTTAATTAACGAGAAAAGAATTAAAATCTAAAAGGGAACTTGAAGTTGAAAAGACAATAAGAGAGAAGATCTAAGTGAGGAATTGTCTGGGTTAAAAGGAATCTGAACAATTATACGGAAATATGGGATCCCATATTAAAGAAATTCCCCAATATTACGTTAAGGCAAAGGTCTGGGTAGATGGTAAGAACAATCCTATTAATGTGGTCAGCCGTGATAGGTAATTAATATTCATTACTGTAATGGTGGGAGTAAAATGGAAATTTAAACGGAATCGATTGAAAGTCATTTTGGCAAGTTGCACTAAAAAAAAAAAAAGATAAAAAAAGGGAGTTACCATACAGTGTCCACTTTCCTGAGAAACCAACCCCAGCGGAGCAGAAGAGAACAGTGTCCAAGAAGAAGAAATCATGAAAAAGTATAAGCCTTATCAGGAGGGGAAATCAACTTTGAAAAATAAACTTTGAAAACAACTTTTAAAAAAATAGTGGTTTGGATTTTTAAAGTTCTTTCAAAGATTTAAAGGACAGGATGGCTATGGAAGGGATATAACAATATTTTGATACATATGATAATATAATATTGCATGTGGAAATATATAATACTATAATAATGCATGTGGAAAAACATGATACTGTTTTAGTACGATGAAGCGAAAGAAATTATTACTAGTGGTATTATTAATTCTGCAGTTTATTGTCAATCGCAATATGAGTTAAGTTAAAAACAGATATTTAGTACAAAACGGGTAAAATCTGAAAATCTAGCTGAAAATTGAAGAAAATAAAAAGGGAAAATATATTTTGCAGGTATAAAATCAATAAGTCAGACGAGTCATCATTGTCAACCATCGTGTGATATAAAGCGGAAGTATTTCCAGCTGGTAAAATCAAAAATAAACGTTAGCTAGAATATTGTTTCAGTCATATCACAATTTTTGGGATAAGTGTACAAAGGTTAAATTCTGAAAATGGGAATAAAGTGAAATATAAATCTTGCTGGAAAAGAATTTGTAAATTAGAAAACTTGAATAATGCAATCTAGAAGAAGGCGAAAAGAAATTACGTCAATAAAAATAGTGCTGTTCCATCGGTTAAACCAAAGGAATAACCCCCCCCCCCCATGATACGAGCTGAGAGTAATCTCATTGGTTTAAAGTTTGATTTGTATGGACACCCAGTGTCCGTCATGCACCCTTCAAAAGAATTTGGGACACGCATAAATACCAGAGCCGAGAAGGCCAAAATCAATTAGAGTTGGAGCTGAGCTTTGGGACAAGTTGAGATGCAACGATAGAAGGAAAAGTCTTCCCAACTAGGAGCCACGACCAAAGAGCGTGGTCGCTTCCCAGAGTCCTGGCTGAAGATGTAAAGAAACCTAGAGAAGCCTGCCGCCGACCGACTTAAAAGAGTTAGTCAAATAACGCGCCTCCGATAGCGTACCGTCTGAAGTATGGAAACAGAAAGAGCCTAGAAAGAGTCAAAGTTTGGATTGGTTGCCGCGCCGATCTAAGTAGACAAGACGAATTACCGCCGTTGTCACAAAGACCCAACTTCGGCTGTTTCCGTAAGGCATCGGTGAAAAACCCTGATAAGACTTAGATTTGAAACCATCAAAACTGGAAGAAAAACTTGAAATCTCCGATTGAAGTGAACAACCATTACTCTGAAACAAAAACTTTCGCTCCTTTGTAAAAACAGGAATTCGACGAACAACATTCCAAAAATTTTTACCAACTTAGTCGAACAGCAGTTTCTCCTAGAAAGGGGAATGCATGTTCTGGACCTGACTCACACACACACACACACACACACACACACACACACACACACATATATATATATATATATATATATATATGGTAAAATTATCCGTTTTCTCAAGAAGAAACATGTGTTGTTCCAGCAGCTAGTACTGTTTTCGATTGAAATTCATAAAATCACTCTTTTAAAGCTATCTCCTTCTATTTGATTTTGTGTGGAATGTTGACATTTTAATTTTCTAATTATTTCTTTTCGAGTAACATGTGCTATCTATGTGACTTTTCGAGTAACATGTGCTATCTATGTGACTTTTCAAGTAACATGTGCTATCTATGTGACTTTTCAAGTAACATGTGCTATCTATGTGACTTTTCGAGTAACATGTGCTATCTATGTGACTTTTCGAGTAACATGTGCTATCTATGTGACTTTTCGAGTAACATGTGCTATCCATGTGTCTTTTCGAGTAACATGTGTTATCTATGTGACTTTTCGAGTAACATGTGCTATCTATGTGACTTTTCGAGTAACATGTGCTATCTATGTGACTTTTCGAGTAACATGTGCTATCTATGTGACTTTTCGAGTAACGTGTGTTATCTATGTGACTTTTCGAGTAACATGTGTTATCTATGTGACTTGTTACTGTTTTTAACATTCCTGAAGTGAAGTTAAATGGATTAACTCCGACGTATTTTTAATCCATTTTTTTAAACGATATCTTTAATGGATACTCGTATTTGAGTAGCTGCTCTGTATCTCATAACTAAATAGTATATTCTTTTATATCTAGCAGCTTTAATAACAAGATTTCTAGGTTATTCTATCCGGTAGGTTTAAATAAATTCACTGTTTAATTATAAAAAAAAAAAAAGCAACTATGTATATAGCGTTGGTAATATGTAAGTACAAATCGTTACTCAGTTTAACTGAGCAGGTCTATGCCGACTTGGAAGATTCCTGGTTCAAAATTTCAATCACCAGTAAATAACAAACACATTATATACATTTAAGACAATAGTATAGATACCTCCACTCATTTTCGATAATTAACTTTTAAATTAAATTTTTACAAACAAGATAGTTTTCTTGAAACTTTTTATTTAGTTTTAATTAAAAACTAAATGATTATATTTACTATTTCCAGTAAGCAAAACACTCTGGAGTATTTGAAACAGAAATTATATTGATTGGAATCTAAAATTTATTAATTTTTCAGTTTTTTCAGTCATTTTTGAATGATCAACACATTTGTAAACAAAAGTTAATTCTCGGTTTTAAAAAGCTTGCAAAAACAAATATACATCTTTGACACATTCTTTTAGCAAATATAATGTTAAATTAATCTGATCTACATAAGTATTACTTATTTAGTGACGGTACCTACGATAGTATAATTGTCACCTTTCAGTGCTTTTTACCATATAGCTATCTCTTGGTGTCAACATTAAATCAATGTTCTTGTCATTTCTTCTCTGTTTTCTTCTTGAATATAAATTACCTATTTTCCCGCTAGTAACTCGTGTACTAAAATTGGCTACAGAGAAACTTTACTTAACAAGTCACATAGATCACCGCCAAAGAATTTCGTTGCTTGATTTTTATTTTGTTTTTGTTTTTTCGTTTTTTGTTTTTTCAAGTCTCGCCTCAATAAAACTAAATAACTTTTACTGAACATTATCGCCGGCCGTCACCTCACCCAAGAAAAATCGATTAGTTGTTTTTGTTGCATTTTAACGGTCTTCGCTTTGCGTTCTTTTTGGTCATTCTTCTTGACGGCGGCCTTCAGCTGACATCCGAGTTTCTGAGTGTCTATTTAGTGCACAAGAGATTATACGACTCATTTCGATATCACGAATGCAGATGGTTGATTTCTTTTATATTGAATTAAATCAAGTCTTGAATTTCGTTACTCCTTTTGCATCACGCAAATCAAATTCAGCAAAGCGATTTTGAATCCAGGTCTCAACAACTGTGTGTCACGAGCAAATAAGGCACAGATTTAATTAACCTTATTTCTTCTTCCCACTTAAGTATCTTGGTACTGGTCCTAGCAAAGTTTGCTACACAGTAGTCAGCTGAATGAATGACGGAAATCCAGCGTAATGCACCCTTTTATAAGGAAACAATGATAACGTATGTGAAGATACAGGATGTGCGTTGTGGTGCAGTGGATATCGACTAGGAACGACAAATCGGAGAGCCGAGATCGAATTCCAGTTGAAATCCTTTGCACTCACTTACACACAAATACCCTTGGGAAGGGTATCAATCTGTTTCTACCCTCCAGTTATGGCTGGCAACCAGTCTACCGCAGAAAGCAATGACAACCTACAGCGGGATAATCTTCTGCTCAATAAGCCATGTCTCTTTCGAAACATGATCGCCCAAGCGTGTATCACGTATGGCACTAAACTGACTGATATGAAGATACAATTTAATGCTGAATGTTTTATTTTTATTTTTATTTCCGATTTCAAATGACAACAGCGCAGTAAATATGAAAAGCTTAAGATGAAAGTCATACTTCGAAAAAATGATTTCATCAATTAAATTTAAATAATGTTGACATTACCAGTGTTAAGTTACATTTTATTAAGTTGAAAATTGTAGCGGAAAATAAATTATTTAAAATCAACATTCTTCACTTTTATAAAAATTCATATTAACCTGTGAAATATTGGTTTTCCCAAACAGAAAAAGGACTGATCATCTGCTTAAAGAAAAAGTCGAAACTAGATTTTGCAAGTAAGTGTTAGAATGATTTTTGAAGAATGGGTGCGACTTGCAAGACCAAAAAAGACTTCGCTAGTAAGTGCTAAAAATCTAGATTACAATAAAAGGACTTCATCAGTGTCAGTCAGTCAGAATGTCAGATGGGAGCCGCGAGACGAAATATCTAAAATGTAACTTCAACTTCAAGCGATTCGGACATTGTCCTTTTTCTCTTTTTCCTTATCTCTTTCAACAATTACTACTACGAACAATTTCTACGAATCTTGATACCCTTAACTCAAGTTTATCATTGATCACGAACTCTACCATTAACTTCTTAATAATGTTTGTAACTGCACATTAACTTATACAACTCATGTTATTCTTACCTTTTAATAAATGTCTATTTTAACATTCAAAATGTATATTTTATTATTCCACTCTTCTACACTAATCCACACATTCCAATTGACAACCAACCTTTTGAGGATGAAAACCTTCTGATGATATAATTCTAGATACAACTTGTACGCTGTAGGGAGTTCGGTTAAGTATGACACAAGACGGAATCAAAGAAACTTTAACCAGCTTCCTACGCTTCAAAATTATTAATAAAAATAACTTGATAATAAAAAGCAGGAGAAATTAAACGAGAGAAAAACTAATAAAAAGAATAATACTAAACAGTATTTCCTCAAGTATGTTGGGCGTGGGTAAAATTTTCCAGAGCCTTCCATTTTTAAACAAGTGACA
Source organism: Ascarosepion bandense (assembly GCA_037127315.1). Taxonomy (NCBI): domain Eukaryota; kingdom Metazoa; phylum Mollusca; class Cephalopoda; order Sepiida; family Sepiidae; genus Ascarosepion; species Ascarosepion bandense. The sequence goes on along the minus strand of JBBBDQ010000359.1, from coordinate 831,531 downwards.
CACGAAGCAGTAGGAAACGTTACATTTTAAAACATAACAAAAAATAAAATTTCTGAAAGTCTTTCAAAGGTATTGCACAATTGATACCAGTTACCATCACCATTATCATCAGGAAAATGTGTGGTCAAAGTAGTTAAGTTAACAATCTTTTTGTCTTCTTAAAATAATTAAATGTAAGAAAATCTGATAACTTAAAAAAAAATGACAGAGGTATGCAATTATTCAGGGACGCGTTTGTCTAGAGACGCAAATGTTTTGGTTCGGCCACCATATATATACATGTTCGTCATCAACATACAAGCCTGTTTCGCCGTATCATAGCTCATCAGTGTAGCTAGACACATTAACTTGCTTCGGGCCGGCATCGAAACTTGACCGATTTGGTGTGAGTCGGAGTCTCTACTCCCTAAGCCATAGGCGCATGTAATCAGAGGAAGGACATTTTAACGTGTCGTATGTAAGCAGTGTAAACACACGCCAGTCACCAAAAGAACTCGATTTGTTTCTAAATAGTAATGCTTATATCGCAGATGTGGAAACTGTTTTTAAAATTTTTATCTCTATAGAGCTCAATCGTAATGAGATCATAGTATAATAGTAATCTACATACAAGCCTATTTCGCCCTATCACAGCTCATCAGTATATATATATATATATATATATATATATATATATATAGTAAATAGCTAACCTAGAGAGCCAGCGGACCTACCAAGGTTTCACCAATTTGGATCTCCAGGGAAAGTTGGCCAACTTTCCCTGAACATCCAATTTGATAAAACCTTGGTAGGTTCGTTACCTCTCTAGGTTAGTTATTTACTTTGTTTGCTCTACTTGCATATTGAGCGCTTTTTGTTTTAGGTTACTCGTCTCGATTTTTTTTTGTTTTTTTTTCTTAGGGCTACGTACTTGACTAATGTTCAAGTTCTTTTTTATTACTATTTTTTCCTTCCGCGTATGTACTCGGAGGTTTTTTCAGAAACGTGTATAACTTTACATTTACATTATATATATATATATATATATATATATATATATATATATATATATATATACATGCGAATCTGCCTTTTTTCTATGGTTTTTGTTTACCTAACGTTTTATATATTTAAAAGACCGTTACTTTTTGGTAGGGTAGAAGGAGCGTTAAAAAAACGTATATTTAATATCTATATATGTACATTATTTTCCAAAGGTTGGGGACAAACTCTCACTGCCTATAAAATGTCTCCGTGGTATGTGCCTCAAATGTACTCTATCTAATATCTAATATGTATAGCTCGGAACCGGAGAATGTGTGTAGGCAGTTTACTGGCACCTCATAAACAAGTGTTTGGGTAGCTAGAGTTCAACATCCTAGGAAAGTAGCTCATGTAGTAGAAGTCAACTTCTGAATTTTAAACCTTTTCTTGCTTTGCGGTCATATCCAGACAAGCACGGAAAAGACTATAAAAGTATTTTCAGCCAGAGTAGAGAGCAAAGGTGGTTAGTTGGCAGCCAAACCAGTCATGATAATGTAATGTAGGCTGAACAGTTCACAGCTTTTATAAACAGATGCTTTCTAATATATTACAAATTTTATACTTTTAAGTATATAAGAGCTCCGGCACATAAAAAGACTGTTAAAGATCAAATTTAACTTTATATTAAAAGTAATGTATTTCCTTTCTTGTCGTGCCGTCTCTTTTAAGGATGAAGGCGATCATGAACCTTTACTTAATATTATCCCTTGTTGCTCTTAACACATTTTTCTTAATATCTCTTTTAAACACGGCTGCGAAATTCTTTACCTCCAGCCCATTAATTAAATCTCGCGTTGCTTTCCCCTGTCTCTCTTTCCCTCTATCCGTCCCGTGGGCATTAGATTATCCAGGCCCTCCTTTTTTTATTTAGTATCCCAGAAATTTTAGCTGTCTCTTCCTGGTGTTAAGTATAAGTTTTCATTTCATTTACATTCTCTCCAAAACCTTCTGGTTACTTAGAAATAAACAAAATAAAATCCTATTGTCGAAAATTGGACAGTCTGTTGGAGGCTGGGTTGTTATGAAAACAGCGCGGCTGGAATTCGTGATAGGTTCACACGTAGGTCATCACCGCAATGACAGCGTCCGTGATAGAGTTCACGCACAGGTCAGTACGCTGCGTTAATGATAACCCGTGTTTATGAATCCCGGTTTAATAAATTACAGAAATCGACGGCAGACGTAAATCTGGCAGACCATTTAGATAGTTTGCGTTTATCGACTGCCAGAGACATATGTCGGTCTGAGATCTTCCAAATTAAAGGTATAGTAAAAGTTGTGTTTTGACTCATTTTTCTTAAGAAGTATACAGCGTTTGAGAATATTTATCATTAAATTAAATCGTCTTTCTTATAGCAAACAATGTTGCATATATATATATATATATATATATATATATATATATATATATATATATATAAACCATTGTATATTTATATGTAAGTATAATATATAATTTATTTCCCTTCTGTCATGCTCAAGGGTTTGTAATTTTTTCTCATGTTTTAAGGAAAGTTACTTAATAGTAACCGTGGATGTGCGTTGTGGTGCATTGGATATCGGCTCGGGACGAGAAATCGGGGAGCCGAGTTCGAATTCCAGCTAAATTCATTGGATTCACTTACGCGCAAATACCCTTGTGAAAGGTATTAATCCGTCTATTCCTTCCAGTTATGGGTTAAATAACAGGACAGATTGGGTTCTGTAGCCTTGGTCGGCAACCAGTCTACCGCAGAAATCAATGGCAACCTACTGCGGGATAATCTTCTGCCCAGTCAGTCGTGTCTCTTTCGAGACATGATCGCCCAAGCGTGTATCACGTATGGCCCTCAACTAACTGACTGACTTAATAGTAGGTAGCTTTATATATTGTTGCCGTCATTTTATCTAAATATCGATATCAATATTTTGCCGTCATTTTTGGTGGAAATGATCCGCTCGTATTTAATATTGTCTATTTAATATTAATCCTTAATATTAATTAATAATTGAATATTATATTTGATATTAATTTGCGTGTTCCTAATGGTAGTGTTGAGTCATCTAGTGTGATTATTACGACACCATGTCCGCTTGACGCGTCTATTTTTATGTTTGAATTCGAACATGTATTTTTTATTTATTTATCTGTTTATTTATTTATTGTGTATTTTATGAATTCATAACAGACGCTTTTTAGTATGGATGTATTTTTCTCTCCCAACCTTTTGTTTAATGCATCGTGAAAGGTCAATATCTTGATTATATTGTTATTTTCTATGGGTGCTATTTTTTTTTTTAATCATTTCACTCCCCGAGCAAGGCGGAAACGCCACTGATGTGCAGGGGGTTACATAAATGTAAAAAGATTAATTAGAAAAGAGTGAGGAGTACAAACTAGTTAGAAAGGAACAATAGAAAGCTGAGAAAGCAGGTGCGATGACAGATACATAGGTGGAGAGAAAGGGAAGGTTATACAGGGGTGGGGAGAGAGCTAGAGTCCGGTGGTTAGTAGATGAGTATTGACATTGCATTTAAATTTCTGGAGGTTGTAGCCGTCAGGAAAGCAAGAATACGGGAATGAGTTCCACAGGCGGGAAGTGCGAGAGAAGAAGCTGCGGGAGTAGAATTGTCGTCTGCATTTGGCTAACCTGACTGTGAATGGGTGGGACCCAGTTGCCAGTCTGGTTGCACGAGTAAACCCCTGTTGAGGAGGAATCAGTGACTTAAGCTCATCCGAGCAGAAGCCATGAAAGTATTTATAGAAGAGACAAAGGGAGGCCACATTTCGACGATGGGGAAGTGGTTGCAGTCCAGTCGCCAGATCAGTACCTGTCACATTACAGACTCTCCTTTGGAGCTTGTCAAGAACACTGAGGAGAACGGCAGGGGCACCTGACCATAAATGGCAGCAGTAATCCATGCACGGACGGATGGTTGACTTGTATATATGCAGGATGGATTCAGGTGGAAAAAACATCCTGGCTTTTTTTCCGAGTGCTAGTGATTTTGTAACGCTGGTCTCCAGTGTGAGATGAAAGCCGAATATTCAGTCGGTTGATGTCATTTATAACTTACCCGTGAGAATGATTATACACAAATTATAGTTTAAATATTTTTCAAATAGATTTTCGCCATTCATTGCATCCATATGAGAATCAAGACCTGAAAGAAATAGTTATTCTTTTTTGTTTGTTAATCATTTCATCCGAAATAACGCAATAAATCATTAAAGTACAAAGGGGTTACTAAGTGTGAATACATAAGATAAACATTATCAAGTAGCAAAAACAATAAAAGAAGAGTAATCAAGATAACATTTCAGTAAATTTTTTTGAAGATAAAAGTTGGTTGAAAAGCTCGAAACCAAAAGATAGTCTCATAAGTGCGAGAGAAGAAACTGTTAGCACAGAAATTACGGTTGCATCTAGCCAATTCAACTGCAAACCGATGAATCCTTGTTGCCAATCTAGTACTGCGCTCAAATTCATAAAGTCTATGTACTTCAGCAGCAAGTTTATCAGAACACCGTCCTCGGAATGACGATAAACTACATACGGCAGCAAGGCCTATCATCGGGAATTTTCAAGGAGCGTTAAGCTACCTCTTAATTTTTGTTGTTCCAATAATTTGAGGTGTTACTACCAGTAACACTACTACTACTAGTTTTTTAGTTATAGTCAAGTAGTGAAACCCTAAACTGGGATCAACGCATAAAAATACGATAAAAAATTCATTACAAAAAATTATCAGCGATAATTACTAAAAAATAAAACAATTACCAGCAATACATTTTTGGGAAAAAATACCGGAGCGTGCAAAAAAAAAAAAAAACTGTAGACATTAAATGACCCATAAAATGCTGATGCGCCGTCAACGTCAAACAAAGAAACCGAAAGCAATTATCAAAACAATTCCGATAAAGATATTTATAGAAAAGTTTCTGAGAAGCGGCATAACGGCGGTGAAAAAATGAATGAAGTCGAGATGCCAAGTCAGGACAAGTAACATTGCAGATTTTTCTTTTGTGTTTTATCAAGAATCTGTAAATTTATAGCAGAAGCACCGGGTCATATATGACAGCAATGTTCTAAGCACTGACAAAATATATAAAATGAAAATAGATTCCGGAAATAAAATTGTCTTGGATGATATGGAGGAACCAACGTTTTTAGCAACAGATTCGGCAATTGATTCAATACAAAATGCTAGCCCGAGAAAGTACAACTAGACCCTTTCCTACAGGAGTCTCTCAAATTATTAATAGAAATAAATTTAAGTTTGGAAATGCTAAAATTAACAAGCAATTCATTGCCCCAGTTAACAGTACATTGCAGATATTTTAAGATCAATTTAAGTTTATCGAACTGATAAGACCTACTATTGAGACAAGAGAAAATAGTTACACCATCAGTCCAAATACCGAGATGAATATATAATTTTTTAGACTGCCCTTACACAAACTATCCTTAATCATTTTCATTTTATATATTAAATCTGTTATTGTGGTGTATTACAACATATTTATTTTGCTGATAAGTAAACAGTGGTCTTGATACAAAGGAATTGAGAATCTGATTACAAATTCCTTGCTTAAATGTTTGTGTCAGATCAAGATAAACCACCACACCCGACCTTTCAATAAATAATGTAGTATTTTATATAGCACTAGCATCATAGCCCGGCGTTGCACGTGCATCTCAGAAATTTTTAATAGTAGGCCTCGGTTATATAAAAAAATAATTATATAAAAAATTGTTGCTTAAAAATTGTTAAAAAATTCCATTAAAAGATCTATTTTCTTTTGTTTTGCGTAAACGTGATTTGATGCTTGGTGTGACATTGTAAACAACACTGCATTTGTTTTTGTTTCAAAATTACGTTGGAAAATATTGAAACTTTTTGATGATTAAATGAATTTAACATAAAAATAAAAATTATTTATTTTGTTTTACTGAAATTAGAAATATAATAACTATTATGCTCTTAGTTCAGAAATTTTCGAAGAATATTTTAAAATGTAGAAATATAAAAACTATTACGCTCTCAGTAATTTTGATTTCCTGGTATCGATATCAAATAAGTTTTTACGTCGTAAACTGAATATTGAAGACTAAATAAGTCCTCTGAGTAAATGGTATCATGGCTGAGACTAAGAACTACAATTAAACCTACTTAGAGCCAAACCTGAAACAAAAACTAAAATAAATGGCCTGAAAAACATACAGACATACAGGCAGATAGACTGACCCACACACAAACCTCCATATATATTACCGATTTTCTGCACTGTTGAGTTTATCAAATTTGATTAAATTCGGACCACTCCTTCTATAACCCGATTTTTTCGACTTTCGATATTTATCGGGGGTATCTCGACACAAAGCCTAGCTAAGAACACTCGCAGACGCTTATAGTACAACTGTGTACATTTTCAAGAAAATCGCTTCAGCCGTTACGGAGTCGATAAGTAACGGACACACACACACACACACACACACACACACACACAGTCAATGTTCCACCTATAAATAAGTGTAGATTTAGATAGTATTTATATGTAGGGATATATTTTAGACCAATTATATATTCCTTCCAGTTATGATTAAAATAACAGGACAGATTGGGTTCTATAGCCTTGGTCGGCAACCAGTCTACCGCAGAAATCAATGGCAACCTACTGCGGGATAATCTTCTGCCCAATCAGTCATGTATCCCAAGCGTGTATCACGTATGGCCCTCAACTGACTGACTGACTGACTTAATAGTAGGTAGCTTTATATATTGTTGCCGTCATTTTATCTAAATATCGATATCAATATTTTGCCGTCATTTGCCGTCATGTACTGATATATTTTAGTAAATCGCTAAAGTTAAAACATAAAATGTATAATTTTCAGTGCCATTTTAAAATCCAAGACTAGTTGAACATTCCATGGCAAACGGCGTAGAAAGTTAGCAGCACAAGGAAGAATCTGATAAGCAAGTTAGAATTCTAGTTACTTGATCGATAGGATGTGCGCATTGGTGCAATAGATATCGGCCTGGAATGAGAAATCTGAGAGCCGCGTTCGACTCCTCATGAATTCGTTGTATTCACTGAAAGCAGAAAAACCATTTAGAATGGTATACATGTCTTTTTCCTTTCGCTATGGGTTAAATAGCAGGAGAGGATTGTGTTTTATAGAAAAAAAATGTCAACCTTCAGATGGAAGATCCTCTGGTTAGTTAGAAATGGATCAAACGAGTATCATGTATGACAGCTAACTGAAATATCTGCATAAGAGAAATGAATAGCAGGATAAATTATGTTCTATAGCCTTGGTTGGCAACTAGTCTGCTGTATAAATAAATGGCAATATACTGCTGAAAAATCTTCTTCCTTGTCATTCATGGATCGAAAGAGACATGATTGTCTAAGCTTGTATCATGTATGGCACTCAACTGATTGAGGCGCCAATACTATTTGTAAATGTATGAATCCATATTTTGTCTCCCCGTAGCTGTGAGACCAGAAGGGGATCTTTAGGATCTGAGTTTGCAACAAGAGAATAACAGCTCCGAAGTCAAAACCTGAGGAGTGTTGTCTTTGGCATAGTATATACACCAGTTCTATGTATTTGTTTCTTCAGAAAAGTGTTGCTGTTTTTGTACGAGGCTTAGCCAACATAATGAAATTATGTGTGTGGGTAGTCTGTTTGATCGGTTCTAAGAAGTAAGCTGTAAGAACCTCTGTACATCGTCCGGTCAGATCATCATCATCATCATTATTATTATTATTATGTCATTTTTCATCATATTTCGATTTCTGCTTTGGTCTCACTACCAACCAAGTCTGCGGGGAGACATAAGGCAGGTAGTGGCGTGTTGTTATGGCTCCATTTCATGTTTTTCTATCTTCCCTATCATCCCCAGCATTACATAGATAAAGTTTTCCTTAGTGTGTGGGCTGTACTTAATAAGACAATTTTTTGTATATCTCTTACGCTAGGGTTTCCAGCGATTCTTTCAATGTGTTGTTTTGTTCCATTTTTTATCATTCCAAGTGCACCTACTATCACTGGCACAACTCTTGTTTTCAATTTCCACATTTTTTCTATTTCAATTTCCAGGTCTTTATATTTTGACAGTTTTTCAAATTCCTTGATTGCTATGCTACAATCCGCTGGACAAGCCATATCAATTAATAGACAAGCTTTCTCCTTCTGGTTTTTAACAATAATGTCTGGCCTGTTTGCTTCAATTTTTCTGTCTGTGTAGATGGTGTAATCCCATAGAATGGTTACATCTTCTATTTCTGTAACCGGTGCTGGGTGATGTTCATACCAGTGTTTGTTTACAGCTTTTCCATAATGTTTGCACATTGCCCAATGTAAATATTGCCCAACTCTATCGTGGCGATTTTTATATTCATTTGGGGCAAGCACAGAACAGCCTGAGATTAGGTGGTCTATTGTTTCTTGGTGTTTATCACAAAACCTGCATTTTGGATCCATATTATTATGCATAATATTTGCCTGAAAGTTTCTAGTGAAAAGAATTTGGTCTTGTGCTGCAAGATATTATTATTATAATATTATTATTATTATTATTATGTCATTTTTCATCATATTTCCATTTCTGCTTTGGTCTCACTACCAACCAAGTCTGCGGGAAGACCTAAGGCAGGTAGTGGTGTGTTGTTATGACTCCATTTCATGTTTTTCTATCTTCCCTATCATCCCCAGCATTACATAGATAACGTTTTCCTTAGTGTCTGGGCTGTACTTAATAAGACAATTTTTTGTATATCTCTTAAGCTGGGGTTTCCAGGGATTCTTTCAATGTGTTGTTTTGTTCCATTTTTTATCATTCCAAGTGCACCTACTATCACTGGCACAACTCTTGTTTTCAATTTCCACATTTTTTCTATTTCAATTTCCAGGTCTTTATATTTTGACAGTTTTTCAAACTCCTTGATTGCTATGTTACAATCCTGCACATTTATATAGTTCTGGGAGGCATGTCCGTTTAATACCACTTTCAGTGTGCAGCTAGATAGGAATGACTGGATTAGTTAAAACAATTGTCCAGCTATACTATAGCTCCGCAGTTTGCATAGAAGGCCAGTATGCCAAACTCTGTCGAACGCTTTAGAGATATCCAAGGCAACGGTTCGGGCTTCACCATTCCTATCTAGTGCCTGATATATGGACTCGACTCGGTGATGGTTGTTAGCATATCAGCAGTAGACCTGGTGAAGCGGAAGCCATACTGTTTGTCTGAGAGGTGCCCGTGGCCTGTGAGATGCTGAACGACCTCGGCGTTGATAATGGCTTCGAACACTTTGCCAAAGATCGGAAGAAGGCTGATAGGTCTGTAATTTGCTGGGTCCGAGCGTTCTCCAGTGTTTTTAAATATAGGAACTACAGAGGAGAATTTCCAAGCAGATAGGCAGAAGTTGTAGAGCTTAGAAAGTACAGAGGAAAGTTCGGGGCACATTTCTTTAAGACTATGATTGGGATTCCGTCCCCTCCGCTCGGGTTAGGGTCACGTTTTGTTAGGGTCACGTTTTGAGATTATCTTAGAGACAATCGAGGGTGTAATATGGACGTCATTCAGTTGAGCATCAGTCCTAGGTGGGAAGTCGTGTGTAGAAACTCCAGACGAGTCCAATCTCGAATTATTCGAGAATCTGCGGGCAAAGCCTTGTCCGCTGGGGAGGTGAGGACCTCGAATTTTTTTTATTAGTGGGGGTATTGTGCACTTTCTCTTGTTAAGTACTCTTTTACAGAGTCGCCAGTAGTCCTTGGTGCCGAACTTAGAGGATGCTATGCGTTGCTTCATTCTGGCAGCAAATAATATCTTAGCTTCCTTAAGTATGTTTTTACACTTATTCCGAGCTGAAGCGAAAAGGCGTCTGTTTTGCTCCGACGCGTAGCTACGATAGAGTCGGAAGAAATGATTCCGGTGGGTAATAGCGGCCGAGCAAGCGGGCGAGAACCATGGAGACGAATGAGATTTAAGCTGAAATTTCCTAGCAGGGATGAAAGCATCGATGCCAGCCTTAACCCAGGAAGAGACCTCGGATGCACATTCTTCGATGGGAAGACTAAAAACGTTGTTCCAAGGGACATATTGTTTAAATGTGTGTTTATGTAACAATATAAAGATCTTTATTGAGTAACATTTGAAAGTATTTGGTGAACGGAAAATGATTTAAGTAGCCAAACTGATGTTTCCAAGAATAAAAGAAAATATAAGTTTCGATTCACTCAGTTAAGTGCTAGACTGAGCACAAGATTATCACGCAGTAGGTTGCTATTGCTTTCTGCAGTAGACAGTTTGCCATCCAAGGCTATAGAAACCAATCTGTTCTATTGTTTAACCCATAACCGTAGGGAAGAGATGATTAATAACTTTCCCAAAGGTATTTTTGCGTAAGTGAATGCAAAGAATTAAACTGGAATTCGAACTAGGCATCCCCGGCTTGTAGTTCCGTGTCGACATCCACTGAACCACAACGCACATCCATGGATTAAACAACTTAATTTATATTTTGACTTCAAGAAACGCCACTAAAAGTAATTTATATGTTCAAAGAGATTTTGTTTTCTATTCAACCGCGATTAACAAAGAGACGCTCTTTATCTTCTCAATATACAGAGCGATTGAAAAGTAACTTCCTATTTTAAGTGGTCATGGATAAGAATTCTGAGTTAATATCCTGTGATTTTTTTTCTTTAGGGTTGGCGAAAGGAGCAAATCTACTATACCAAACCAAGACTTCAGAAGAGCTTTAAGAGCGAATACAAGAAGAAACTGGGCGAATGGAGAATCTGGTTGCAAAATCTGGTGCCAATACCCAATTTTAAATAAAACCTCATACTAATTACGTACATTTCATACCCATATCTTGTAAAAATTGAAGTCAAATAAATTATCAGTCAGTTGAGAACCATACTTGATACGTGCATGGGCGATCATGTCTCGAAAGAATCATGACTAACTGGGCAGAATATTTTCCTGTTGCCATTACTTTCTGCGGTAGACTGTTTGCCAACCAAGGCTACAGAAACAAATCTGTCGTGCCATTTAACCCATAGCTGGAGGGAGAAGAGACGCATTAATAAATCTCTCAAGAGTATTTGCGTGGAATTAAATACAACAGATTCACCTGAATTTTCTCGTTCCGGGCCGATATCCACTGTACCATCCATATTAACAAATTATAAGTATTTTAAAATTGGGAGTTACTTTTCAAACTCCCTGTGTATAATTATATTTTATAATGTTTAAATAGGAAGGCAGATTAAGTTTCTTGTCTTGGGTGACTGCCAGTCGAGAAGGAAAACTTAATTCAAAATTCAAACTTTTCACTCTTTATTTGTACATGGAATTTAACATGGGTGTAGGGTTGCGTGTTTGTGTTTATTTCATTTGAAGGTGGCGTTTATATAGGTAAAAAATCAAAATAGAAGCATACAATAACTTGTGTATCAATAACGGGTGTTTATTCTTTTAATGGTATCTGAAGTAAAAGAAAATTATCTTCGTCCCTTAGGTATGTCCGTCCCCTTTCTGGTCCAGAAGGTATGGTAGCTAAATATAAGTATCATATTCATGATTCATGTATCGTATATTCACATTCCCGATTAAGCCAAATTTGTGTTGAGTTGAAAAGACCAATGCGCATACTTTATGAGCCAGTCAGTTAAGTGTCATACTTGATACACGCTTGGTTGTTCATGTCTCAAAGGAATATAATTGACTGGGCAGAAGATTCTCCCGTAGTCAGTTGTCATTTCTTTCTGCAGTAAACTGGTTGCTACCCAAGGATAAAGAACCCAATCTGTCCTGGTATTTAACCCATAGCTGGAGGGAGAAGCGACAGCTTAATACCTTTCGTCAAGGCATTTGCGCGTAAGTGGTTGCAAAAAATTCAACTGGACTCTCCGAATTCTCGTTCCGAAGCGATATACCAAAACGCACAATGGGCTTCCAAAACTCGTTCGAACACTGTTATTAAGAAGTGGAAAAAAATCGTCAGTGGACCAAGAAGACTAACGTTCCCCCAGTAAGAATGTAATAAACACGTGTTGCTACATCTAAAAGAAAATCAGAAAGAGGGCGTGTAGCAGGATGTTTTATCGTTGTACACCACTTAACGACGTTTGAAGAAATAAAGTGGGGTATTCATATTTCTGGCTCCTTTGTTCTTAGCTTCATGGAAAAACATATTTCCACGTTTTTTTTATTATTCATTATTGCTTTATTAGTCGATTTAGGTGAGGAGAAAGCAAAATTGTAAATCCTACACCAGTCGAGAGAGAAGCGCCGTAAGACGTCAAAATGTACTGGTTCATATTAGCTTTTATATTCCACCGTCAGGGAAAGGTCAGGTAGCTTGAGGTAGAGGCAATTCTATATCTACATAGGCCAAAACACTAAATCACCAACGGGTGCCATCTCAATATATCACATCGAGACCTTTTTAATACGTAAAGAGAGTGACAAGAAAGGACATTAAATAAATTGCAAGAAAACCGAATGCATGGTCATCAGCAAAAAGAGCAGCCCAAAATTCCTAATACAGGTTAGGGATAATAAAATCAAGCAGGCACAAAAATTTAAATACCTGGGAAGTGTTCTAACAGAAGATGGAAAGTGCGACACAGAGTTCGAAGGCGAATTGACATGACCAAGTTCTTCTATATAGCAGTTAATGCTGGACAATATCATCAAAGATGAAGAAAGAATTTGAAGCAGCTGCAGATATCATGGATTGAGCATGTGAGCAATGATGAGGTTTTGGAAAGGATGGAAACGAAAAGGAAATGAATACTGAGCATCAGGAAGAGACAGCTAAAGTTCCTGGGACATGCAATGAAGAAAGATGGCTTGGAGAACCTGATACTAACAGGCCAGATAGAAGGGAAAAGAGACAGGGAAAGCAGCAGATAACATATTTGAAGGGCCTGAGCAGGTGGATGACAGATCGGGGGTTGCGTGGTGTAACAGGAAAAAGCGTGCTAAGAGCCACCAGGGATAAGGAGACGTGCAAAGCCATGATAGCCTACGTCCTGAAAGGACGAGGTATATAGAAGCAAGAAATAATCCATGTTTTTGTGGGGCAGTGGATATCAGCTCGGAATTCAAAATCGCAGGACCGAGTTCGAATTCCTGCTGAAGTCATTTACGCACAAATGCCCTTGGGGAAGGTATTAATCCTTCGCTTCGCCCTTCAGCTAAGATTGAATAGTAGAACAGATTGAGTTATATAGACTTGGTTGACACCCAATCTACCGCAGAAAGAAATGACAACATACTTCGGGAAAATCTTCTGCCTCGTTAGTCTTGGATCGAAACAATCATAGTTATCCAAACGTTTATCACGTATTGCACTTGACTGAGTGACCGAAATGATCCATGTGAAAATTTGGTTTTTAATCATTTCGTCCGATGCAAAACAATAAAGCCACAAAGATTCAGGGAGGGAACTGAGTTTGAAAGAATATAAGAAAAAGAAACTTATTATTAAAGAGTCAGAACAACAACAAAAAATTTAATAAAACACAGATACCGACTGACATTGCATTTTCGAACAAAATAATATTCAGTTAGAAAGAATGACAATAATTATTTAGTGGTCTGGAATGACATTATCTAAATCAAGGATTGTACTAGATATTATACATGAATAAATATCAGCGGCTATAATTATTAGGCGACCCCAGTTTTTAAAAAATGATTTATTTCTTACTATTTTTAGTATTTATTGTCAAGTAAATAATTCTAAATAAAAATAGAATGGTTCTTTTGTTATTATTACTTTGCAAAATTTTATAAGATAGCCAGGAAGCTTTTGCTTCGGCCAGCCAATAATTTTTATTTTAATTGAGAGGATTGGCGTGTCGATTAAGCAAACCACACATCTTGTTACTGGTAGTTGAATCCATTCCCCTCTAAAAAGTATGGAACATCACTGTTTTACGCCGGTGCTGCTCCAGCAAGTATGACAAAACAAATGCTGTTACAAATAAAGCTAATGTCAAAAAAGTAGAAAATTTAACAAAATTAATTAAAGGGTCTATGGTATTGTTGTGGCCTGCTAGAACTAGGAAGACCGACGCGAAAAGAAGACGGTAATTTGAACCAGTGTTTTGAAATAACAGAACATATATGCAAAGTAAGAGTGTTATTAGTCAGCAGATAGAAGTGTCCATCCGAACTGTCAAGTTACACTGCGTTTTGACTGCCTCTTCTAGGAAGTATTGCAGGTTACTATTTAAGAAAGAGGAAGAGTTCATTCCAATGTAGATAGGGTACCATGACAGGATAGAAGGGGTTAATATAAAAATTTAGTAAAGGCCAGGCTTTGTCAACTATACTACTATTTTATTTTTGTTGACTCTATAAGGTTACCTTTTTTGTTATACGGGAATGATTATAATTTCTGTCTGTTTTGTATTTTGCGTCTTTGATATGTTTCTTGTATAAGTCATTGTGTTATTCATATGAATGTACACTATTATATATGTATTGCTGTGTTCAGGTTATAAAGGGTTTTCCTTCCGTGTATATCTATATTCGTGTAAATATCGCATATTTGTTCCGCCATGGAATGTATCAGGGTGCTGTTTGTGCTATGTTTTATTACGTTCAGGGTATGTAGATATACGTTGATTATATTCTTGAATCATTTGTTTTGTTTTCTGCATATTTTTTACGTGGATATAACTTAAAATCATCTGGTGTGCACGGAGGTAGTATTCTTTTGGCTGGTTGGCGTGTTGATTGAATCTCCAACGACCGACTATTTCCACACGCACTGTGAGCAAACTGTGGACCAACTAAAAAGGCTATGCACGTGTCACTGTTCTTTTTATATTTACTAAACGCCTACACGTATCTGACTTGATTCTGGCTAGAGTATTAGTTATTGGTTAATTTTCGTATGACGTCAGTTGACGAAATAAGCTGTCCGGTTATAACCTAGGTTATCAGAATTAGGGAAGAATAGAAACAGGGAAAGGATGTCTGTGTTGAGAGAATAAGAGAAAAATAATTTTTCTGTCACTCTATTAGTAAAGAGGAAAGGTATACTTGATACGCCTTATCTACTACCTATATACTCATCTTAGAATATGAATAAAATTAACAAAATATAAATTACTGCACATTAACATAATAAAAGGAACATTATGCGGCTTAATAGGAGATTATGTTAACAAAATATCTTTTTATTACTTCAATCTTTATTTTAGAAAATACTTAGTATTTGAAACAGACGCCACATTTTTATTAATGTTTTTGTGGTGCAGTGGATATCGACTTAGAAAAAGAAATCGGAGAACTGAGTTCGAATTCCAGTGAATTAGTTGTATTCGCATACGCGCAAATACCCTTGGGAAAGGTATTAATCCGTCTCTTCCCTCCAGCTAATGGTCAAATAACAAGGCAGATTGGGTTCTATAGCCTTGGTTGCCAACCAGTCTACCGCAGAAAGTAATGTCAACCTACGGATGGAAAATCTTATGCCCAGTCAGTCATGCTTCTTTAGAGACATAATCGCCAAGCGTGTGTTACATATGGCCCTTAACTGACTGACGTCTATCAGCCTGCCCAATCCAAAAAAAAGCAGTGATCGAACTTGCGCCCCCTACTGTTGCAGACAGTATTTACACACGAGCGCGAGGATCATGAACGACGAGCAAAAGTTAAATTTTTCAAAGACCAGGTTCGTATCTGAAACGTAAACAAGCAATTTCTAAAGATGGATTTATTTTTATTCCGACATTTTAATGATATCAAATGTTATTATAGTCAATATTTCCAATTCGCAACAGACGCGGCATTTTTCGATTTATTCATAAAAAATATCCCTCTATAAGCATGATAAAACTTAAAGCCCCCAAGCCATATTTTAATAAATATAAATATCTTAATTTTAATTTTATACAGTGTAATTCTCATATCAATATAAATATACCCTTGAAATTTTACCCACATCAATTGCTTGTTGTTAAAGCTATTTTCAAAAATAGATAGATAGATAGATAGATAGATAGATAGATAGATAGATAGATAGATACTAAAGAATATGCCATCTAGAAATTAAAGCACATGAATAGGAATAGGACTTAACAATTTGTGATATACGAGATAGAATTGAGACAACCAAAAAGTGGTTCTACAGAAGGATGCTGAGGATACCAAAGACCGAACATGTGAGTAACGACGTGGTTTTGGATGGAAACAAAAAGGAAACTGATAATTAATATCAGAAAAAGACAGCTCAGAACATGCAATTAGGAATGGGGGCTTGTAGAATCGGATACTCACATGACAAATAGCGGGAAAGAGGGACAGGGGAAAGAAACGTGTGACGTATTTATTTGGCTTCAGAAAATGGATGGCAAAGCAGCGTTTAGGAGGGGTAACAAGAAAAAGTGTGTTAAAAGTTACAAGGGATAAGTAGATGTGGAAGGGTATGATCGCTTACGTTCTGAAAAGTTACGGTACTGTTGTGGGGTTCTCTCTTTTCATAAAGATGGACTCGTCTAGAGTATACTTATACTGTTGCTATAGAAGTGAGACGAGAGATTGGCGCGTTTTTATGCGGTATTTCTTTTGGCACTGACAGCTCTCAGCCTTCGGGCGGAAAGCATTAATCCAGTCGTGGCAAAATTAGACCGATATTTTTGGCTGGGCTATATGGCCCGGAGGACCCACGTATAAAAGGTCTTGTGCCACATTTTGATCTAGTGGTAGAGGGAATAAATACAGAATGACGCGTTTTCTTGCGGTAATTCCATTGACACTCTCACCTATCTACTTTCGGGCGGAGAGCATTAACCCAGTCGTGGCTCCACCTAAGGGTAGAGTTACAACTGGGCAAAATTAGACAGATATTTTTGGCTGGGCTATATGGCGCGGAGTACCCACGTAAAAAAGGCCTTGTGCTACATTTTGCCCTAGTTGGGGAGGAGTAAGTAAATATAGAATGCCGCGTTTTCTTGCGGCAATTCCTATGACACTGTCAATCTTTCTGCCTCCGGACGGAGATTATTAACCCAGCCGTGGCTCCGTTTAAGGGTAGAGTCACGACTGGGCATAATTAGACAGATATTTTGAGCACAAAGCTACTATGAACTATTGCTCCACTCATAGAGAAGATTATTCCGCAGTACTCGTCAGCTTCAACGCGGACATACTCAATATACTACGGCTTCACTTCAAGAGACTTGTACATACACTTTTTACTTACCCGCTTTCCTGGATTACTAATGTTCATTCAAGTCTATAACGTTATGTTAATACACTTATTTTCTATCTCAATTACTGATCGTTGTTCATTTATTTGTGCTGGGCCCATTCCCGGGATCCACAACAAGCACAAAGAAGATAGATAGATAGATAGATAGATAGATAGATAGATAGATAGATAGATAGATAGATAGATAGATAGATAGATATGGAGAAGGAGAGAACGAGGAATATTTATACATTTAAAAACATCATCGCAGAATAAAATGTGGTTGTGTATAAGCTGAGAAGATTGCATTGCGCCAACCTTGCAAAAAAGCTAGCTGGACAGAGAGAGAGAGAGAGAGAGAGAGAGAGAGAGAGAGAGAGAGATAAGTACTAAGTAGGAGATTATATATGATCCCTTACTCAGTATATATATCTCTCTATCTCTAGCTAGCTATACGAACGGTTTGAGGATCACAACAAACTCATGTTTATTTTGCAAAGTTGGCGCAATGCAATCTTATCGGCTTATACACTCCATATTATATTGTGATAATTCTTTTTTAAATGTATAAATATTTCTCTCTCTCCTTCTCACTCACTCACTCACTCACTCACTCACTCACTCACTCACTCACTATCTATCTATCTATCTATCTATCTATCTATCTATCTATCTATCTATCTATCTATCTGTTTCCACAAATTGTTAAAATGATGACGGACTTAACAATTTAAGGACACGTATAAAATAGAGAAGGAAAAATAGCGAAATAAATATTTATAAATTTAGAGTTCATCTACCACAGAATTAAATATAGAGTAATAAGCTGAGAAGATTGTGTTGTACTAACCCTGCAAAATAAATATTAGTCCGTTTTTTATATCTATACATCTTGCGAATTTTTAATGGAGCTTGGTTGTACTGCGGAATATTTCCTCGAATTTCGACATGATAAAATGAAATTTATATCTATTTTTTACTATTTTCGTTGAAATGCTAATTTTGGACATATTTACCACAAATTGACTTCGGCTTATATTCAGAAATATGCTTCTTACCATATTTAGTCCACGTATGTGGAGCGTTTTGGTATAAGCTCATATACCTTAAAATGTACAAATATTTTTTTAAGTGTATTTATTACGTCAAGCGTGCTAACACACTGTCGAGTACTGGCTTATTCATGAAAGAAATTGACATAAAAAAATATCCGCAACCATTCACTTCTTTTCTTCTTTTCTTTTTCTTTTTTTTTTTTTTTTTTTTTTTTGGTTATTGGTAGGAGGAGCTGCTAAATTATCATGTTCAGTAATGACAGCTCACGATACGACGAGAAAAAAAAACGAATGACAAAAAGATTTAAGTATATAAAACGAACAGGCACAGAATTAGTGTTCGCTATCGGTTTGCAACAAATCGGTACACTCGAATATGCCACTTAGATTTTACGAGGTCCAAGCAGACAGTCATAAAAACAACATAAAAACAACTTGCGAATTCGCGCCGTGCCGGCCATCTGAAACATTTATGGCCTGTCTACTGTAAAAAGACGTGGCTAATTGAAAAATACGATGCTTTCACTCATATTGTATTGTGCCCATACCTACAATACTGATTGTGCCAGTGTCTTTATCTCTTGAGGTAATAAAGGCCTTTTGTCTACAACTCTCTTTAAATGAATACCCGCACGCGATATACATATGTTGCCGATATATATTCAAAATGTGCACTTCATTTATCGAAAATTGCATATTTGTTAACACACATACGCACACAAACACACACACACCGACACATACAGAGACGCCCAGTTCTCGACAATAAACTTAGGACAAGGACCATATATAATATCACTGATTATCCTAAAAACAACAGTAACACAATGTTGCATACGATCAAATAAAAGACTAAAAGCAGATATGTACTCGGAGTCAGCTGATTTAAAATCCAACAGGCACCAACGGCTCGAATATATATATATATGTATTTTAATCCAAAAGGATACTTTCCTGTGGATGGAAATTTTTGGGAGGAATTCTACCGGTATAAAATATTTTGTCATTTGAATTTGATTAAATAAAAATTTTCGTTTCGACCGTTGCTGAAGAAACGAGGAAATCCTCGTAGAATTGGCAATCCAACGGATTTAAACATCGATTTATATATATATATATATATATATATATATATATTACTCAAAGTACCCCAAGTTCATTGACATTGATGAATAGCCGCATATAACGAGCTGCTCAGTTGAAGCAAAACTGCTACCTATATTATATACACTATTCGGAAAGTTGTCCTTATCTTTATTTCAATGTTTACCACGTTTTGGCCGTTGTACGCTCCTGCCTTCTTCATGTGTTAAGAATTCTGAACTCAACTATTCATTCTCATTTTATGTGCAATGCCACTTCAGGATGCCATGTACTTATCTCCCTTTAACTCAACTCTCTAGGTTTGGTGAACAGGAGATAAGTCTCAATGCTCAACTCTCAAAGCCCACTAATGCTGTAGCCAGGTATTGAACTCACAAATGTTTGGGCAATATGTCTTCAAACAACGCCTATATATATATATATATATATATATATATATATATATATATATATATATCGTATAAAGATACATATTTTTTTAATATATGAAGAACAGATTTGAGTGAAAC
The DNA here is from genome assembly GCA_037127315.1 of Ascarosepion bandense. Classification (NCBI taxonomy): domain Eukaryota; kingdom Metazoa; phylum Mollusca; class Cephalopoda; order Sepiida; family Sepiidae; genus Ascarosepion; species Ascarosepion bandense. The sequence goes on along the minus strand of JBBBDQ010000359.1, from coordinate 811,624 downwards.
AACTATGACAAAGTGACAACAGTTTACGTGTGACACGTTTCGTACTAGTCCGATTTGAGACCAAATGGCGGGAACATTAAAACTTTATAAGCTTTGCCATCTATCTATCTATCTATCTATCTATCTATCTATCTATCTATCTATCTATCTATCTATCTATCTATCTATCTGAGCACAGAGAGGTCAGCACTCAGTAGTGACAGTGTGTTCTTACCTAAACACAATGTTTATAGCCTGAGAATTGTGTTTAAGCATGAAACAGATTGTACTCTGTGGATGTTAACTTCATTGCCCCCTATTACATTTACATGCATTCTATTGTTGATATTGAAAAAATAATTAATCAACATACTATAAATTATATATATATAATCGATAAATATATCATCACATCATCTATCTATCTATCTATCTATCTATCTATCTATCTATCTATCTATCTATCTATCTTTATATTCCGTTGAATAGCTATTTCAGTAAGAAAATTCTCGCTTTATCGGCAACGATCAAAAACAAAAAAAATATTATTTCAAATAAATTACAAAAATTTACATACCAGAAGGAGCCCCAAAACATATTCATACACAGAAAGTGGGGATTAAGGATTAAAATATTTTAATTAAAATTTGTCGTCCACCTATAAAAAAGGTGTAGACCCAAAGATTCATGACTCGATATGAGGAGAATACTTATATATATATATATATATATGAGGTAATGCTGAAAAAATTACTGTCAGACTAAGAATCACTTTTGGAAGAAGTTCTGATATTTGTTAATTTGGTAAGATTTAGCCTAGATGGTTTGGACCGAAAGTTTTTTTACTATTATCTCCTAATAAAACTAAACAGAATGTCCAGTGAATTTAAAGATACGCATCTCATTTGGAGAGTTGATATTGTCTTTCTTGCTGCTATCAGGTTCCGGCCGTTGTGTTCTCCGTCCTCCATCAGGTGTATATTCTACGGAATTGGGCTGTTCATGTTCCACTGCTCATGACCTATGGAGATGTTTCATCTATTTTTTATTCTTAGTATTGCTCAGTATATCTCACCCTATTTCCTTTGAATCAAAGTACACGTTTTAATCTTTTTTCTAATTATATTTATAATTTCTTTTGGTCTTAATGTTTATCGTTCCCGTTACATTACACTTTTGATAAAAATTATATATTATTATTATTATTATTATTATTATTATTATTATTATTATCACATTAACGGACATTTTTAATGGATACTCATGTTTGAGTAGACGTTCCGTTTATTTTTTAAACAGTATATTTTTTTATTTACGTTTACCACATTAATGTTTGAGAAATCTTGTAGAAAAGATACTTTTTCTTACAACATTCATTCTTTTCATATATATATCATAAATCGATTATATTTAATTGAAAATAATGAAAAAGGCATTCATTTTTTTTGTTCTGGATAAAGGTCACCCACAAAATGAAAATCTGATATTAGAATATTAGAATACGGCCAAAAGTTCATAATATTTCAGAACTATTATTTTTAAGTTTGCTAATGCTGAAATGTGGTTCTACAGACGGATGCTAAGAATATCATGGACCAAGCATGTGAGCAATGGTGAGGTTTTTTAAATGATGGAAACGAAAAGGAAATTAATACTGAGCATCAGGAAGAGGCAGCTGAAGTTCCTGGGACATGTAATGAAGAAAGAGGGCTTGGGGAACCTGATACTAACGGCCAGACAGAGGGAAAAAGAGACAGGGGAAAGCAGCGGATAACATATTTGAAGGACCTAATCAGTTGAATGATGGATCGAAGGTTGCATGGTGTGACAGGCGTGCTAAGAGCCACCAGGGATAGGGAAACGTAGAAAGCTATGATCGCCTACGTCTTGAAGTGACAGGGCACATAGAAGAAGAATGCTGTAATTGTATAGTATATCTATTTTCATCGCATTTAACAGTTTATGGCTATAGCATTTTACAAAACTGAAGATTTGCTGAAGCATTGGTTGTGTTTTTTTATTAATTAAGCCGGTAGAAATATGCACACAAATATGCATCTTATTAAAAATAATGTTCAAGCAAATAAGGTAAATATGCTGGTTGTTAATTTCATTTCGTTAATCTCCAGGATTTTCTGTAACATTGTTTACATAACGATATATTTCAGAGCAGACAGTATTTACGAGAAATTGAAAATTGTCTATATAAGGCATTATTTGTCACCATGTAAACTGTAGAATCATTCGTGGCCTAATGGTCTAAGACACTCCAGAACAATATAAGAATAACTACTAAAATACGAGTATTGCTTATAAATAATGGTCAAACAAATAAATTGTATATATATATATATATATACTCTCCCGTCGATTTCAACGTATGAGTGTCTAACTCAGACTGCCACACAAAGAATTGTTTAGAGTGGTGAAGGCTTGTATAGTTCCATCCACAATTATTTTTGGAACTGCTGATAACAAACAAGTGGTGCAGAAGTTTGCCACGGATCGCATGAACAGCCGACCTCAGATATTTAACCCATAACTGGAGGGAATGGACGGATTAATACCTTTCCCAAGGATTCCAGTGCGTAAGTGACTGCAGAATGTTCTATTGGAATTAGAACTCGGCTCATCGATTTTCCTTTCCGAGCCGACATCCACTGCACCACAACACACATCCGTCAATAAACTTTATATATGTTGTGTGAATAAATCAACGTATATAAATATATTTCCCGTAACGGAGTGTTAAAGTATTTTATTTATAATTATATATATATATATGTGTGTGTGTGTGTGTGTGTGTGTGTGTGTGTGTGTGAAAATAATTTGACATTCCGTTACGTGAAATATATTTATATACGTTGATTTATTCACACAGCATATGTAAATATAGTAGTAGTGTGGAAGATTGTGTGAAACAGTAAGTAGAAAAATGATATAAAGGCATTTAAGGCAGGCAGTTTTTGTAATAAAGTGCTATATATCAAAAGATGGAGCATTAAAACAAAGTATAAATCATTGAGAGAAATAACATAAGTAAAATTACTCACTTAGCTGACTGATCTTGTTTTCGAGATCCAATCTCCAGAGTTTCGTAGGTGAACTTCTCCGCCCATTCTTTAGGGAGTATCAGCAATTTATTGCCTATATTTTTAGATTTGAAAAAAAATTATTAGTAACTTCTGAAATACTCCTGAGAACGATCAATCGGTTAAGTGACTAACTTTTACTCATGTACATCTAAGTTTTCCTTTTCGTAGGAGTTAAGATATATGTAAATTATACATAATCTTATGCTCTTAATGGCTATATATGTAGCCGAAAGCGCTCGGAACTTAAAATATATAAACAATTACCTTTTTTTTTTATCTTTTCACCCCAAGCAAGACAGTACCGCTACTGATGCGCAGAGGGATACATAAGAGTAAATGTTTAGATAGGAGTAGATTAAAGAGAAAGATAAACCAGTTTTAGGAGGGTCTCATAGGAAGGGCAAGAGAAGGGTTAGAACACAGGCGTGAAGACAGTTGCGAAGGTAGTGAGAAAGAAAAATAACAAGATATACAGGGTGATGTAGAAAGAACTGGAGTTAAGTGGATAAGAGATGGGTATTGACATTGCATTTAAATTCCTGAAGGTTGTAGCCGTCAGAAAAGCAATTATATAAAAGGATGTTTCACAGGCGGGAAGTGCGAGAAAAGAAGCTTTTGGAGTAGAATTATCGGCTTCATTTGGTTGATTTTGTGGCATAGGGGAAAAAGTTATATATATATATATATATATATATATATATATATATAACTTTTATATATATACCTGTGTGTAAGCGTGTGTGAATATGTATGCGTTGTATATGTATGTATATATAAATTATTCATGGAAATATTATTTACTTCCTCCATGTATTTTTTAAGGCTTTCCATTGCCAGTTTGTCAATTTATATTTCAATTACTGTCTTCTGTTCTCATTTTTTTTTTGTTCTTTCTGCGTCGATGTGTGAATCTGATTTTCTTTCTTTGCCTTTGTTACACATTTTTCCCTGCGTTTCTTTTTCTTCCAATCATTTTTGTTTTACTTACCCAAAATAGGTAGGCAGATAATATTACCTTGGTTATTACTTATTTATTTATTTATTTATTTTTAGCTAGTCTTTTTAAACAACCTTTCAGAGATATCTCCCATTATTTTTCTACTTTACTTTTGCATATTAGAAACGATTTGCTACGCTTCAATAATTTAATAAATAGATTTATTTATTTCCTATTATTTTTGATCAATTTCATCTACATTGTTTTTTAAGGGGGAAATTTTGAAAACAACTCAGGTTAGCTATATCTTTCAAACTTCATTCTATTTATTAAAACAGTTATGTTAATTTTACTAAATTGATTACATACATGGAACGGATTCTGACAAAATGTTATGCGGATATCTACTCCGAAATACTATTAATTTGAATAACATTTTATCGATTTGTTTTTAAAGAAAAGAATTACAACATTAGGAAATTACCATAAAGTGGGTTATGATATGTTTTCAGCTACCCTTGATTACAGCAATTTCGGCTTGTGTAATAAATTCTCTTCTTTTTCTTTCAGACAATAACTTGTTTGTATTAAACTACGAATAAAAGTTGACATGTATTTTGCAATGCAAGTTCGCGGAAGTAAAGAAATTGGTGAATTGCAACGAGGGCAAATAACATGATGGCTTCAGTGTGGCAAGTTAAATACTGAAATTGCTAGGTTTTTCCACGTTATTCACCGAACGGTTAATAATAGAGTCAAGAAATTTAAAGAGGTAGGTCATTGTCGTATGGAACAACATTCAGAAAGATCAAGTATCATGTCTGAGCAAACAAAACTGGCAAAAATAAAAACGAGGGTAAATAACAGGATGGCTTCAGTGTGGCAAGTTAAATACTGAAATTGCTAGGTTTTTCCACGTTATTCACCAAACGGTTAATAATACTGTCAAGAAATTTAAAGAGGTAGGCCATTGTCGTATGGAACAACATACAGAAAGATCAAGTATCATGTCTGAGCAAACAAAAATGGCGCTGAAGATGGAATTCATCAGAAACCGTCTTCAGAGCGTCAAAGATGTCGCCAACAGCATGAAAATGTCGTTATATACGGTAAGAAAGTCTCTTAAAGAGCTAGGCTATCAAAGAAGAGTTGCAAGAAAGAAGCCCTTGATTTCAGAGAGGTTAACAAGAACGGGTGTATAGACTGGGCGAGAGAATTCGAGAGCAGAATTTATGAATTTTGGTAGTCTGTAAATTGGTCAGATGAAAGCAAATTCTGCCAATATTCGAATTCGAGACTGAGACTTGAAACACTGAATGTCTGCAGGCGACCGTGAAACATGGACGGATTGATGTAATGGTGTGAGGCGTTTTCTAGTTTAGAGAGAAATCTGAGCTAAATTTTGTTGAAGTACGGTTCTTCTTCATGTGCCGTGTCCTTTCAAGATGTAGGCCATCATGGACTTCCATTTGGCTCTGTCTCTTGTCGCTCTCGATATTTTTTCAATTGGTATCTCTAAGCCCCTATCCGCTATCCATTTGCTCAGATCAAACAAGTACGTCACACGCTGCCTTCCCCTCTTTCTCCTTCCCTTTATCCGCCCTGTGAGTATTAAGTTCACTAGATTCTCTTTCCTCATTCCGTGTCACAGGAACCTCATTTGTCTCTTCCTGATATTAATATCAGTTTTCTTCTCGTTTGTATCCTTTCCAGCACCTCATCGTTGAACACGTGATCCGTCCATGGAATCCTCAGCATCCTTCTGTAGAACCACATTTCTGCTGCCTCGAGCCTCTCCTTCATCTTTGATGAGATCGTCCAGCATTCATTTCCATCCGTCCATGGTATCCTCAGCATCCTTCTGTAGAACCACATTTCTGCTGCCTCGAGCCTCTCCTTCATCTTTGATGAGATCGTCCAGCATTCATTTCCATCCGTCCATGGTATCCTCAGCATCCTTCTGTAGAACCACATTTCTGCTGCCTCGAGCCTCTCCTTCATCTTTGATGAGATCGTCCAGCATTCATTTCCATCCGTCCATGGTATCCTCAGCATCCTTCTGTAGAACCACATTTCTGCTGCCTCGAGCCTCTCCTTCATCTTTGATGAGATCGTCCAGCATTCATTTCCATCCGTCCATGGTATCCTCAGCATCCTTCTGTAGAACCACATTTCTGCTGCCTCGAGCCTCTCCTTATTAGATAAAGGATTACTTTCACTTTTTGATACCAATCAGATTGACAAAAATGTCTACATTCTTCACAAAGATTGAGCGCCATGTCATACGAGCAAAGTAGCAAAGACCTGAAAGGAATTGCAAAGAATCAAGTCACTGCTATGGGTAGACCAAAGTTCTGAAATGAATCGAATAGAGCCCGTTTGGGAGCACCTTGACCGAAAATTTCGACAGCGTACAACCAAAATCACGCCAATGGCAAGTCGTAAAGTAACATTGCTATAGGAGTGGCAAAATATAGACCAAACGATTGTTGATAACTTGAACAAATCTTTGAAAATCAAATACAAGAACTGAAACAAGCAAAAGGAGGATCTACTCCATAATAGTTACAAATACTGTTTATTTATGTTGATCTGGGATTGTCTAATTAAATTTTGAAATTGGATGTAGATTATTTCTCCTGGCTAAAACCTTTTCTTCGGCTACTGTATAACTTTTCATTGACTCACTTTTAGGAAGATACATATCTCCGTATCGGTTGATTATTGCTTTCTTCCATGTATAGAATGTTCTTCCTCATTTTCATTGTATTAAAAACGATTGACAAGATACTGCTACTAAACTTTTTATTCAATTGTTTTTCCGATCTTACAAGTGTTTTTTTTTTCCATGGATGAAGACTCACGTTCAATATTTTAGAACAAAGCACAATTAAGAATCACTTAAACACAAACGGAAACGTTCCAAACTTCATCCATAACATGTAAAATTTATTAAGATTAATGGTAGCTTTAATGATAAAAAAAAGGAAAAGGCAAAACTCATGAATATCAACTATGAATTCGACTACAACGTACTGGGAGTATTTATATAATAAAATAAAATATTTACATCCCTATAGATATACACCAAAATTTATATATTCGGCTAAAAATGACGTTCTTGAAAATGACACAGAGAACAGCCGAAAGCTCTGGATTATATAGAACATTTACATAGTTTTTACACACTTTATAAACAAAAAAGAAAATGCTTGTACGAATGAAAGAAAATTCAATAAACAGCTCAAACGCAGTACCTTCTCAGACATCTATAATAAAATATGTATTAAAAAGATATTATTGCCAAACTACACAACACACACGCGCACCCCCATATATATATATATATATATATATGTTAGACTCTAGTGCGTCGATTGAGCCCTCAGGGGAAATGGTAGACTTTAAAAACAGTAGCTATTCACCACTAATTACGCATCGTTCTTTAGTAATGAACTGAACACTCTTGGCTACTGACGTTTGTTCACATTGGGTATAAAACCCGCTAAAATTGTCCTTCCTCCCCCGTGCGCCGATAGTTTAGTGGTTAAATCCCCGACTGATGTCAATCGTCTGGAAGCAATCTAGCAGTCTAGTCGTACTGATGAAATGTGATTTTTTTGATTTTTTTTATAAGAGTTTCACCCCGAGCAAGGCATGTCACTGCCACTACTGTGCAGGGGGCTACGTAGAGTGTAGAAAGGCTGATTAAATATAGGAAATTACAGAGGGTGGGTGATAGGCGGGTAAGGATACCGAGAATGAGGGTTGGGTAGATGAGAGTGTTGTGAGAATAGTTGGGAGTTAGTGTGATAGGAGGTGTCTATTGACCCTACATTTAAACACCTGGAGATTGTAACTGTCGGGAAAGCAGACTTGTGGAAGGGAGTTCCACAGGCGGGAAGCGCGAGAAAAGAAGCTGTTGGAGTAGAATTTACGGTTACATCTTATTTGTTTAACTGTAAAAGGGTGGGACCTAGTTGCTAATCTAGTATCTCGTGTAAATTCGTACTTAGGCGGCACCAGTGAGCGAAAACAGATGACTATATATATATAATGACGTAAATCAAGAAATATACATATGAGAAGGGGAGGGTGTACATATGTATAGTATTATTATTCACGTGTTAATAAAACAGTGCTCAATGTATGAGCAGAGGTGCATATATATATATATATATATATATATATATATATATATATACTATCCTACGTCCATGTCACGACTCGGAGTTTCATGCGTTATGCATTTATCAGGTGCATATTTCAGACTGACGGATTATTAGGTTTGAATTTAAGTTCAGTCGATGTTCATGGGAATTAAATGTTAAAAATTCAAATTTAAAATTTTCAGAACAGAGTAAATTTTCTGTAATCAGCATTAGCTTCACCCAAATCTTTCAAAATTCTGTACACTGCCTCATATTGTCCCGCAAACACTATAAAATGGACGTATTGACGCTTCTGGCTAGAATGCCAAGTAATACCTCATGCTGCTTCAGAATTTCTGGTGAAATGAATTGCGTCATTGTGCTCGTTTTCTCAAAGACGGTACCCATCTGACTTCACTCTATGTGTAATCTTTTTCTCCATATGCTGTGTCTTTTCAAGACGTAGGCGATCATGGATCTTCTGCCTCTTGTCGCTCTCAATGTTTTCTCTTGCTATCTATTTTAAGCCCGCTCCGCAATCCATTTTCTCAGACCTAACAAGTACGTTTCGCACGGCTTTCCCCTGTTTCTTCTTCCCTTCATCCGACTCGTGAGTATTAAGTTCTCCCGACCCTCTTTCCTCATTACGTATCCCAAGAACCTCATTTGTTTCTTCCAGATATTTAGTATGAATTTTCTTCTCCTTTGCATCCTTTCCAACACATCGTTGCACACGTGCTCCGTCTATGATATCCTCAGCATCCTTCTGTAAAACACATTTCTGCTGCCTTAAGCCTCTTCTCCATCCTCGGTATTATCGGCCAGCATTCACATTCATACAAAAGAACAAATATCACATAGCAATCAACACTCTTTTCTTTGGTTTTAATGAGATTTTCCTGTCTTTTAATACTCTGGTTAGCTTCTTAAATGCGTCTTTGGCCATGCCACTGTCTTTGGATCTCCATGTCGCACTTTTCATCCTCTGTCAAAATACTTCCCAGGTATTTGAATTTTCTTCCTTGTTTTATTTTAGTTTCTCCGACTTGTAGTTGGCATATTGGGCTACTCTTTTTGCTGATGACCATTCATTCAGTTTTCTTGAAGTTTATGCTCAGGCCTTTCTTCTCACTTTCTTTTCCTATCTTCTGTAGAAGGTCCTGCATTTTTCATACCGTGTCTGCTATCACCACCGTGTCATCCGCGTATCTGATATTACTGAGATTGTGGCTGCTAATGATGAATCCTGGCAAGGCTTTTATTTCTCTAATAAGTGCTTCACCGTATAGGTTGAAAAGTTCCAGTGAAAAAACAAATTATTGTCTTACTCCCCTTTCTATTTTTGTATACTTGCTGAGTTCACTTCCTATCTGTATCCAAGCGGTTTGCTGCCAATTTAGATTCCTGATTAGGTTAACGTCTTTTCCGAAAATGTCGAAGTTGTCGAGCAAATTACAGAATCCAAAAGAAGGAAAGCGTATGTGTGAAATAAAAAATAAAAAATGTGGACAATTTACCCATCGCAACTAGGTTGAAAATTAGGTTGAAATTCTTTAAAAAAATTTGAAACTTCTAGCGTCTCTCGTGCATGCGCATGCGTATTGACAACAATGTAAAGAAACCCAGTCTGATAAAGTCTTAACTGATGAAACGAATCACAAATAATTTTTTTTCTACATTTCATGATATGATTTCCTCAATACTGTTCTTGATATATAAAAAATATATATCATTATCTGATATATATATATATATATATATATATATATATATATATAAGCTACAGCCTGTTATTTTTATTTTGAATCACGTCCCATTTAGATGTGAAAATGATAAAGTCTAATTGCCATCTGGTGTTTATTCAGTTTGAATTAACACAAAGAAATTGCTGTCAGCACGAGAGCTTTGAACTGATCGAAAAGACTTAAATAATATCGATTAATGCAATGTAATTACACGAACACACACGACAAAAAATCAGAGATGCCCCAAAGAATGAAGTGCTTCTCCCTAGAGTCTGGATGACAAAGCAAGAAAATTAGCGATAAGCATAGCATTTTTAAACTTTTTTATTTGGTTGCGCACTGTTAAAATTGTTTCTAGACAGGCAAACATTCCTTGCAACTTTGATGGTTATACATCTATAATTTTTTTGGTTTATTTGAGGTTTATATTCCTCTTTTATTTTAATTATTTCTTTCTTCTTTGCACAAGCTCTGTCTTTTCTATTTCAATCTATCTCCTTGTCTTTTCTCCAACTCTTTCTCTCTCTTTCTCTCTCTCTCTCTCTATATATATATATATATAATATACATATATATATATATAAAGTATACATATATATATATATATATAAAGTATATATATATATATAGAGAGAGAGAGAGGAAAAACTACTAAAAAGTTGTAAGTTGAAAAATGTATTTTTTGACAGTATTTATTTATTTCTATTATTATATTTAATATTTCAGACCGTCCTCGGCCTTTCATCAGAAGCAAATGATTTAAAATTTAAATTAGAAACTTTTACGCGGTGAGCGTTCGTCCGAGAGATTGTTTACATCACGTGACGCAGAAGCGACAGATTTTTTTTTAATATTTGTAAACGCAAACCCATCTGTAACAATACCTACAAATGTTGTTTTAAAGAAATTTTTTTAAGTGTATCTAAAAAATGTTTAACTATTGAAATATTTATAAAGATTCAAAACACCTAAGTCTCTATTTAACCCTAGCCTGTATGTATTTAATTTTAAAATCCAGTATTTTTCTTTCTTTCTGCGTGAGTATGTAGAACTAAAATCAGAATCTATTAGTAAACATTTGCAGTTTTCTAATGTGTCTCCCGGTTGATTGATGTGTACTGCTATGGGGGAATACGGGTTGCTTTGGCGTATGCTAAGTTTGTGATTATTGAAACGGAATCTAAAGCTATTTACAGATTCACCAATATATCCACTATTTGGAGATATTGAACAGAAGAGAAAGTATATTAAGTTTTGGCTGTCACAGGTGAGCCGTGGTGAGTATAATTTGATGTTAGTGTTGGGTAAAGAAAATACTGTATCGTTTACTAAATGTTTGCATACTAGACAACGAGATTTCTTACATTGGAAATTCCCAAATAGGTTTGTATTTTTTAGATATTTGGTAGAAGTGAAGATTGCTGATAGGTTGGGTGTTTGTTTCATTGCATTTATGGATGGTTTATCGAAAATGTCTTTGATTTTTTTGTTTGATTGGAGGTTCTTGTAATCATTTTTTAAATTTTGAATAAGTGTGTGGGATTATTGATTGTGGTTAAAAACCATGGGAATTCGGTTGTTGTTTTTTCTTTTCTTGTATGTGAGAAGTGTGTTACGATTTATGTGGATGGTTTTATTTAGTGCTTCTTTTATTATTTTTACTGGGTATTTACATTTTAGAAATTGCTTTGTCAGGTTGTTAATGTTGTATAGAAAATCTGGATGGTCTGAGTATATGCGTTTAATTCTTAGAAATGAGCTGTATATGATAGATTTTTTTAATTTAAGGGGATGAATGTTAAAGTGTAATTTATGTTGGTTTGTGGGTTTGTTGTATAGACTGGTGGAAAGTGTATGTTTGTTTAATTTTATCATGACGTCTAAGAAAGGGACGGATGTGTATGAGTACTCCATGGTAAATTTAATTGTATTGTGGAAGTTGTTGCAGAAAGTAAAAAAGTTGTTTAATTTTTCTAATCCATGAGTCCATAATAAGAAAATGTCATCAATGTATATAAAATAATGTGATGGTTTATATTCTGAATTGTCTAGTATTTTTCTTTCTAGAATGTGCATAAAGATATTGGCATAACTGGATGCCATTTTCGTGCCCATTGCTGTGCCACTAATCTGTAAATATTGTTTGTTGTTGAATTTAAAATTATTATGTGTTAAAATGAAATTTATTAATTGGCATATATCTGTAATTTGGTTGTTAGTTAATTTGCTTTTACTAAGAAACTCATAGCAAGCTGATACCCCTTCAACATATGGAATGTTCGTGTACAGAGACGTAACATCCATCGTTACTAGGATATTATCATCGTGGACTAAGTTAATGTTTTGTAATTTGTTGAGAAAGTCAGTAGTGTCTCTAATATAACTAGGTATGTCAGGCAATAAAGTTTTTAGGTATTGTCTATGTACCCTGATATAAGTTCTGTGAGGGAACCAATGCCTGATATTATGGGTCTGCCAGAAAAAAAAAAAAACTTTTTAGTGGTTTTTCCTATACATATTAAGACAGTATACGTGGATCATCACTATGTTATATATATATATATATATATATATATATATATAGTTATATTTTTTATAAGTGTTTAGTAAAAACATATTTTGCTGCATAACAAGAGCTAACTAAACATCTGACGAGGGGCTAATAAGCAAGCACTGAACATAACGGCTCTCATGTTGCAGGAAACTATGTTTTTATTCTAAGCAATGATAATAAAAATATTACTTTTTATCATGTTTTTTTTTAGTTTCGGGCACTCTAAAAACGTAAAACCATACAAATGGTGGAACGCTAACACATTAGTGTACTACGTCTAAGATATATATATATATATATATATATATATATATATATATTTTAAATAAAACTCCGACAACTACATTCGTTGTATGGTCATTTCGGAGAGAAACATGTATGATCTTCATTACAATTAATTTTCAATTGTTAATTTTTCTGGTTAGACTTTTCTACAACAAATTTTCCATCTCATATATTTCTTCTCGTTTTTGTGTAACTTTTTCTTTTCGATGTATATATATATATATATATATATATATATATATAGATAGATAGATAGATAGATAGATAGATAGATATAGATATATATATATATAAGTGAATAAATATATATTTATATATATATATATGTATGTATATTTTTATTATTTGTCAAATTTCTTGTTTTAGACCCTCTCTAGTAAAATATTACTTTTATTTTATTCTATTAGTAGAATTTAAACTAACAACAAAAAAAAATTTCATGAAAACTTTTTACAGGACTGAATATTATACAATGTTATCTCTTCTTAATTTTTCCTTTTTCTTTTTCTTTTAACTTTTTATGTATATACATTCTTTTCACCCGCTGAAGGCGGCGATCGTTATCATGGCTACTGCGGATTTTTCCCTTTCTACCTCTTCTTCCTTATTTTTTCCTTTAACTCTTTCTCGACTACTACATTTTTCTTTATTCATTCCTCCGACCGCATTCATTTCAGTCACACGGTTAAATTTTGATTTTTTAATACAGATGTAATCTAAAAGTCTTTTTTTATAATCGATTCATTTTTTCTTTTCTTCTCTAATCTCGAAAATGTCCGGACGACAACTTTTTAATTCTTTATTTTTCTTAACTTTCCCTCTCTTCATATTTTTTTATTTACTTTCTTTTCCCTTTTAATGTCAAGTTCCTTATTATTTTAAGTGACCTCCCGGAGTGTGAATTTTTTTCTCTTATTTGCTATAGAATTTTGATTTTTGATTGTTGCTGAGGAAGCGAGATTTTTTCTCGCCGAAATGGCCATACAACGAATGTAATTTTCGGAGTTTTATTTGAAAAAATATACATATTTGGCTCTGTAAATGGATAATACTATTTGCATCGAGCCCTCTACCTGGATTGCTTTTGGAATTTTACCTAAAAGCTATTACATATATGGATTTAAACATATATATATATATATATATATATATATATATATATATATATATATTAAAAAAGAGCAAATTTTGAACATTTAATAAAGAAACTGCTAACAGATTGAAAAAGGCTTGAAGTTAATAAAATAAATGATATCTTTTTGAATTTTCTCACAATGTTTGTTTCGCCGTTTTCTATTTTCAGATTTTGTATGAATTTTGTTTCTTATAATTTGTGCAAAAGATGAAGTTTTCCATCGTCTCTCGCTTCATAGGCTACCAGATCTTACCCTAATAATTTTTTATAAGTGGTGGTATATAAAATAAAGACAATTTAATCCACCTATGCATGCTTCGCTTGAAGATTTGAGACATCGAATTGTTGAAACCGTAAAGAAAATATCTACAATTGTTTTGAATGTAGCAAGCGGTGGAATACCGTACCGATGTTTCTCTTGGTATTTGTGTTAAGAGCACAGAAGTTGAACAAACTGGATATAATAAACGTTAAAACTTTTCTTATCCAGCAATGTGATGAATATGTCTGGGTCTTAGCATTAGATTTTATAAAATTTTCGAAATATGGTTTTTAGGTTTTTAAGAACCACATACATATATATATATATGAATTGAATTTGTGGATCGAAATCTGACAGGTTGAATAGAATATATATATTAATTAAATATGTAGATCGAAATCTGAAAAGTTGAATATATATATATATATATATATATATATATATATATAGAGAGAGAGAGAGAGAGAGCATTCAATATTTCACTTAAAAACTTAATTTGGCGATTAACGTTTATTGCTTTCGTCGCCCACGGTCGATTTAAAATCTCGCAATGAAAAAGAACATCTGATTCATTTACAACCCAAAAGTATGCCATTGAAGAATGACAAGTAACTTAGAAATAACCTACAATGACATTATTGAAGTCTTGGCTTTTATTGTCTCGGTCAGTGTAAACATTCTTTTAATTAATGCTTTCAGAGTGGAGCCAAAATATCACTGTCGCCCAAATTAAAGCTCACCTAGAAAAATATTGTCCTATATTTCCTCCCTGCTTACGAAATTTAAAAACGAACTGATGAAATAAAGAAAAAAATATGCATACTTCTTTCAATCACGCATACCAAAAAACAAATTATACAAGTAAGTAATTTTTGTATATAAAATCATTTAGAAAATAGGTATCTCAACTCAATTGTAAAAAAAAACAAAAAAACAAAAAAAACAGCATATCATGAGGTTAAAACTAAATAAAAACAAAGTCTTATCATCAAAATGTTTATGCTATTATTAAAAAGAAAGGTAAAATTTTGTTATTATTTTTTTAGTTTTTGAATTCTTTCTAACACGTTCGAAATTGTAATTAAAACTTCTTTATTTATTTTTACGTAAAGCGACTATTAAGAAAATAAAGTCCGTCGAGTAAAATGATCTTAGGTCGAGTAAATTTTCCCTTGTTCTCGACCACCGGTCAAGTGATTTCTTTTTCAAATCTCAAAGGCTATATATATATTGTTATATATATATAACAACAGGAAAAAGGTACTGGTTAGACTAGTAGACGGTTATTTCAAAATCGTGCACAATCAAAAGAACTGAAGATGCAGTCAACAATGTATTTAAAACAAAAGATTCACTACTTACTTGTAAACCTACTTCCAGCCATATCTCCTGTCACACTCAGAGAGAGAGAGAGAGAGAGAGAGAGAGAGGCATTAGAGAGACACCGTCGGATCAGTTTATTCTCTTTACTACCAGTTATTCAACTTTACTACCAGTTATCAAAGCCCTTTAACAGTGCCTTATTGTTGGACATTTTTTTAATAATTATGTCACTGAGTAGTGAAGAATATATATATAACGTCTCTATTATATTTGTATGTTATATATATATATAAAACTTATTGCGTATTTATTTGTATGTTTTGTATATATATATATGTATATATATACATATATTAATATATGTATATATATATATATATATATATACATATATTAAAACGGAATAGTCCATTATTTTTTAGGTATTGACAGGAGACCTTAAGCACGACTCGTTTAGCTTCTTACTTTCCTTCAGTTTCTCAATCAAACCAAGAAGTGTTTTTCTCTTTTCACACGATTCAGGCTATTGATTACGAGATATTGGCAGGGTTTAACGTTCGTGCGAACTAATGAAGGGAAGAACATATAGAATTATTATAGTTTAATATTTAGTTTCTCTCGACTTTAGTATTGAGCTCTCGATTTATTTTCTATTTAATGTTAAGCGTTAGCATTTACTTTCGTTTTTATTTTGTATATTTTATATATCTATATCTCTCTCTATATATATATGTATGTGTGTGTGTGTGTGTTTCCATATTGTGCCTCTGCTCTCTTAATTTTATTTTATTATTTTTTATTTAAAATCTATTGTTTTTTCTAATTAATCACTTATGCCTGTATTTTTTGTTAAATCTTACGGTATAGGTGCATTTCTTTTATGTTTGTAACGTCTTGTTTAAAATACTTTTGTTTTTGTGATTAGCTTTTTGTGAATCTTTTTTCTTATTTTTGTGGAATTTTTTTTTCTTATTTTGGTGAATCTTTTTTTTCTTATTTTTGTGAATCTTTTTTCTTATTTTTCTGGAATTTTTTTCTTATTTTTCTGGAATTTTTTCTTATGAATCTGTAATTATTATTTTTAACTTATAAGATTTTTTGTTATAACTAATTCTTAATTATTTGTGACTGCAGTCATATACTATATTGGTCACTTTTCCCTTTTTTTAATATTATATTTGTATTGCTTCTTTTTCTGGTGATTTTTAGTTTCTGTACATTACCTGAACATTATTGTGAGCACATATGGCCTCTTATAGATGCACGTTTGTGTCTGTTTATTTTATGTGTGGTTATATATATTTTCTTGTTTGTTATTGTTTCTTTAAGATTTCTTTTTTGCATATGTGTGATTTGGAGTATATTTTTGTGACATTTCTGGTATCTGGTGCCTCAATGTTTAACTGCCTACACATCTACCCTTCACCTAAACTTATTTCCTTTTTTTCCCAGCCTAATTTCTTTCTTAATAATCTGAGTTAAAGCCGAGTTAGACGTGGGAGGGAGGCTGCAATGAAAAGTTTGATAATCATGAGTAAGGTAAAGAAAAACTACACGAGAGAAGGAAGATAGATGGAGACATCAGATTCAAAAATAAAAAAAAATCTAATTAAAATTATCACAGACATTTAAACCTTTACTAAACCAACATGGCATAAGTCACTGTAACTTACTTAGAGGGGACTTTAAAAATGCTTAATTTCAATCTTTAAATTTGACAAGGGAAGCAGACTTATTTACAACGGTGGCTTTGAGAAAAATTAAGCCAACACTTTTAACAGTCCATGGTTTTTAGCGGCTAAACTCTCTCACTTGAGATGTGTGCTTGATGAGGGGGAAGGGTTCAGGCTAAATATCTTGCTTTGAATTGTTGTGGAAGTACAGGTAAGGTAGAGGTTCCGTAATCACTCACTTGCTATTGGTGTGAAGGTGGTATCAAGGTAAAGTATCTCTTACCCGGCGGTGGTAAGAGTGAATTTTTTTTTTTTTTTTTTTAATCATATCACCCCGAGCAAGGCGGTAACGCCACTGACGCGCAGGGGCTACGTAAGGGTAAAAAGAATGGAAAAGAGAAAGCCGGAAACCACATCCTAAACAGGAAACAAGGGATGAGCCTCTTCACCTGTTCAATAGATGTGGGTGGAGTGTGAACCGGGCGATAGTTTAGTCTATCTACTCCAATTGAAAAAAAAGAATATTAAAGGAAAAGAGTGAAAAGAGAAAACCGGAAACCGCATCCTAAACAGGAAACAAGGGATGAGCCTCTTCACCTGTTCAATAGATGTGGGTGGAGTGTGAACCGGGCGATAGTTTAGTCTATCTACTCCAATTGAAAAAAAAGAATATTAAAGGAAAAGAGTGAAAAGAGAAAACCGGAAACCGCATCCTAAACAGGAAACAAGGGATGAGCCTCTTCACCTGTTCAATAGATGTGGGTGGAGTGTGAACCGGGCGATAGTTAATGTCCTTTCAGTTAGCTGTTTACTTTTCCTTTGCTGCAACTTAAATGACAGATCAGAACAAATGATATTGGAAATTATGAAATCAGAATTGACAGCAATATTCAATTCATGGTCGATTAATGCACTAATGTGTACAAGATAGATTTTGGCAAGAAATATTATCTAGTACACGGTGAATTTTTGTTTAATCATTTCACCCCAAGCAAGGCAAGGCCGCTAGTTGTCAAGGGATTACAGTGAGAAAAACGACTGGGTAGAGTGGGCATTAAAAAAAGAATAAAAAGTGAACGGGATTCAAGAGATAGAACATGAAAATTTAAACTTTTGGAGATTGTAGCTATGAGGGAAGTAAGTAAACGAGAGTTCCACAGGCAGGACGAGCGAGTAAGGAAACTATTGGAGTAGAATTTGCGGTTATATTTGACTATTTCAACGGTAAATGGGTGGGACCGAGATGCCAGTCTAGCAGCATGCTTAAATGCCTGTTACTTAGGCACAATGGAAAAAAGCTATTCAGAACATTTGCAATAAAAATATTTACAGAAAGAACAGAGTTTTTGAGATTCTAAGTTTGAGTTTTGTTTAACGACATATCAACTTTTGTGGGTTATTTAATGCCAAAAAAGTAATAAGGTATTTTTATAATGATCAGTAATAATGAGAAGGTTGATTTCGTTAAATTATGATGACTTTTCTTAATTTTTTATTTTATTTTAGAAAATGTTTAACGGCATATCAACATCTGTGGGTCATTTAATGCTAAAAACGTAAGAGTTTAAGGTATTTTTACTGATCTATAATCGTGAGAAGATTAATTTAGTCAGATTGTGATGATTTCTTTTATTTTAGAAACTGAAGATATCTTTTAGTTTTGTATTCAAAAATGTATTGCTGGTAATATTTTTTCCTTCAAAAATGTATTATGGTAATTTTTCCATCAAAAATGTGTTATGGTAATAATTTATTTGTTCTAAACTCTATTTTTGGTAATATTTTTCCTTCAAAAATGTATTTTTTCGATAAAATTCTATTTTTATACTCTCATAGCGTTTAAACCCCAGTTTGGGTGTTAACAATTTGCCATAGCAGGGACGCTAACAGGTGCTACCACTCTGGGTCAGGGTGAACCTGGGAACAATAGCAATTAAAAGATGATTCCATGCTCCTCACAACTCCTTAACCAGAGGCCTTACTGTCGGATGCAGTTTACCGTCATACCCATAACCAGAACATACAGAGAGAAGCCATGTCATATCAGTACAAAAGTGACTAAAGTCGAGATGCCAAGCCATGACCAATTACATTGCAAACCCTTTATCGGCAACCTCAAGATAAATATCAATAACACCTAATCAGGTATGGCAATAGCATTCAATGTATGGAAGAATGGTAGATTAATAAATATGCAAGAGGTATTGAGGCCCGACACAGTCACCCAAACTTCCTGGCATTAAATGCAGCTATAGATTCGTAACTGTTCTACTTCGTGTTGATTGATGCCAATGAAGCGCAGTTTGTTGCTCTGCAAGAGACTAGTATCAGCGATGCTGATGGCGGGAAGGAAAGATTGTCTATGGTGGTTAAAGGAGATCGGTTTTGTTTTGTTTTTTATGACCCATTCCCGGCTCCCATTTAACAGGAAATAATCTTGCAATCTGAGAATAACATCTGAAAAGTAGTGTGCGTGATTTTCTTGCTAAGGTAGGGAGAAATAGGGAAAAGTGTGTTCGAAATCTGAAAGGCTCGATCACGCTTGTAGAGACTTTAGAGACTAAGGAATACGCAAGTTCTAATCCTTCTGGTAGCGTTTTCTTCTTTTTCTATGTACAATGTCCCTTCAGTAAGTAGACGATCATGGTCTCTTTATCCACGATAGTTCTTAGCAGGCTTTCTCCTGTCACCCCACTCAAATCCCGATCAGCTATTCTCCTGCTTAGGTCTTTCAAATATGTTATCCTCTGCTTTCCATTGTCTCTTGTTCCATCTATATGACCTGTTGGTATCAGATTCTCCAAGAATTCCTTCCTCATGACATGTCCCAAGAACTTCAGCTGTCCTTTCCTGATGCTTAGCATTAATTTTCACTTCGATTCCATTCTTTCTAAAACCTCATCATTGCTCACGTGATCGATCTATGATATCCGCAGCATCCTTCTGTAAAACCACATTTAAGCTGCTTCAGGTTTTTTACTTTATCTTTGATGATATTGTTTAGCATTCACTGCTATATTGAAGAACAGACATCCCATAGCAATCCAGTACTCTGTTCTTTCTTTCTAGTAACATTTTTCTGTCTTTTTATAATCTGCTTAAATTCTGGAATGCTTCATTGGCCATTCAAATTCGCCTTCGGATTTCACTGTCGCACATTCGGTCTTCCGGTAGAACACTTCCCAGGTATTCAAATGCTTGCACCTGATTGATTTTAGTATCTCCCACCTGTAATTGGCATTTTGGGCTTCTCCGTTTGCTGAAAACCATACATTCGGTTTTCTTGTAATTTATTTGTAGTCCTTTCTTTTGGCTTTCTTCATCTACCTTTTTACGGAGGTCTTATAGTTTTTTTCCGTGTCGGCTATCAGCACTCTATCATCTGCGTATCTTATGTTGTTCAGATTGTGACCGCCAATGACAAAATTTATTCTTAAATCCCTAAATTATATTCACGTGCCTGTTCGAGAACAAGAAGAGTTCATAGAAAGCTACGAAAGCATGATAAATAGAAGACTAAAATAGAAAAATTTTAATGAAGCAAAATTTTCACTCAGAAATTGGTAGACTTTACCGAGGACAAGCAGCATCGGAAAAAGCGTAATAAAACAACAGCAAATTGAATAATAATTAAGCATAGTCTAAAAGAAGTCAACATCTTCAGCAACCATAGCTTTCCACAGTTGCTTCTAGTGCTATGAAATCTTAGTCATTTTACCATGTCTTCTTGTCTCCAATCTGCCATTTATTCACACCTACGCCTCATGAAGGCTATTCGATGTTTTTATGCATATTCGTTTCACCCCACGAAAAGAAGGATTGCCACTGCTGCGCAGGGGATTTAAGAGAAAGAAAAAAAACAGGGTACAGGGGATACCGAAGAAAGGATGGGATTTAAAGAAGTGGGTGAAATTTACGGAGGTGCAAGAGATATTGAGAGGTAGGTGACGGCAATAGCCGATGCATTTAAACTTTTAGAGATTGTAGCTATCAGGGAAGCAAGTAAGCAGGAGGGAATTCCACAGATGGAAAGTGCGAAAAAAATCCTTTAAAGTTGAAGTGGAGGTTACCTTTGACCATTTTAACGGTAAAAGATTATGACGTTGATTCCAATCTGGTAGCACGGGTCTATTTATGTTGTTGCTTTCAGTATGTCTTGAAAATGTTATATTCTCCAAGACGTTTTTCCATATGTGTCCCAGAAGCTGCATCGCAAATGTATTGAATCCGATGTGGTAGATTTGGGTTCATGGTTTCAGGTTGTGAAAATTTTGTGTGTTGAAGAACGAAAAACTACAAGTAGTAAATTCATTGTTTAATTGGACAAACAAGAAAAGGAATAATATATATATATATATATATATATATATATATATTACAAAAAGTGAAAGAACACGTATATTAAAAACCCTTTGTTTAAGCATTTACTTTTACAAAGAGTGTTCGATACTGAGTAAAACTTAATATTGTAATTTTGTTATTGCAATGATTTATAAAAACACAACACAAAAACCATTACAATAGTTTATGAAGACACAAAAACATTTAAATTTAACATATCACCTGAAGAGAAACAGTTTTTATGTAGTCATATTATGTTTATATAAACCATTGTATCAACAAAATTACAATATATATATATATATATATATATATATATATATATATATATATATATATATATAATAACTGCACTAGAAACTTTTACTTTACAGAAGTACAAGGATAGTTCCTGAAAGTTTAAAATCAAGAAATATTCTTAAAATCGTCCGTTTAAAAATGAAAAAATAACTGAACTAAAATGTGTGAGAGAAATTGTGTCTAGGCCATGTACGTCGGTACTTCAATCACTAAATTTAGCGATATGCCTCAAGTACGGTATAAAAGAGGGTTAGATTCTAAGGATCCGCTCTACGCATGCTCCACCTCTTTTTTTTTTTTTTTTTTGCACATCCTGTAAAACTAAAAAAACTAGTGTTTTCAACGCATGCGCATCTGGACATGGCGATTATGGAACTCTGAGGAGGCGTAGGGCAAACTCAAGCAGCGTCTTCATTTTCATAATACACTAATATCGAATGCACAACTTTGGAATGACCTTGAGTATAAGCATGTCTACTGCAGTAAATTACAGGGAATAATTTGTATTCATAGTATTAGAAATTTAATGAATTCTTGCACTCTTTTCCACTCTCAAGGCGTTGTAATACAAGCGAGATTAATTTCAAAACACTATCAATGGTGTTAAATACTAACGTCAATACTAGGAAAACAGTGTGATTTGTCTGATTTGATTATTTTTAATCTACAAAGCTCTATATGTGTCCTTAAAAAGCTAATTGTAAAAACCCGCAGAGGAAAGAATGCTGAAAATCAAATCTTGTCATAATCAGGAGCTTATCAATTTCATAATTTTTTAAGCTTATAAAAGTGCAGCGGCATCCGAAGGGCCAGCCAAAATTCTATGGGCCTTTGATCTCTACTGCCCTCTCCGTAAAATCGCCACTACATCTGGAGAAAACATTCACAGCGTCTGCTACTCATCATTACAAATAGCCTAACTGTGAAACACTTTTTTCTGCTTGAATATATATATATATATATATATATATATATAGGCATCCGCAGACAAATTTGTTTCGCTGTATCACAGCTCATCAGTACGGTTTGCTTTTTAACCCAGGATTGAACCCGACCGAATTATACACGCCCAATAGCTGAGAGTGTTCTAATTCATTGTTGAATGAACGATGCGTAGATGCTAGAGTATCTACTGTTTTCAAAGTCTACCATTCTTCCATAGTACTCAATCAGAGTGTGAGAGTGTAAATATACATGCACAGAGACACACACCCACACACCCACCCACACACGCCCCCATATATATATATATATATATATATATATATGTGTGTGTGAGTGTATGTATGCATATTTGTGTGTGCAAATCTTTGTGTATGAGTGTGAATTCCTCGAATATTACGAAAATATTGAAAAGTGTACATAATCAAAGTCAACAGGAAAGGTAGCCATAAATAACGGTGTAGGGAGCAAGTAAAGAATGATAGGTTTCATAAAAAGAAAGAAAATTTGGATATGAATATGCTAATAAGGAAAAAAATAAAAGAAGATCGTGGGCATATGGTGTGGAACAAAAGACACGAATATAAAAAACGGAAAAATAAAAGACAGTGTCAAGAATAAAAATGTCGTGGAATCCAGAGATAGTAGTAGTAGAAGAAGAAGAAGAAGAAGAAGAAGAAGAAGAAGAAGAAGAAGAAGAAGAAGAAGAGATTACCAACGAACAAAAGAATAAAAGTAAGAAAGAAAAATCAATGAACGATGCAAGTAAGAAAAATAATTAATCAAATAACAAAAGAAATAATGAAAGGAAGAAAGAATGAAAGGATGAAAGAAAGAAAGGGCGGAAAAAAAGAAAGAATAAAAGAAAGAATTAAAAAAAAAGTTAAAGTGAAATTTGTTAAAATCAAACATCCGAGAATAAGATAAGGAGTATCAAAAATAAAATTTAAAAATAAAACAAAATATTCGTTTTTCAGAAAGAATGAAAGCAAGCAAGAAAGAATGATTTCATGGAAGAAACCGAGGAAATGCATGATGGGAGTTAAAGTAAAGAAAGACGAATTAGCAAAAGCGAAAGCACTCAGAAGAAACAGCCGGAAGAAATAGTAAAGAAATAGGAGAAAAGAAAAACAAACAAAATATGTTTCGTTCAAAGAGGAAAATCTAGGATCAGATATTGGTAGTGAAGTAAAAAGAAACTCAATCTTCAAGAAAAACCTGACATAATGAAGAATAACAAAAAGGGAGGTAAAAAAAGTTGTTAGAAAAAAGAAAGATTAGAAGAAGGTAAGTAAGAAAAAAAATTGAAGGAAAGAAAGAAACATAGAATCATGTGATGGTGGAAGAAATTGACATTAACAAATAAAAGGAAAGGTATATGGAATTTTTGGTGGAAGTTGGAATATTGAAAAAGCTAAAGATCCAAGAATAAACATGCATAAGGAAGAATAACGAAAGAGGAATTAAAAAGGAACAAAATGAAAAGTCATTAAAAGATGGAAAGAAAACCTAGAATGAGGAGATTGAAGAAGAAGAAGAAGATGAAGAAGAAGAAGAAGAAGATGAAGAAGAAGAAGAAGAAGAAGATGAAGAAGAAGATGAAGAAGAAGAAGAAGAAGAAGATGAAGAAGAAGATGAAGAAGAATTAGAAGATGAAGAAGAAGAAGAAGATGAAGAAGAAGAAGAAGATGAAGAAGAAGAAGAAGAAGATGAAGAAGAAGAAGAAGATGAAGAAGATGAAGAAGAAGAAGAAGATGAAGAAGAAGATCAAGAAGAAGAAGAAGATGAAGAAGAAGATGAAGAAGAAGAAGATGAAGAAGAAGAAGATGAAGAAGAAGATGAAGAAGAAGAAGAAGAAGATGAAGAAGAAGAAGAAGAAGAAGATGAAGAAGAAGAAGAAGATGAAGAAGAAGAAGAAGAAAAAGAAGAAGAAGAAACAACACCCATTAGGAAAAAGAGGACAAATTTGACAGAGAAATAAAATCACAAAGCGAAAAAGCGTGATGTATAGATGAATAAAAATGGTGTGAAGTCGAATGTGGACAAGAATAACAAGAAAGAAGAACATTTATCATTAACATTTTTTATTGGTACGTTCATTAATCATGCATTCAAAATACTGACATGTCTAGGAGCAAAATTTTTATTAAATTTGCATACAATATTTGTTTTTATACGCACTCTGCAATGCGCAGGAAAATGCGTATGCTTTAAGATCAATATATGCGTTTATATCCATAGCTGATTCTTTCTATATAAGTGTGGGTATGTCGGTCGGTGCCGGTGAGGGTGTGAATGCGTGCATGTTTGTGTTCACGCGCAATTTTATGTGTATTCCTAGTCATGTACCTAGTTGAGTATGATTCTGATTGTAACGAACTTCAAGCACACACACACACACACACACACACACACACACACACATATATATATGTGTGTGTGTGTGTGTGTGTGTGTGTGTGTGTGCGTATATAGTTGTTGTTGATGCGGACTCATTATCAATCTATATATCTACATATCTATCTCATAGTTATTGAAAAACACACATATCTGTGCTTTTATATATATATATATATATATATATATATATATATGGTATATATATATATATATATATATATATATATATATATATATATATATAATGTAATTGAAAATTAACACCCTATTTTATGCATGTTGGCATTTTTGTCTAACTAATTTTTACAAGACGGAAAAGATCTTCATACAAAAATAGAGGGTGATTTTTCAATCACCCTATATATATATAGGGATAGATACATATCTACTGTCGGATAGACATATATTGTGTATTGAAGCCAAATTTAATTATCTAAACATATATTGTTAAATACAAAAGACTATGAATATGAATTATGTCATTTTTAAATATAATAGACATTCATTGTGATTTAATTAATAATAATTTTGGAGATTAATAAATAAAAACAGATTAATAAATAAGAATCCATCACTACTTTATATATATATATATATATATATATATTCAACCTCAAAGAATGCAGAAAGTACTGGACGACCGTTTCGTCCTATATTTGGGACTCATCAGCAATTGAATAATCGAATTTAATTCGTTACCTTTTGGCCCGTGGTACAGTTGGTTTGACGTTTGCTTAATGACCTAACTGTCTGGGTTTCAATTCCTGGTAGTGGATGCGCACTGCTGATGAGTTCCAAATATAGGACGAAACGGCCGTCCAGTGCTTTCTGCATTCTGTTGAGGTCGAATGAATTTCTTAAATATATATATATATATTAATCGTTTTACTCTAAAAAGAAAAACAATACCACTAAATCGCATGAGGTCACTAAGTGTGAAAAATATAAGACAAACAATATTAAAATAAAACAATATTGGCGAATAAAATAAAAGTATAGAAAGAAAACAGAGGATAATGATACAGTATGCGAAGACCAGAGCCAAAAATGGTCAGCGATTGGCCAGAGTGCCTCCTGGGCGGGGTATTCTGATAGTAATGGATTTTTTGCTTGATTTTGGAAACGCTGTTTATTCTACAGAGAATCACAAGAATTATGAAGGATCGATACTCCAAGCACACCTAGGTTCGTGACTGGTTAAGATCCCCCGCAGAGGTACGCTGAGCCAACGTGCGGCATGCGTTCCTGTGATATCATACATTCTACTCTGTCTTAGAAATCATGCTGCCACTCTTAATAAAACAAATATCAAAACTAAATTAGTATTTTCATTGATACCGTTTTATGTTTTACCGTAGTGATCTAGGGACAACACAGAATGCAACAATAAGAATTGACATTGCAGTGAAACCTTTAAATATCAAAGTTGACTGGAAAGTTAGAATACAATTACAGATGCGAGAAAAAAGAACAGTTATAGAATTTGTACGTAGAATTTATGATTACATCTAGCCAGTTCACCTATAAAATGACCAGATCTTGCCGGCAATCCAATTCTTCTTCTTTATGTGTCGTTTCCCTCCAGGACATAGGCGATCATGATTTTCTACTTGCCCCTACTTTTTGTCGCTCTTGATATTCTTCCTCTTGGTATCTCTCCTAAACCACGCTACATCATCCACCTGCTAAAGCCTATTAAGTAGGTCTCGTGCTACATTTCACTTCTCTTTATCTTTAGTTTCGCCAAACCCTCTTTTCTCTTTTTTCTTCTTTTATGTGCCTTGTTCTGTCAGGGCGTATGTGATCATGGCTTTCCACGTCTCCCTATTCCTGGTGTCTCTTAGCACGTTTTCCCTTTCTACATCGGGCAACCCCTAATCTGTCATCCATCTGATCAGGCCCTTCAAATATATCATCCGCTGCTTACCTCTGTCTCTTTTCCCTCGATCTGGCCTGTTAGTATCAGGTTCTCCAAGCCCTCCTTCCTCATTTCATGTCCGAAGAACTTCAGCTGTTTCTTTCTGATGCTCAGTATTAATATTCTTTCTGTCTCCATCCATTCCAAAACTTCACCATTGCTTGATCCATGATATCCGCAGTATACTTCTGTAGAACCACATTTCAATTGCTTCAAGTCTTTCCTTCATCTTTGATGATAATGTCTAGCATTCACTGTCATATTGAAGAACTGACCTCACATAGCAATCCATTACTCTGTTCTTTCTTTCTAGCGAGATTTTTCCATGTATTCAGTCAGTTAAGTGCCATACGTGAAACACACTTGGGCGATCATGTCTTTTTCGAGACATGACTGACTGGGCAGAAGATTATCCCGTATCCAATGTTGCCATTGCTTTCTACGGTAGACTGGTTGCCGACCAAGGCTATAGAACCCAATCTGTCCTGCTATTTAACCCATAACTGGAAGGAAGAGACGGATTAATACCTTTCCCAAGGGTATTTGTGCGTAAGTGAATGCAGTGGATTCAACTGGAATTCGAACTCGGCTCCCCGGTTTCTCGTTCCGAGCCGATATCCACTGTACCACAACGCACTCTACTCAACTTCTGGAATTTCTTTATCATCTGGTCAATTCGCATTCCGATCTCTTTGTCGCACTTTCCGTCTTCTGTCAGAACACTTCTCAGGTATTTACATGTTTTACATTTACATGTATTAATCTTTGGTAAATAAAGTTAAACTATATTATTATTTTTATCTGTAACTTCAGCATCGTTATTAGTTATTTTCGGAATAAAAAATTTAATCTGGTAGTCGATGAGGTAGTTAGGAAAACCATTGTTATCGGGCGTCTGTTTTTAATTATTAAGATCTTTAAGGAAATGTGGACGAGAGGATGAATTCTGGTGTGCTCACTTTATAAAATTTTAAAAAATACTATTTTATAATTAAGTGGGCATTCATTCTTAAAATTAACATGGCAATACTTCTTACTAGTACGTTTTGTATAATGAAGTGCCAAACGTATTATTACTGAATCCTATAGTAGAATCTAAGAATGGGAGATTATTATTTTTTTACTAATTTTACAGTAAAGTTAGAGACAGTGTTTTTTCGAAGGTGGTTTTTAGATTATCACTTTCTTGTTTTCACTAAAATAAAAATATCGTCTGCATAGCGACTTGTCTAAATATTGTGTTTTCTACGTGGGATATGTTGTTAAAGCAGCACGGACAGAGATGTTTTCCCATAATTACACCTTTATTTTGGGTGTAAATATTGACATTATCATATTGCCTTTTATAAAAAGGGACTTCAGATGTGTAGGCATGCAATGTTGTTTTTTAGGATATTTGGTTTGATGGATGGAGGTGCGATGGAATTATTTTTATACACGGACTTAAAGACTATCACAATAGTTTCATCGGCGAGGATGTTTGTAAAAAAAATTTCAATATCGTGTAACGCAAAATAATTTGGCTGGATTGTTTTTAAAATTTGAAGGAATTCCTCAGTTGATTTGATGCTATGACTATTTGGTAGGTATAGAGTAATGATATTGTTAAAGAATTTCGACAGCGCGTATATTGTGAAATGATGGGTTGTAGTGAGTATCCAGGTTTATAAATTCTTATATTGCTGTATAGGTATCAAATTAGTATTCTCCGGTGATATTGTGCATTTTCACAGAAACTACTTCAGTATTGTTTGGTGTTACGAATTTGCTGACAGAACTTTTTTAGGTTTTTCTGTTGATTTAAATTTTACTTAATTTTGGTGAATTTCAGAACTTCGTTGATAATGTGCTGAAAGCTTTATGTAAATCGGCTTTATCCAACATTTCATGTGTTAGCTTTTCCGTTGACGATATTAGAATTATTTTTTTTAATACTTTTGCAGTGGTTTTGTGTTTTATTGTTAGGATATTTTTATGGATGTTGCGAGGAAAGCGGTCTTTTAAGCACTCTTTAGGAAGAGACAGCTAAATTTCATGGGACAGAGAGTGCGGAAGGAAGGCTAGGAGATGCTGATACTAACAGGCCAGATTGAGGGAAAAGGAAACAGGAAAAAGCTGTGGATAACATATTTCAAGGGCATGAGCAGGTGGATGACGAGGTGAGGGTTGCGTGGTGTAACAGAAGAAAGCGTGCTAAGAGCCTCCAGGGATAGGGAGACGTGAAAAGCCATGATCGCCCACGTTCTGAAAGGAGAAGGCACAACGAAGAAGAAGAAATCTTAAGGAAGTCGCTCGGGTCTGAATGAACTGTTATTACTGTACCAGCCTTAAGTTGGGTTAGTAACTAATGTAGAATTTCAATTTCTGTCTTTTTTGTGAGATCAAATTTAGGTCGGAGATGGCAATTTGGCCTTATATTTAAAAATTCTGTCTGGTCGTCTGTTAATTTATGACTAGATAGATTTTTATATTTATTACTGTTATTAGGTAGTATAGAGTTTCCTTGATATAGTTTGCAAAGCTTATGTTTTTGTAATTATTTGTTTGTGTGTAAACTGATCTTCATTTATACTTTGAGTGAGGTGCTAATATGCTTGTTTATATTCAGGTTCAACGTGATTTTGGTGAATCTTTATGGTTATATAAAATGTATATATAATGTTACATAATATTTATGTAAAATACCTATGCAAACTATACCAAAGAAATATTTTACTACCTAATAGCAGCGATAAATATATAAACCGATCTTGCCATAAATTAACAGAAGTTTTAATTTAAAGAGGAATTCATGCCAAAATGCTGTCTTTTCCTGATGCCCAGTATCAATTTCTTTGCGTTTCCATATTTAACAAAACTGCATCATTTCTCACATGCTTGATCTATGATGAATCCTGTCATGCCTTCTAGGGTACTCATAATAGTCTCGCTGTACAAATTGAATAAATCCGGTGAAAAGACACATCCTTGTCTTACGCCTTTTTGTATCTTTGTTTTTCTGCTGAATTTGTTTCCTCTCCGTATGCAGGTGGCTTGCTGCCAATAGAGGTTCTTGATTACTCTAATGACTTTCCCATGTTGGGGTCTCGGAGATAGTTGGTAAATTGGCCTTGTGCCAAACACGTCCGAAATCCTCGCAATTTAAATTTCAGAATGTTGAAGGTTAGATGTTGAAATGCGAAAGGATAAAATATTTCGTGTGTACATTAAATCAAAAAATTATTTACAGAATGACAAACGTATAAGAAAGAAAATATAAGAGAAATTTTGTTAACCGAACACTAATATATTTAAGAAGAGAAAAATGTTCATTAAGAAAATGCATGCAGTTTTGTAATTAAAATTGTTTGAAGAGAAATATAGGTATTTAAAATGTCCGCAGAAGTTTAGAGTTCATGGCTGTGTAGTAGCAGAATTTGAAGTTTTTGTTCCTTCAACTTTTTGGTAAGTCGCAACAGGTTTAGAGAAAGAGAAGGCAAAACAAATAAAGAAGTTGTACTTAACACGTCCATTTTATCGTTGTGTTGTTCTCTTTGGCGGCGTGGTGTGAAAATGAAGAAAAGGACGTTGGAAGAAGAGATCGGATGAAATTGTGACTTGCCCTGCGTCCGAGTCGGCTACTTGAATTTTCTTTCGTAACACTGCCACGAGGTTCTGAGCTAACCGCTCCCATAACAGACTGACTACTGTGACCGGTTAGGGGCCATCCTAAAATACCGAAATCTGATCACGTGGGAGGCTCTAGGACAATTTTTTCTTTAGCTGTGATAAAAACCTTTTCGCTGACGTTATTTGAATTTTTCGATTTGTCAGCCAATCAAAATACAGACTTTCGCTTTTCACCCTGACTTGTGAAAAAGAAAAGCTTTTAGCCGATTGACTCCTCCTTTGCGGCTGCGCAATTTTCCTTTGGGCTTTTCCCAAATGCTGGTCGTTTGAATTCGATTTTGCAGGTGTGCAATTTATTTTGTGTTTTTTTTATGGTTGATATAGGATTTGTATCCCATACCCATCTGAGATCCGAAGGCGAATTGTCATGGCGTAAGAAGCATTCCAGAAGTTGAGTATAGTTTTAAGAAACAGGACAATTTCACTAGAAACAAAGAGGAGAGTACTGGATTGCTATGTGATGTCGGTTCTTCAATATGGTAGTGAATGTTGAACAATATCTTCGAAGATGTAGGAAAAACGTGAAGCAGTTGAAATGTGGTTCACAGAAGGATGCTGTGGATATCATAGACCAAACATGTGAGCAAGGACGAGGTTTTCGAAAGGATGGAGACGAAAAGGAAATTAATACTGAGCATTAGGAAAAGATAACTAAACTTCCTGGGACATGCAATGAGGAAGGAGAGCTGGGAGAACCAGTTACTAACAGGCCAGATAGAGGGAAAAAGAGACAACGGAAAGCAGCGGATAACATATCTGAAGGAACTGATCAGGTGGATGACGGAACGAGGGTTGCATGATGCAAGGGGAGAAAGCGTGCTAAGAGCCACAGGGAGATGTGGAAAGCCATGATCGCCTTCGTCCTGAAAGGACAGGGCACATAAAAGAAGAAGATCCTATACCCAAATATGTCGAGGTTGCAGAGCATTTCTAGCAATTCTTTGTGACGTGCTTTATCGAATGTTTTGCTTCTTCTATAAAACATAGGTAGACATCGTTTTTCATTTGTATTGCCCTTTTTGATAGAAACCTAAGCATAAATATTGCGTTTCTTGTTCCATCGTCTTTGACAAAATCGCTCTACTTTTGTCCTATCCCTGACCTTATCCCGCTTTACGATCTGTTTATTTGCAAATCATTCTTTGATTTGTATCCTGCGTATTTTACTTGCCTACTGCCAGAACATATACAAAAAGCAAATTAAAGCTGTTCAGATAGTCATTTTGATTCTCACTAGGTGCCCCATACGTTCACCCTTGCGTCCCATCGAAGCTTTGTTTAGAAAATTATTTGGGCGATTTGACATGGTGTAATTAGCAAGCTTGTCTTGCTAGATCAGTTACGATTGAATAGTTATTTCAATTCTCACTGGATGGACCATACACGATCAAACATTCGTCACATCTAAGCTACTTTTAGAAAATCATTTCTACTGTTCCACATGATGTAATGGTTAGCAAGCTTGTGTCGCTAAATTAGTTACGACTAAATAAAGAGTTCGGTCCTTACTAGGTACCACATACCTTCAACCTTGAGTCACCATCTATTATTATATAAATATCAGTGAAGTTTAGTAAGGAAAGTGGGATTGGCAAGCCGAGCTTTACATTCCATCAATATTGGGGAAAGAATAATGAAAATATATTAATTAATATTGTTTCTAAATATCTTCCTCGTAACGAAGCATATTCATTTTTTTTATGTTCTCAAGGTAGCATTTACAAAGGTGGTATTTATGATTCCTTGTGTTAAATATTATTTCTAGTCAATGCAGTCAAATCTACAGTTTATGGTTAAGGTGATTCCTTTTCTTATTTCTGTGGCAGATTTGAAGCTGAGACTTAAAGCCTCCAGTTCCGTGGGAGATAATTTACGGCTAGAGCTGATTTTCTATGCACTGCTTAAATGTGACCCAGGGCCGAAATAGGTTATAGCAAGAAAAGCTTGTTAGCGATTACACCACGTTGAAGTACCCAAAGTTTATGGTTGTGAACAGCTATCAGCAACAATTGGCATCTTGACCCTAAGATCATAACCACCACCTTCAAGACGACTGATACGTTTTTTTATGGTTTATCAACCGTATCATTTAGTGATACTCAGTTAAGTGCCATACGTGATACACGCTTGGGCGATCATGTCTCGAAAGAGACATGACTGACTGGGCAGAAGATTATCCCGCAGTAGGTTGCCATTGCTTTCTGCGGTAGACTGGCTGACATCCAAGGCTGTAAAACCGAATGTCCTATCATTTACTCCATAACTGTAGGGAAGAAACGGATTAATACCTTTCCCAGGTGTATTTGTGTGTAAGGAAATGCAAGAAATTCAACTGGAATTTGAACTTAGCTCCCCGATTTGTCTTTCCGAGTCGATATCTATTGCACCACAGCGCACATCACTGTGATACTATCTTGCTAATTAGCACAAAGCTAGCGGATGAAGAGGTAGAGTCATACATTCGCCGATAGTATCTTTCGCGTAAGTGAATACAACGCAACCAATTTGAATTGTATTATGCTCTCCGATTATAAATTTGAAGGTATTATCCATTACACCTTCCGTTCATCCAAGCTTAAACCAGCCGGTAATCTCCATCGGTCACCTATCTACTGTAGGTACTGGCCAGGCTCGACGTTTTTTAATGTTGGTGATGCTATGGGAATCGATATTTCAACGTGATATAGCCGTAAGACTCCATCAAGATGACCAGTGTTTTAATTAGCAGAAAACGCCGAACCAGCACCATATATTTTCATAATATTAACTTCATTCTTCCTTCTCTCTGGTTTATATCACACAACTGTAGGATGAATTGCACTTTGACTTGTATTTAGTGAACCTTTGTAAAAAAAAATATTTAAAGTTATCTACTATTATAATGTATTTACTTTTTAAAAATGCATATTTTCTATTACTTTACTTATTCTGGATGGAGTTGAAAGTGGGGATGCCAAAATGCAGATAGGAATATCAAAAGAAACACAACAGTATTTAATATAGGAAATGATTCGACTGAGGCATGCATAAATGGTAATGTCATTCATAATTAACTGTGGAATGTCGCCATGACGCGTCCAAAAAGAAATCATATTTTGGAACAATAGAAAAGATATGTCTATTTCAAAAAGTTACAGATATCGGATAATGCCCTCGAGTAATTTTGTAACGCATGGTTCAGTTAAAATCTACCGATTAACACTATTTTAATGACGCATATGGAAAAACTTACAAAAATTCATATGAATACATACACTATATATGTTAGCTTTCACGTATTCCACATTCAATAAGCACCTTCTTTTTGTACTTTTCTTCTTTTGCACACGTTATAATTAATGATGCCTGTGGCGTATATTTCAGGTATTATTATCGAAGAAAGCGAGAAAATCAATGCATAAAAATAATTTAAAACATTAAAGCTAGCCTCAGATCTCAAGTGGAATTCGTAGATACGATTCACCGCTAAAGAAGCATAGCTTCCTGTGGCGCTTCAGCAAGTTCCTGAATCCTCCACTACGTCCATAAGAGCTAGATCAGGCCTAAAATAAAACTCGTACATACAATCAGTCGCTAAAGATGTTATAAAAACGGTCAGTTACTCGTACCGCTCTGATAAGTACCTGACTTCTCGTACTATCCTTTAGCTTTACAAGAATATTCTAAGGCCTAAATTAAAACGTATATACGATTCATCGGTAATGCTGGTAAAATGATTGGTTACCTCTATAGCTATAGTAAGTACCTCGGTCCTCCAGATATCCTTGATGTTTACAAAGACAAATTAATCATAAAATTGACTAATACTGCTATAAATTTGGATTGAAAGTGCCCAGTCCAAAAGCTTCCTTTTGACTGACATATTTTCCGCCCAATAACACCTTTTTACAGACAAAACATCGCAATGATCTTATTACTATATCTAGCATTTTCTTTACTCGCCATTCACGCCTATGGAACTCCTTTCCATGTAGCTGCATGATAGCTACAATCTTCAAAAATTTAAGTGAAACATCAATTCCTATCTTTTATCTTCTTTATTACCAACTTTCTCTTTTATCTTTTCTCCGACACCCCTTGCACCTCGTTCTTTTTTTCTGTTCTCCTCTCATGTAACACCCTGTTCCCCAGTGGCAGTACTGATTGCTTGGGGTGAAACGATTATTTAAAAAATCATACATTAAGTCTTATTACACATTAATAGTTAGTCCTTTCTTCACGCTTTTCTTTACAACATTGTCTAATCGTCCTTTCTGTATTATACTTAATCGAAACAGTACCTTATTTTGCTACCTTCCTAACATAGATCCTGATGTTCTAATTCGTTATCAGACAACTCGTGCTATCGTCTCTATTATAATAAAGACCGTTGCATATATATGTATATTAATTATTACATTAGAATATGTGAAAACTACAAACTACTACAAAATTTTACATTTTGTTTTGACAATGAAAAAACAGTGTCTTATAAGGTAGTGAACAATGATGGTAATAAACTTTTAAAATTTTTTTTCGAACAACAATTCTTTTTATTTATGGAATTTTGTTTTTTTTAAATAAAAGGTGAAAAGGTATTATAAAAAAGTGAGAAAGAAAGAGGGAAGAAAAAGATGAGAAATCAGGAAAAGGAAAAGAAAGAAGAAAAAGAAAAATACAGAAGAAATAAAAAATGAAGAGAAAAATATTTGATAAAAGAGTGAAGAGGTAATGGAAACGAATAAGAAAGAGAAATTTTATATTTTGGCTAGAAATGAATTGCAGATAGATATTGACATCGGTTACAATCTTTCAACTCGAATCATTTGGCATTTTTTTAATGATCAAATGACATGCAAAAACAAAAATTAATCAATAATAATAATAAAGGATATTTAAAATCCAAACATGAAGATATAATTTCATAACACATCACATAATATATTAGACAAAAATAAAATAAAATGAATTAAAATTAAACTATAATTAAAATAAAATAGAATAAAATAATATAAAGAAATAAAATTGTTATGTTAATTTATCAAAAAGAAGACATCAACTTTTCCAAACTATAAATAAGCAGTAGTTTTGTGCAGAGGTCTACTGCAGCTGAGACTTGCATTCATTGAATTCGAAGTCGATGCTCTCGTCATGGGTGAAAGCTGGCATTGATGTCTTCATACCCACCAGGAAGTATTGCTTAAAACCTCATTCCTCTCCGTGGTTCTCTTCGGCCTGCTCAGCCGCCATTGCCCACAGGAACCATTACTTCCGTCTATTCCGGAGACAGTCATCTGATCACAATAGGCGCCTGTTCATATCTGCTCGCAATGAGTGCAAGAGAACCCTAAATGACGCCAAACGGTTGTTTGCTGAGAGAATGCGATAGCGCATAGCTGACTGCAAGTTCGGCTCCAAGGACTATTGGAGGATTTGCAAACGAGTTCTCAACAATAGGAAATCCTGAATACCTCCTTTAATCCATGAATTTGAGGTTCTCACGTCATCTGCGGAAAAGCTGAGTGCTTTGCCCGCAGAATCTCATCCAACTCCACATTCGACTCGTCTGGAGTACACCCACCCGACTTCCCTATTAGAACTGAGGCCAAACTACACGACGTAAATATTACCCCGACAGTAATATCCCGAGTAATTTCAAAACTCGACCCCCATAAGGCGTGTGGAGACGATGGAATCCCGGTGATAGTCCTTAAGAGGTGTGCTCCTGAACTTTCCCCTGTCCTCTCTAAACTATTTAACTACTGCCTTACTGCTTCCTGCTTTCCTGCATGCTGGAAGTTCTCTTCAGTCGTTCCTGCATTTAGGAATTGTGGGGAACCCTCGGACCCATCCAACTATCGCCCTTCTACCGATATTCGGGAAAGTATTCGAGGCCATAATCAATGCTGAAATAGTTCGTTATCTCACTGCCCACAAACTATTCTCTGACAGGCAATATGGATTCCGCTTTGCCAGGTCCACGGCCGACCTGCTAACAACCGTAACGGAGTACATGCTACAGGCCCTTGATGAGTCTGACGATGCTCGCGCGGTTGCTCTGGACATCTCCAAGGCTTTTGACAGGGTTTGGCACTCTGGCCTCCCATGCAAAATAAGGGGTTACGGTATTACCGGTCGCCTGCTTGACCTAATCCAATCTTTCTTAAATAACCGCAAAATGGTCATTTTGAATGGGCGTGCCTCTTCGTTCTACAGGACGAATGCTGGTGTCCCACAGGGCTCTATCCTGGGCCGGACGCTCTTTCTTATTTTCATCAACGACCTCCCAGATGAGATCAAGTCCCAAGTAGGCATCTACACAGATGACACTACAATATACTCCCGCACCAGTAAGAAACCTGTCGTGGCGGACAGACATAATGTCGCTGCTGACCTTGAGCGGGATCTACACTCCGTGGTGAACTGGGGCAAGAAGTGGCTTGTCAACTTCAATTCGTCTAAGACCAAGCTGTTGTCTGTCAACCATTACAGGCAACCTCTCCTGCCTCCCATAAGCTTGAACCAAGCGATTCTCCCGGAGAGCAATACATTACGCCTCCTCGGACTTACCCTGTCCTCAGACCTCAAACGGAACCACTATATTGAATCCATAGCAAAATCTACTGCTAAGAAGGTTGGATCTCTATGTCGATCTAGGATGTTTTTTTCCGCCTGAATCCATCCTGCATATATACAAGTCAACCATCCGTCCGTGCATGGAGTACTGCTGCCATTTATGGTCAGGTGCCCCTGCCGTTCTCCTCAGTGTTCTTGACAGGCTCCAAAGTGTAATGTGATAGGTACTGATCTGGCGGCTCGACTGCAGCCACTTCTCCACCGTCGAAATGTGGCCTCCCTTTGTCTGTTCTATAAATACTTTCATGGCTTCTGCTCGGACGAACTTAAGTCACTGGTGCCTCCTCAACAGGTGTTTACTCGTGCAAACGGACTGGCAACTTGGTCCCACCCATTCACAGTCAGGTTAGCCAAATGCAGACGACAATTCTACTCTTGCAGCTTCTTCTCTCGCACTTCCCACCTGTGGAACTCGCTCCTGTATTCTTGCTTTCTTTACGGCTACAACCCCCAGAAATTTAAATGCAAAGTCAATACTCATCTACTAACCACTGGCCTCTATCTCTCTCCCCACCCCCGTATAACATTCCCTTTCTCTCCACCTATGTATCTGTCATCGCACCTGCTTTCTCAGCTTTCTGTTGTTCCTTTCTAACTAGTTTGTACTCCTCACTCTTTTCTAATTAATCTTTTTACAATTATGTAGCCTCCCGTACATCAGTGGCGTTTCTGCCTTGCTCGGGGTGTAATGATTAAAAAAAAAGTTCGATTAACTTCGCAGTTGCGTCTCTGTCTTCTGGCAGAGTTGGTTGTATGTCTGTCTGAGGACAGATATGCAGCTGAGAAAAATTACACTGTAGGATGCCAAACCCCAGGGAGCATCCCCACAAGCTTTACCTTTCAATCGGGAGGTGGTTGAGTTTATTGCTAGGTGCCTGAGGAGTCCCCAAAGGGGAAGTGCCTAGGGAATTTGGGAAATTCTTTACGGTACTGCCGATAAACCCACCTAAAGCTGACACTGTGTCGCATCCGTTGCATGGTCGGTGCAGTAGAAGATATTAGGTCTATTCCAGCAGATAACTCTGACAACTGAACCAAACAGCCACGCTGGTGACCTTCTCATGTTGTATCTGTTTGTACTACTGTTCTTTCTTAATATATTTGTTTAACTCTGTTCCTTCTTTTTATCATTATTTCTGGCCCCTAACAAGGACACAACAACTTACGACGAGAATTCTTTAGGACCCTTGAAAATCTCAATAGGACTACGTAAAAATTGTCAATATTGTTATCACGCTGGACGCACGGAATTCTATTTTTGTCACATTTTGTTCTATTCAACAATACTTAGCAATACAAAAAAGGAAACCGAACAAAAAATATAACTGTAACTAACTTACACCAAACTTGAACGCAAGTCGCTAAGCTACGAAAATTTATGTTCTTTCGTACGAAAAAATGCGCTCGTGATTCTCTGAGTGAACAAAAAATTTAAGTTATTTTTTTCATTCACTTTAATTAATTTTCTTTTCGGTTTATTAAAGTTGTTTTTTTTGTAATTGTATTTGGTTTAATCTAAATAAAAAATACAATCAAACATAGACGAATTTAAATCCACCATGTTCGATTTTCTTAAGTTCTAACTTGAACAGCAAAACCAGTGGGAGGTTAAATGACAAGATAAGCAAAACCAATGGGACTTTGAATGGCAAAAGAAGCAACTTGAGCAGCAAAACAGAATAGAGCAACTCCAGCTGGATATACAAAATGAACGACTTGAAATTCAAACGCAAGCTAAAAAAGAACGGCTTAAATTAAAAAAAGAGAAACAGAAATCAGACATCAAACCCGAAGAAATTCTAGTCCTAACTCAACAATAAAAAGAAACTCGCTCGTATGACATTGGAGCATGTATTATGCACAAGATGTCAGATGGATCTCACAAACCAATAGCTCATGCATCGAGAACACTTCTTCCTGTAGAAAAGAATTACTCACAAATTGAATACGAGTCGTTAGGGATTATTTTTGCACTAACGAAGTTTCACCGATTCAACCACGGTAGACATTTTACATTGCAGACAGACAATAACCAGTTATTGACCATCGTCGGTTCTAATACAAGGTCTGCCTGTGCATTATTAATGTGGAGATGAAGAACAATTCTTTTAAATCATAACCTTTAAATGGAGTTACTACCGTATAATAAACTTTGTCATGCCGACGAACCGTCCAGGTTAATCCCGAAACACAGAGAATCTTTAAAGTTACTGTGATCGCTTCTCTTCGAACAGAAAAATTTAAGACCACATCATGCAACACAGTAAGGAACTCACTGTGACTCTCGACCAAATCAAATGAGAAGCTTTAAACGATGAGTTTTCAGGCAAACCAAAACCCAAATTTGTGAAATGGACCGACAAACTTTAGATATTTTTCTCTCCCTGAGACGAAGTACTGCTATATAATGAGCGGGTTGTCATTCCAACGACACTTCAAAGAAGAATTCTGAAAGACTTCCATGCCGGTCACCTAGGGATTACAAGCCTTAATCGCAGTTATGTATACTAGCCAAACATTGATAAGTGTATAGAAAACATTGTAAAATCCTGTAAAGGCTATGCCTTAGCAGCTAAGGAACCTCCAATGAAATGTAATCCTTGGCTTAAAAAAAAAAAACGATCATAGTCTCGAATTCACATTAAATTTGCAGACCCAATGTTCGTCAGATTTGGGGTAGTCGATTGTTTACTGTCAGGCAATGAGACAAAATCTACGTCTGGCGATTTTAAGGATTTTTGTGAGACATTCCAGATCAGTCATATCACGATCTCTCCATATCCCACAAGATCCAATGGAAAGGTCGAGTGCTTCGTTGACACTTTGAAAAGGACCCTGAATAAAAATAGGAGCACATCCTCAGAACACGCTCTACAAAAGTTCCTTCAGGTGTGGAATCTTACTTTGTCGCGAAGATTATTCGTTTAACTTTTTCAGTTTGTCTTACCTACCTGGTATGTTGAATTCGGCTTTTTGTCTTTTTAATTTTTATCTTTTTAATTTTTGTTTAAATTTTTTAATTATTACTAGTAACAGAGATACTATTTTGCTATTTTAAATGATTTTGGCTTTTAAATTTCGTTTCGATGTAAATGGTGAAAGGTTTTTAGTAATATCACTGTTTGAAAGAATTTTTAAGGGTCGGGTCAGTAAGCATCGGCCATTCTGAAACCCCCACCGCCATCCTCCTAGCCTAGGTATAGAAGCATGCGCTGTAGACCTTTCTTTCTTTCTCTCTCTCTCCTCCGATTTCAAGTAGCCTAAGATGGTGGGTGACTCGCCTAAAATATCTGGGAAAATTAAAGAATGGAATCTTACTTTGCTACGAAGATTATTCGTTTAACTTTTTCAGTTTGTCTTACCTACCTGGTATGTTGAATTCGACTTTTTGTCTTTTTAATTTTTGTCTTTTTAATTTTTGTTTGAATTTTTAAATTATTACTAGTAACAGAGATACTATTTTACTATTGTAAATGATTTTGGCTTTTAAATTTCGTTTCGACATATACTAAGTTAAAACTTTAAAAAAAAATTTTGATTTACTTTTTTTTTAATTGCAGTACCCACTATCACCCGGTTTTACACTCCAACCCCTTCTTTTGAACAGGAGTAGAGGTGATCGCCTTGTTTCTTGTTTAGGAAGGGATTTTCGGTTCACTTTCCGTCTCCTTCGGTCTTTGTGTTAGTTCGGCTCGAAGCTCTTTGCAATTATTGAGCATGGTGGTAACGCCTCTTCATTCTGAGTGTAAGGGGTTGGCAGTTCCCTGGTTGCTGCTACCAACTGGTAGTTAGTAGCCCGAATTCTTGCATAGCGTCTTGAGAGGCTGCTCTGATCAACAGTTGAATAATATCGGGGTTCCTGTAGTGCCATTTCGCGCATGGACTGGCGTCCCTGCATGAACCTCTGGTGGGCAACCCCGAGGCCACATTATGCTGCAGGCTGCGCCAGTCTTCATCCTTCACTTGCTGCAATTAGTGACCGTCTGATTCTACTCCAGACCTCTCTCCCTCTCTCTCCAACTAAACCACTATGAAATCAAACAAACGAAATAGCAAAACTAAACCAGGTAATCAGAAAACGCCCAAACCTATCTTCGTCTCCTTTACAAACATACGTGACATCCGCACTAACTTTAACAGCGTAGAATAATTCCTCCAAACTAACTCACCTGATATCTTAGCTGTATGTGAGAATAACCTCGACCTTTGTATCCCCTCCTCTAAGTTTTTCGTTCATGGTTACCTTCCTCTCTTCAGGAACATAGCTGAATGCTTTGCTCATAGATTCTCCACCAATTCGAGACTGGATTCGTCAGGAGTACCTACTCCCAACTTCCCACCTAGAACTAAGGCTCAACTGAATAACGTCCTCATTACACCCTCTCTGGTCTCTAAGAAATTTGACCCTCACAAAGCGACTGGTGGGGACGGAATCCCAATCATAGTGCTGAAGAAATGTACCCTAGAACTCTCCTCTGTCCTCTCTAAACTCTATAACTTCTGCCTATCTGCTTCCTGTTTTCCTGCCTGTTGGAAGTCCTCCTCTGTAGTTCCTATATTTAAGAATACTGGTGAACCCTCGGACCCCGCTAATTACCGCCCTATCTGCCTCCTTCTGATCTTTGGCAAAGTTTTCGAAACCATTATCAACGCCGAGGTGATCCAGCATCTCACGGCCCATAGGCTTCTCTCGGACAAACAGTACGGTTTCCGCTTCACCAGGTCTACTGCTGATATGCTAACGACCATTACCGAGTACATATACCAGGCTCTCGACAAGAATGGAGAAGCACGAACCGTTGCCTTGGATATCTCCAAAGCGATCGACAGAGTCTGGCATGCTGGCCTCTTGTGCAAACTGCGGAGCTATGGGATAACTGGACATC
Organism: Ascarosepion bandense; assembly: GCA_037127315.1. Lineage (NCBI taxonomy): Eukaryota > Metazoa > Mollusca > Cephalopoda > Sepiida > Sepiidae > Ascarosepion > Ascarosepion bandense. The sequence goes on along the minus strand of JBBBDQ010000359.1, from coordinate 769,414 downwards.
TGTTTGACCTCATCCAGTCCTTCCTCTCTAACCGCACATTGAAGGTAGTATTAAACGGAGATGCCTCCCAAAACTATCATACGAACGCTGGCGTCCCTCAAGGCTCTATCCTAGGTCCCACGCTCTTTCTGATCTACATTAATGATCTTCCAGATGACATTAGATCCCAAGTAGGCATGTACGCCGATGACACCACAATGTACTCTCGCCTCGATCAAAAACCCGATGTAGGCGACAAAGCGAACCTCGCTGCCAAGCTTGAAAAGGACCTCCAATCCGTAGTGGACTGGGTTAGGAAATGGCTCGTGAGTTCCAATGCTTCCAAAACGAAGCTGCTATCAATTAACCATTATAGATAATCGCACATATCTCCCATTTGCATGGAACAGGCTTGCCTCCCCGAGAGTAAAACACTATGTCTCCTTGGCCTTACACTCTCGGCGGACCTCAAATGGAATGACTATATCAAATCCATTGCTAAGTTCGCTGCTATGAAGGTCAGGTCTCTGTGAAGGGCCCGGAAATTTTCTTCCGTCTGAGTCTATCCTGCACATATATAAATCTACCATCCGCCCCTGTATTGAATACTGCTGCCACATCTGGTCGGGTGCCCCTGCTACTCTCCTTGGTGTTCTTGACAAAATACAACGGAGAATCTGTAACGTGATCGATCATGACTTGGCGGACCGGTGCAACCACTCTCTCACCGGCGTGACGTGGCTTCCCTGTGCCTCTTCTATAAGTACTTTCACGGCTACTGCTCCAATGAACTTAGGTCATTGGCGCCACCTGGGTACGAATTTACACGAGATACTAGATTAGCCACTAGGTCCCACCCTTTTACAGTTAAACAGATAATATGTAACCGTAATTTCTACTCCAATAGCTTTTTTTCTCGCGCTTCCCGCATGTTGAATTCCCTTCCACGTGCCTGCTTCCCCGACAGCTACAATCTCCGGCAGTTTAAATTTAAGGTCAAAAGACACCTCCTAACACACTAACATGCATCTATTCTCTCAAACATTCTCACCATCTAACCAACCCTCATTCTCGGTATCCTTTCCAGTCTATCGCCCTCCTTCTGACATTTCTTTATCTAATCATCCTTTTCTCATCACTTCCCCGACCCTATGTAACACCCTGAGCAATAGTTGCAGTGGAATGCCTTGCTCGGGGCGAAACGATTAAAAAGAATCAGGCTCAACGACAGCACACCATCTTCATTATCACAAGCCGAGGTAATGTTTGCGCAGAAAAATCAGGTCTGAGTTAGACAGGCTACGTCCCAAACAAACAAAAACCCGAACAAACTAACACGTTACCTACAAACACTACCAAGCCGGAAATAAATTTTTTCCGGATATTTCAGGATAGTAAACCTTTCTGGGAAATGAGTACAATTAAGAAAAGAGTATGAAATATGGTCTACATTAAATGTCCACCGTTTACTCACAAAAGATATTTAAATCAAATCATGAAGCGTCTGTCGGACGATGCTAACAGCGGTCCTCCTAAGGAGAACGAAGTAATGGATGTCATTTGCAATACTTTTGACAAGCCAAAGCGGTCCCAGATCATCGCTGTTTAAGGAGAAAAATGGAGGACTTTATCGTCGTTAATCCAAAGAAAAAAACTTTAAGACTCCTGCGAAGCTGATACTTAGAAGAGGGGTGTAATGGGAATTTACTCATGCACGCATAAACTCTTCCATACTATAATTTTTTTTTAAAATCATTTCACCCCGAGCAAGGCGGAAACGCCACTGATGTGCAGGGGGCTACATGAATGTAAAAAAATTAATTAGAAAAGAGTGAGGAGTACAAACTAGTTAGAAAGGAACAATAGAAAGCTGAGAAAGCAGGTGCGATGACAGATACATAGGTGGAGAGAAAGGGAATGTTATACGGGGGTGGAGAGAGAGCTAGAGTCTAGTGTTTAGTAGATGAGTATTGACTTTGCATTTAAATTACTTGAGGTTGTAGCCGTCAGGAAAGCAAGAATACGGGCTCTTTTGTGCAGAGTTCTATTACGGCAAATAATTCTGCCAGCCGGACCAAACTGTCACGCTAGTGAACTTCTCATTTTGTATGTTTCGTACTACTGTATGCTGTTTTTTAGCAAACTGTGCTGTTTCTTTTTAGGAAAGTGTGCAGGTTTTTAAACCCATTAGAATTTTAGTGACCAGTTAATTTGTCCTTTGTAGAAAAAAAGGATAAAAGAGCATTAACATGTCGCAGCAAGAGAAAATAGGACAATATCAAACTTGAGTGGAAAAAGAAAACTTTTATAACAGAAAGAGTAAAAAAGAAATGGAAGATACAAAATAAATTTTGAAAACGGTTGCAAAAAACTGTTTTTTGCGAAAACTTAACTGGAAGCAGTGAAAGTTAATTCTGTTAACAGTTCTTCTCATTTTCTGTTGCGACGTCAGAATATATTCATCTTCAGGTTGAAGAAGGATTCCGCTTTCTGATGCTTTGCTGCAACTTTTGGTACATCCTCAATCCTACATTGTACCACTCCATTTTCAAGCACCATGTGGCTGCTGGTTGAGTTTCACGGAGCTAAATTTGTCCGTGTAGACTCTTTCGGGGTCGCAGGAAAAAAAGCAAGAGATAGGCTGCTATCAGCCTATACCAGAGGCCGGTAATCCCGACCCCTACAAAGGTAGACAATAAATTAATCTATAAAATATTTTCAATAACTATTCTTTGTTTATATATTTTACACGATTCCATTTTGTGTTTTTATTTTTGGCTTAACAATGCCACAACAAAAATAAAGTAAACAAAAATATTTTTTTTTATTATAATGATAATAATAAATATAAAATATATAACAAAATAATAAGAATAAAATTACAACGATAATTACATGTTTTACAAAGTTATTAATCATATCAGGTATTTTTCCTGTATGAATGTTTGTTATTTTTACTATTTTAAAGTAAAGATGAAGTTTTCTTCGTATTCTTATTTAGTTTATCTGTTTCTTTTTTAAATGATTCTGATAGATTAATCAACTCGTTTTCTCATTATTCATTTATTTCCCTTAGTTGTCGATATTTTGAGATCCTTTTTTTAAACTACGATTTTTTTTCTTAAAAAATACTACAGGCAAAAAACAATACGATAGAAAAAAAATTCGATACAATTTCTACAAAGTCCAATGAAGCGTTACTTAAACCACAGAAAAACATCACTAGTCAAATAAATGACATTTGTCGAGAAAAGTTTGGGCAAGCAATTAAAATGCACATTGACAAATATAAACTAGCCAATGTAAGAAGATACATCATGTGAAATAACCGATTGACAAAGGCTGAAATTAAAGTAATAAAAAGAATTACAACCAGAATAGACGAATCATCAAAAAATAAAAGGAAACCGGAATGAGAGAAAAAAGTAATAACATCACACAAGCCATAGGTCATAATGAAGAAACAGAGATACACACAAATCACTGTGAAGATAATGCCGAAACTTTAGAAGTGTTGAAAAGGTGTGTTCAAATTCGGTTACAAGACGGCAATAAAACGATTTCAAAACACATTGAAGATAATCATTTTACGGAAAACAAGAGCAGTATAGAAGAAGCCAAGGAAGAATACAAGAGCCATATAAGTCAGATACAAAATATTGCAATGGATGAACGAGAACAACTTCGAAACTATTAAGCTCTACTATGCTGCACTCAATTTTGGATAGTGAAGACACTCATATAAATATCGATGAAGCCATATATGCATCAGCAATAGCAGCAACAAAATGACTGAACATCAAATAAAAACACGTCGGATAGACGTGAAGATCCACCTTGGAAAAGAAAAATAGAAAAAGAAATTGAAGAAATTAGAAGTGAATTATCAGTAATCGATTAAATGGCAAGAAGAATAAAGATAAGAACTAGAAAAGGCAGAAGAGTTGAAAGAAAATACAATATTAGAAATAAAAATGAAATCCTATCAACTTATAATACTTATATTATACTACTTTGCATATCACAGATTGCATTTGACAGCGAACTTAACTAGACAGAACGCGTTTAAAAAACGCTCAAAAGAAAATAAGCCACCTATTTTACATGGATGACTTGTATGCTAAAAATGACAATGAGCTGGAAGGTCTTCTATAAAATGTAAAATACTTCAGTGAAGAAATTGAAATTTAACTCAATTTTAATAAATGTGCTAAAGCTACAGTTTTACGAGGATCATTACAACAAACATCCTCGATTAGCTTAGACCCTGCTGTAATAATAAAAGATTTACAGCAAGAAGTAAGTTCCTAGTGGTAACTAAGTGTGAAAGAATTCACCATGAGAAAATAAAAGAAATAGTGCGTAAAGAGTCATATAGAAGGGTACGACTGATATTAAAAATTGAATTGAATTCGAGTGGTCCAATACAGTTTCAACATCTTGAATTGGGCTCTAAATGGCATCAGACGAATGGATTCTAAAACAAGAAAGCTTCTTTCTAAGCATAAGATGCATCATCCAAATGCTGATGTAGACCGTCTATACATACCCCTTAAAGAAGGTAGAAGAGATCTTATTCAGCTAGAATTGTCATACAATACAACAACTATTGGTTTACTAACATACGTAAAAACAACAAAGGATTGGATGATACAACAGTCAAACAACATGAAAACAGAAAGAAAAAATACTCAATAATAAAAGAAGGTAGTAAATACAAAAAAGACTAACATGTAGTAGATTCTGTAGAAAAGCAAAACAGAACCCAAGAACCAACTATTGCGACAAAAAAAATGAAAAAGAAAGCCAAGGATAAAGCTCTTGAAACAACGCTAGCAAGATAAATTTCTGCATGGAAAATATCCTGAACGTGCTAATACACACAATGTTGATAAAGTTAATCCTCATCAATGGTTACGAACATCTGGATTAAAGTCTGAAACTGAAGTCTTTATTCTTGCAGCGCAAGACCAAAGTCTTTTCAGTAGGAACTTTCAGGCAAACATCATACATAATAATGTGGATCCAAAATGCAGGTTCTGTGATAAAAACCAAGAAACAATAGACTCTCCAATCACAAGATGTTCTGTACTTGCCCTAAATAAATGTAAAAATCGTCATGATAGAGTAGGGCAACAGTTACACTGGAGAATGTGCAAACACTATGAAAAATATGTAAACATCACCCAGCACCGGTTACAGAAATAGAAGCTGTCACCAGTCTATGGGATTATAACATCTACACAGACAAGAGAATTGAAGCAAATAGGCTGGACATTATTGTCAAAAACCAAACAAAAAACTTACCTACTAATTCAAATAGTTTGTCCAGCAAATTCTAGCACAGCAATTAAGGAATAAAAAAAGCTACCAAAATATAAAGTTCTTGAAATTGAAATAGAAAAATGTGTAAATTGAAAACATGAATAGTAGTAGTAGGTACACTTGAAATGCTAAAACATGGAACAAAACAACACACTGAAAGAATCCCTGGAAACTCCAGCTTAAGAGATATACAAAAAATTGTCTTGTTAAGTACAGCCCAAAGGCAAGAAATGTTATCAGAGATAAAAAAAAAAAAAAAAACAATATTAAATTTAGCTATAAAAACATACCACAATCTGTCTTGGGAATTACCGCAGACTTGTTAGGTAGTGCGACCATAGCAGAAATCGAATTATGATGAAAAATGACATAATAATAATAATAATAATAATAATAATAATAATAATAATAATGGAACAAAACAACACATTGAAAGAATCCCTGGAAACCCCAGCTTAAGAGATATACAAAAAATTGTCTTATTAAGTACAGCCCACACACTAAGGAAAACTTTATCTATGTAATGCTGGAGATGATAGGGAAGATAGAAAAACATGAAATGGAGCCATAACAACACGCCACTACCTGCCTTAGGTCTCCCCGCAGACTTGGTTGGTAGTGAGACCAAAGCAGAAATCGAAATATGATGAAAAATGACATAATAATAATAATAAACTGTCAAAATATAAAGACCTGGAAATTGAAATAGAAAAAAATGTGGAAATTGAAAACAAGAGTCGTGCCAGTGATAGTAGGTGCACTTGGAATGATAAAAAATGGAACAAAACAACACATTGAAAGAATCCCTGGAAACCCCAGTTTAAGAGATATACAAGAATTTGTCTTATTAAGTACAGCCCACACACTAAGGAGAACTTTGTCTCTGTAACGCTAGGGATGATCGGGGAGATAGAAAAACATGAAATGGAGCCATGACAAAACGCCACGACCTGCCTTAGGTCTTCCCGCAGATTTGGTTGGTAGTGCGACCATAGCAGAAATCGAAATATGATGAAAAGTGACATAATAATAATAAAAACTGTCAAAGTTAAGGATAATAATAATAAAATAATAAGATAATAGAAATAATAAACTGTCAAAATATAAAGACCTGGAAATTGAAATAGAAAAAAATGTGGAAACTGAAAACAAGAATCGTACCAGTGATAGTAGGTGTACTTGGAATGGTAAAATAATTTGAATAAAACAACACATTGAAAAACCCCGCAGCTTAAGATATATATAAAATATTGTCTTGTTAAGTACAGCCCATACACTAAGGAGAACTTTGTCTATGTAACGCAAGGGATGACAGGGGAGATAGAAAAAACATGAAATGGAGCCATAACGACACACCAGGATCTGCCTTAGTTTTTCTTGCAGACTTGGTAGGTAGTGCAACTATAGCAGAAATCGAAATGTGAGATAATAATAATAATAATAATAATAATAATAATAATAATTAAATAAATAAAAATATGAATATAAATATATATGTGGCCTCCCTTTGTCTGTTCTATAAATACTTTCATGGCTTCTGCTCGGACGAACTTAAGTCACTGGTGCCTCCTCAACAGGTGTTTACTCGTGCAACCAGACTGGCAACTGGGTCCCACCAATTCACAGTCAGGTTAGCCAAATGCAGACGACAGTTGTACTCCTGCAGCTTTTTCTCTCACACTTCTCGCCTGTGGAACTCGCTCCCATATTCTTGCTTTCTTTACGGCTACAACCTCCAGAAATTTAAATGCAAAGTCAATACTCATCTACTAACCACTGGCCTCTAGCTCTCTCCCCTCCCCCGTATAACCTTCCCTTTCTCTCCACCTATGTATCTGTCATCGCACCTGCTTTCTCAGCTTTCTATTGCTCCTTTCTAACTAGTTTGTACTCCTCACTCTTTTCCAATTAATCTTTTTACAGTTATGTAGCCCCCCGCACATCAGTGGCATTTCTGCCTTGCTCGGGGTGAACTGATTAAAAAAAAATATGCTAGTACATAGCTAAATATATTAAGAGTAATTATTGATTTTAATAAAATACTTAAGGCAACGAATAGATCACATGGGGAGTGGGAGTAGTAAATACTTTAACGACTTTTGAATTACCATCGTTCCCTATATATTCCTTTCATAAGAATATACTATTCCGAAACCTTATTCCAAAAATTCGCTATTATAATGATCAGATTCTTGTGTGGGTGGTCCCCCTCAAGTCTAGAGTCAATCGTTAACTACCCACTATCTACCGTAATCTTTGCTCTATATCTATCCACCATTTATCGTAATTTTCAAATTTCATTTCCTACTTTCTCCTTCTACGTTCATGAAATACATTTTTCACTAACTGCTTTGATAGGCTCTTGAGCCTCGTAGTTTGGGAAACTGTACTCTACAGAATCAAACAATAATCAATGAAACATCGCTTTCGTTCGAAGTCACTTTTCCCATGATTAAGTTTCGAAAAAAAAAAGGTGCTCTATTTTTAACACTATATCTATTTATTGTAGACGCTAGTTCTTGGAAATCCCAGAGGCAATGTTTGTAAATTTACTTTTAAGAAAGATGCAACGTAATGACAATGCCTTGCTTCGGGGATCTGCTCCAAATACTCAATAATTTCGATCGCAAAAACATAATGCGTTAACACGTTTTACTTCGTATGAAACTGAAAATTAAATCATGTCCATAACAAGAAATATTTCTGCATTTGATTATATTTTAATGAACCTGAAAGAATCTTTTTAATATTAATAGTAAAAAAAGCATCACGTAGTAGATATCAAAATCGTCGACATAAATTAAAGGGCATGGATATTCATAGAAGTCTATACAATTAGCGGACCCCAAGTGGAACGACTACATCGAATCCATTGCCAAATCCGCTGCTATGAATGTTGGTTCCCTGTGCAGAGCCCGGAAGTTTTTTTCCGTCTGAATCTATCCTGCACATATATAAATTTACCATTCGCCCGTGCATTGAATACTGCTGCCACATATGGTCGAGTGCCCCTGCTATTCTCCTCGGGCTTCTTGACAAAGTAAAATGGAGAGTCTGTAATGTGATCGATACCGACTTGGCAGACCGGCCGCAGTCCCTCTCCCACCGGCGCGACGTGGCCTCCCCGTGTCCCGTCCACAAACACTTCCACGGCCTCCGCTCCGATGAACCTAGATTACTAGTGCCCCCTAGGTACGAATTTGCACGAGATACCAGACTAGCAACTAGATCCCACCCCTTCACAGTGAAACCGAAAAATGCAACCGCAATTTCCCCTCCAACAGCTTCCTCCCTCGCAGTTCCCGACTGTGGAACTCCCCTCCACATGACTGCTTCCCCGACAGTCACAATCTCCAGGAGCCCAAATGCAAGGTCAATAGACACCTCCGAACACACTAACTCGCATCCATTCTTTCAAACACTTCCCATCTACCCAACCCCAAGCCTCGGTATCCTTACCCATTTATCACCCTCCTTCTGACATTTCCAATATCTAACCACTCTTTCTCTTTACTTTCCCCTATTTAACACCATGCGCAATAGTGGCAGTGGAATTCCTTGCTTGGGGTGAAATGATTTTTAAAAAAACAACCGTTTGGCGTCATTCAGGATTCTCTTGCACTCATTACGAGCAGACGTGAATAGGCGCCTATAGTGATCAGATGACTGTGTCCTGAATATTCGGAAGTAATGGTTCCTGTGGCCAATGGCGGCCGAACAGGCAGGAGAGAATCAAGGAGAGGAATAAGGTTTTAGACAATACTTCCTAGTAGGTATGAAGGCATCAATGTCAGCTTTAACCCAGAAAGAAACTTCAGAGGTACAGTCATCAACTGGGCGATCAAACAATTTTCCCCAAGGGACGTCGCATAGGAAATCGCGAAAGGCGTCCCAGTCAGGTTTTTGGTAGCAATAGGAGGTCCTATATGTAGGAGGCTCCTGATGGGAGTGAGAGTAGAAAGAAATATTGAGAGAGACAACAGCATGGTCGGAGTTGCCGAGAGGGCAAAGCTGCGAGACATGACAGGCGTCAGGTGCAGAGGTAAAGTATATATCTATTAGCGAGCAGTATTCATAGGGAGTGCATGGAAAGCGAGTAAGGAAGTCCACCACTTGCGTAAGGAATTGGAAAATAGCAAGGTTCATGGCGTGGATGCCCGCTGAATCAGTAACAGTCTTTAAGCCACTCAGAATGATGGGCATTAAGATCTCCGAATACAAATATGTGAGCGAATGGGTGGTAGGAAATAGCCTTATCTATGTTGTCGGAAATACTACCTAGAAGGGAGCAGTCAGGAGAGGAGGGAGAACGGTAAAGAAAGAAAAGGTAGCTAACCGAACTGAGAAGTGACAGAAGGAGACATACATATTGGTGGTCAGGAGATTCCTGCAGCTTCTTCTCTCGCACTTCCCGCCTGTGCAGCTTGCTCCCATATTCTTCTTCCCTCTCTTCTAATTAACCTTTTACACTTATGTAGTCCCCTGCACATCAGTGGCATTACCGCTTTGCTCGGTGTGATACGATTAAAAAAAATTACTTGGATAACTTTTTTTTTAATCATATTGCCCCAAGCAAGGCATTTTACTGCCACTGTTTTGCAGAGGGTTACGTAGAAGGAAAGTTAAGAGAAAGAGTGAAATGTTATAGGGGGTGTCAGGAAGTGGATAAGAGAAGGATGAGTATACTGATGAGAGTAGAGTGGACGGAGAAAAGAGCATGAAAAAGAGGGTGTAGGTTAGTGAGATAGGAGATTAGGACTATTGACTTTACATTTAAATTCTTGGAGATTATAGCTGTCAGGAAAACAAGTAAATGGAAGGGAATTCCACAGGCAGGAAGTGCAAGAAAAAAGTTAATGGAGTAGAATTTGCGTTTACAATTTATTGGTTTCAAAGTAAAATGGAGGGACCTAGTTGCTAATCTTTTGGCTTGAGTAAATTCATACATAGGGGGCGTCAGTGAGCCAAGTTCATCGGATCAGAAGCCATGAAAGTATTTGTAAAAGAGACACAGAGAAGCCACATTGCGCGGTGAAAAATGACTGTATCTGAGCTGCCAAGTCGGGATCTATCACATTACAGATTCTCCAATGTATTTTGTCAAGGATACCCTGGTGGATAGCAGGAGCACCCGACTAGATATGACAGCAGTATTCAATGCACGGGATGATGGTAGATTTATATATGTGCAGAATGGTTTCAGACGGGAAAAAAAACTTCCTGTCCCTACACAGAGAACCGACTTTCTTAGCAGCGGATTAACGGATTAAGCTTTGGATTCTGTATATTCATTCCACTTATTTTAGTCCATTGTTTTGCTTACAATTATTACTGCGTGACGCAGATATTACTTTTTTATAGCAATCTGTTAATTATATAATAAGTATAAATTAAGGTATTTTTTACATTATATAAGTAGTGAAGCAATCGCTCTAAGTAACGCAGTTAATCAAAACAGGTGTTGCAAAATGTTTTGGTATGTACGCTGGCTTAGTAGGTTTCAAATAAAGGGGTTCAAATTATTTATTTCAAATATATAGATAAGAATCAACCAGGTTAACAGTAAAACTTTATAAATACAAACCTAACTATGTTAAAACTGTTAAAATCAAATAAGGCTATGCCGAAGGGCAGTTTCTTGACTGAAAAAAAAACAGACAAGAGTTCGAACCTGCCTAAGATGAATTTTTGCCTGTGCTTAAAGGAGCGGATTTAGCACAATATATATCAGCCTTGTACCACCCCGGTTGCGGTGGAAAGGCAAGTGAATACTCTCTCTTAGTCGGACTCTCTGTCTTCAGGCGGAAAGAAACAGAGAAGTGGCTATGCCGAAAGGTAGATTCTCGTCCGGAGAAAATGTCAAGAGCTCGACTCCGCATATGCGAGGTCTAGGGGTAATTTTTGCCCGAGTCTAGGCTCGAAATGCCCCACGTAGAATTCTGCCTTCTGTCACATCCCGCCTTTGTGTAGAGGCACAAGTAAATACCGAGTTCATTAAGGCTTACATTTAAGCCAAAGTTAATTGTATCTATTAGGTTACAATTTAATGAACTCTCGTTGTTAACCATTTTGATATTCGGATCTATTCTGACCAGGGAAATTAATTATTGTCCTAAACGCGTATGACGTCGAACTAGAATATCGTTACTAAAGAACTTTGATAAACTTTGTAGGTACCTACTTCAACTCAAGTTCTAAAAAGCTTACTACCATACGAAAAATAGTTCACTACAAATTTTTAAGTATTTTGCAGGTGCACTTTCGTACGAAGAGGCTTTGACAACACTGGACAGTATCTACATAAAAAAATTAAAACTCTAGACGCTGACTGGTTACGAGGGGTCAGCTGCCCTCAGATATAATTGAAAGACTCTAACATGCCTTTGTAAAACTAAGTAATGACTGTTAATTTTCTTCGGTATCAGCGGAACAGTATCGAATCAAATTAATCCGTGGTGCCTTTATAAATGGGCTTCGCTCCAGGATATCCGACAAAAAATACTAGATGATAGCATCTTAACGTTGGAGAGCAAAGATTTTCCTGTGATGGTGGGTGGTAATAAATGAAGAGTTCCCTGACTTTAATGCACTTGTACATTTTAGTATTTATTTTTGCTAAATATAGTACTCTTGCCTGATCATAGGCCAGCTGTAACGTTAAGGTGCTATTTTCTAGTATTCTTTGTCGGATATAATTGGAGCGAAGCCCATTTATAAAGGCACCTCGGATTAATTCGACTCGATATTGTTCCGCTGATACCGAAGAAAATTAACGGTCATTACGTAGTTTTAATAAGGCATGATAGGATCTTTCAATTATATCTGAGGCAGCTGACGCCTCGTAACCAGTTAGAGTTTAAAGCCTATTTAATTTCTCCTTTTTATTCTACCATCCGCCCGTGCATTGAATACTGCTGCCATATCTGGTCGGGTGCCCCTGCTGTTCTCCTCGGGCCTCTCGATAAGGTTCAGAGGAGGGTCTGTAATTTGATAGATACCGACTTGGCAGACCGCCCGCAGACTCTCTCCCACCGGCGCGACGTGGCTTCCCTGTGTCTCTTCTATAAATACTTTCACGGCTTCTGCTCCGATGAACTTAGATCACTGGTGCCCCCTAAATACGAATTTGAACGAGATACTAGATTAGCAACTAGATCCCACCCTTTTACAGTGAAACCGATAAAATGCAGCCGTAACTTCTACTCCAACAGTTTCTTTCCTCGCACTTCCCGACTGTGGTATTCTCTTCCACACGATTGCTTCCCCGACGGCTACAATCTCCAGGAGTTTAAATGTAAGATCAATAGACACCTCCTAACACACTAACCTGCTCCCATTCTATCAAACACTCTTCCCATCTGCCCAACCCTCATCCTCGCTATCCTTACTCATCTGTCAACTTCATCCTGACATTCCCTATGTCTAACCACTCCTTCTCTTTACCTTCCCCGATGTAGTCCCATGCGGAATAGTGGCAGTGGAATGCCTTGCTGGGGGTGAGATGATTAAAAAAAAATACATTTATTAGTAAAAATATTCTTTGATCGCTCTAATCTACCCTTTAAAGTCCGCGGCCTAGCAGCCATAAAAATGCTGTACCCAACATTTTTCTAACATCGGATTGTAAGCTACTAAATTTAGGCGACACACAAGAAGGCAAAATTATTTATTCAAACCTAATTTACTCTAATGTTGAATAAAAGTATAATGCTATAAAGTAATTCAAGGTGGAGAGATCAAGCCTTTGTTGTCTATTCTAAAAACAAGAAAAAGCGAATTGTGGTCGACTACTCGCAAACAATAAACCCATTTACTTTGCTGAATACCTTCCCTCTGCCAATAATAGACAAGACGACAAAAAAATAACCAGAAACAGACTCCTTATTCTTCTGAAGCTCGAAAATTTCCAATATTAGGTAACTATAAAGCCCATGACAAAAACTATATACGGGCACTGAGGCTAGCAGCAAGCACTTTCAATTTTGTAGAATACCGTTTGGGTAACGAATGGCGAAGCTAGTTTTTAACAGGCGATAGACCAGATACTATTGAAAGAGAAAACGAAAAAAAAATCCACCCTCTAACAACTGTATCGAAATTCTCGTTATCCCTCAGGGAAAGTGTTTAACGTGTTAAAAAGCGCATAGCAAAAGCAGCCATTACTACGCCCGATCATACTCTACTTATGGTGGTTTAGACAGACTCTTCAGAATGCGCATAGTCGTCTCTTTAAGAAAGTCCGGGTATTCCATAGCGTCTTTTTACAAAATTCCGTCTAAATCAGAACGTAGGCATTCTGTAGTAAAGAAAGAAAGCTATAGTATAGTCAAATCACCGAGAAAGATGGAGGAATTGTTTGATAAGACAACAGTTTAAGTGAATTACAGATAAAAAATGATTCCGAATCATGTTTGACGCGCAAACGACCAGCAAAATACAAAAAAAGAAGATACCAAGGCAGAGGAAGGAAATCTCATCTTAGTCGTTCGAAGTAACATATCTCCTCGGTAAAGAAAACGCAGCTGTCAACGCCCTTTCATGTGTATTTATCTTGGATATTGAAGTTACATAGAGAGTTGTGACAACTAAGTGTTACACGCATGATCCATATGACGAAAATCGCAAACCTTCCCTACTCAGTAGATGATGTTAAAGAGATTACCAACTCGTGTATGACATGCATTAAAAATAAACTCAGATTCTACCATTTAAACAGTAGCAATGTCATAAAAGTTACTACGCAAATAGAAGAACGGTGGGGATCGGATAAGTAACTTTCGACCTTTGACGATGTTAAATACAGTGTGGAAGTTTTTAACCAAGATCTCAGCCAGCCGTTTGCAGGTTGTCCTATCTAGTCTGATTAGCTCAGGGTAGACTTGTAATGCGAAGGGTAGGACTATTTAGGACAACATTCTTTTGGTACGCTTGATCATAGCGCAAATTCACACTGAAGCAGCTGTGATCAATTAAAAAAAATTAAGAGAAAGAGTGACATGTTATAGGGGGTGTCAGTAAGTGGATAAGAGAAGGATGAAATTCGGCATTCGACAAGGTTGACTGTTTTTTGAAGGCTGTCTTTTCGGCCGCTGGTTTCGGACCGTATTTTCGCACTCAGATGCGATTATGTACGCGTCCTCCGGTGCGCTGATGAAAGTGAATAAACTACGATCGAAGCCTTTCGTGTTTCACGATCCTATCGTGAAGGTTGTCCGCTTTTGCGTTTGCAGGATTTCCTTTGCAGGTTAATGATGAATCCGGAACTACGCCAAATCTATTTAGTTGCTGCTGCCATCTCGGCCAAGTACTCCACCTGCACTGATATGGTTTAGGTTCTAGTGTAGAACACAACCCAGTTTGACGAAGTCGGAAAAGAGATTAGTGTGTACGAGACGGTGACAACAGGTCAAGATAAACTGTCAGAAATCTGTTCGCTTGCGGTTGGGCGCATAGAAGGGAGATTCTACTCCTGGGTCTTTCCTCTGGACAAACGGCTCGGCAAGAGACTCGGCACCTGGTTCGGTCTCGACCTTATTCTGGAAATCAGTTAGTCGGAGATGCAGGAGAAATCTAAAGTTGCCGTTCGTCCGTCGTTCCTCTTTAGAGGGGAAGGCGAAAATATGTGCTTTGCATATCAGCCTGATTCTTTTACTGGCTCTCTGTGCTTCCACTGCTGTATACCATACTAATGCAACTATTTAAGCTTTTATACTCTCTTCTTGTAGTATTAGAGACCAATTCTTGCTAAGTATGGCAGGAGATCTGTACCCTCCAGCTTTCTGAATGCAATCTGGGTATTTGCATTGCTTTTCTAGACAGAATGTGTTCGCAAAGGAATGCAAATGGAGGATTCGGGAAAGAAAACGATTGGAAGAACTTCGTTTCTCTGAGATGTGAACTCGTGCAAAAAAGAGGCCCACCGTTTGCTTCGAGGCGAGTGCTCCTATCATGAATGCTGATTAACTCTCAGGTTCCCTTTCCGGGCGATATTCAGGCGTTGTTTCCTAAGGCACTATAATCAGGTGTTAGTGAGCGGATCCCCTCAAGATGGTCTGACTGGCGAGATCTGTTTAACAAAACAGGCGTTTTGCTCGATAATGCCTTAGAAGGTCTGGGCTGCAATATTGCATTAACAACGACGCTCCATTCACCTGGCTGGTGATGCAAAAGTCTCTCTGGGTCATCAAAAACTTTCTTCAACGCGGTTTTGAAATTCTTGCTAATGTCGCCGCTGTGGTGAATTCTTGTTGACTCTGAGTCACGCCTTTTTCTACTGCAAGTTCGTACTCCCGTTGTGCATGTTTATTGAAGACGTTATGTTTCGAGGAAAATTATTTGTTGTTAAGGCCAGTACTTTTTGTAGCAATGTGGCAAATTTGTTGCCTAATACTAAACATTAGGTATTCTTTTAATTAGTAGGGTCTATGTGATTCGTGATACGATTGACGTGACTGAAAGAATTCTATAGAAACGGGAACTTTACATTTTCCCAACTGAACATGGTTTTTTTTTGCATTAACCTAAAGCTAATATCAGGACGGAAAGGTGACGATTTGACAACTGTCCCCATCTGAATCTGGAAAAATGTGGCTGAGTCTTGCGCGTATCTGTCGAGTTAAAGGAGCTGGCATTTTGATGCTAGTTAGGTATCAGAATATTGTGAGACCTGTATTAAACATTATCGACCCCAACAAAATATGGTACAGTATTTACTTTATTCGGACTCTTGCCCTCATGTTTGTTGCCATTTCTACGACGTTTCGACCGTTGTACGCTCCGGCCTTCTTCAGGTGCAAGGAATTTTGAACCGAACCCTTTATTGCAATCACTGGGGTATATCATTCTCATTGCTTGAGTAAAGCCTCGATTAGAAGCCATGAGTCATCTTACTCTAGCAAATGCAACAAAGATGAGAACAGTAGTCCGAATAATGTAAATACTACCTCATCTCAGAAATATAGACAAATACAAAATATGGTAGTTTAAGCTTGTTTTGTTTTTTCGTTTTTGTTTTTTATGTTCATTAGCACTCTTTATTTTCATCCCCACTTTCTTTTGTTTAATTCCCCACATTCTCTCCCGTCATTTGACCAGAAATGTCAGTTCTCTGGTGAATGAGGGACACTTTTCTTTTGTCGAGTGTGTTCTTTCGTAATTGTCGTCCTGTCTGAACGTGTGTTTATTTGCGTATGATTGGTTTTGATTAATTCAGCTACGGCATTAGTTTCTTGGATATATAATATTATGCAGATCTTAAACATTTATTGGGTTTATCATTTTTAAATGTTGTATCCAATTCCTCACCCCTACAGACACATTGTACATATATGGATTAGATGGAACGAGAGACAGGGTTAAGCAGCAGATAACATTTGACAGGCCTGAGCAGGTGGATATCAGCGCGGTGTTTGAATGGGATAAAAGGAGAAAGTGTGCTAAGAGCCACCAGGGATAGGCGGACGTGGAAGGGACATAGCACATAGAAGAGGGAATTTTTAAAGTTATTATGGTGGTTCTAGCAAGAGTGTGGTATTTAGGTACAAGGATTAATGTATAGGTTGTTTGGGTCAATGATTGTAGATTGGTAAGTTTAAGATAAGGCAGATGATGACCAGCCTTCCCCATCTCCAGATTTAGCTTGGTGCCATATTTTTGTATTTTTACTAAAATAAATATTATTCTATTAAAACTTACTTTTAAGACAATACAAATTGTTTCTAAGAATTCTACTACAACCTACACACACTAAAACCTAAAATGTCGAGTGTCTTGAGACAGAACGGTAACACTCACAGGTGTAAAATGGAATATACTGTTGAGGCACATAGAAATTGTTCTGAACCACACGTATATATATATATATCTTCAAATGAAGAGGCAACGAAGAAAATATCTGCAACGTTCAAAACTTTGATTTTAAAAAGAGCAATGGATATTCATTATTATACTATAGAACAAGTACAAATTACAAACTACTACAAAATTGCACATTTTGTTTCGACATTGAAAGAACATCAGATAGATAATGATAATAGTAATAAACGTTTCATTGAAAAGAGTTTTAAAAATTCGCCCTTTCATTTTTGGAAATCTTTTCGTACGCGGTAAGAAGACATTTAATAAAAGTGGGGAAAATAGAAGGCAGAAAGATGAAAAAACAAGATGGGAAATCAAGAAGGGGAAAGAAAGAGGAAATAAAAAGTAAAGAAAACAAGAGAGAAAGCACTGAGAGAAAAGAGCCAATGGAAACGACTATGAGAGAGAAATTTTAAATTTAGTCTGGAAGTGAAATGTAGAGAGATATAAATATCTGTTACATGGTGTCTAGATTCAAATTTTTTTGCATTTAAAAAAGAAGCAGAAAGCGAAGTAGAGAACAATAAGGGAAATGTGAGAAAGTGCACAGAGGGAAGAAAGTGTAGAGACAACAGAAATGGCTAAGAAATAGAAATTTCAAAATTTGGCCGGAAGTGAATTGCATACAGATACATAAATCGTTACACTGTTTCAAAGTATATTATTTGGCATTAAAAAAAAATTGTAATCACATATACAAAGAGAAATTATTCATAACACGTAAATTAGAGCATATTTAAAACATAACGTGAAGATATAATTTCATTAGCGCTAACATAATAAATTGGAGAAAAAAAAATAAAAGAAATTAAATTAAAAATTAAAACTAAACTTTAAAATTAAATTAAGATTAAAATTATATATATATATATATATATATATATATATATATATATATATATCGATTTGTAATATAAGGATATTGAATTTAAGAGCCAATGATGAGGTGTCATTGACAATACGTCATATTTAGATTATTAGTCTTTAATAGTACTAAGTGTTGTATTGTTGGACGTGCGGAAGGTGTAATAGATAATAGCTCGAAATTGTTAATCGGAAAGCCCTGTTCTCATTCAAACTGGTTTCGTTGTATTCAGTTACGTGCAAAATACCCTTACGGAAGATATGACCCAACCTCTTCTTCCCCCTGATATTTGTTACTTAAAAATTCTTGTATTACTAAAATATTATTATTATTATTTTAAAAAAAAACTTACAATCCAAAAATATATAAAATAAACTTCGAAAGGTAGATTGGTGGAGTCATAACTTTCGCAAACATGAAAACAAGTGTATGAATTTGACGAACCGGACTGGAATTTGAAATTGGCTCTCCAATTTCTAAATGCGAGCCCGCCGCACATCAAAACTTACAATAACTGGTGTTTCCAAGTGGTTACACATTTAGTTACTGATCAGTTTCGACGCTTAGATGTGGTGCAACCCCGTAAGTATGGGACATCAAGTGAAGATCGAATTCACTACTAAGTTGTAATTGATTCTAGCGAGACAAGCTTACTAATCATTACACCACGCCGAGTTGCCCAACTTTGGTGATAGGACGATAACCGGTGAGTCAACGAGATATGGCAGTAAGCCTTTCCTTACAACTGAGAAAAGGTTTTTACAAAGTAAATTTGCTTTGACGACAGTCCACAGGTTTCAAATATAAAAAGTATTTTTTCTATTATGCTTGTCGTCGAAATTTCAGTCCGTTCTTATATTTAACGCCTAGCTGTGCAAAGTAGAGATGGATCCGTGTCTTTATCCAAGACCATTTGTGCGTAGTGAAAGCAGTAGACAGAGGCAAAATTTTAACCATGCTTGCCGCATCTACCTTCTGTAACGACATCCGCTACATTACACGCATATCGACGATGTAAGAAAAAGAAAAGAAAAAAAAACAGCCATTATTTGTTGCGCGGGATAAGCCGCTGTGGTTGTGAACAGTATTCACTTGCGTTGCATTTCCACCGGTGCCATTTCTTCAGTTCAATGCAGTTATCTCAGTCCATCCATTGTTATCACCTTTTCCCGATTTGTACTGCATTCATCGTGGTTCCAAAACGTACAACTGATAGGTCAATAAAAGCGTCAGCGAATGTTTCCGTTGCTTGCATCGAACTTTAGAACGTGAAAGAAAATGTTTAACTTTCTTTCGATAAAAAAAAACTTGTAGCAGTTGAAAAAAAGTACTTCCAATCGAAAAATATTACGACATTTAAATACAATCGCGGCTTATGAACGAGGCAAATACAATCTTGTTTGTTTGTTTGTTATTTTTTATGCAGGACAAGTTAGTTAAAACAAAGAATACTTAACTGCTAGGTCATATGTCAGTGAGTCAGTTATGTGCAATACGTGATACACGCTTGGGCGATCATGTCTCGAAAGAGACATGACTGACTGGGCAGAAAATTATCCCGAGAGTAGGTTGCCATTACTTTCTGCGGTAGACTGATTGCCCACCAAGGCTATAGAACTCAATTTGTTATTTAACCCATAACTGGAAGGAAATGACGGACTAATACTTTTCCCAAGGGTATTTGCCCGTAAGTGAATGTAAGGAATTTAACTGGAATTCGAACTCGGTTCCTCGATTTCTCGTTCCGAGCCGATATCCACTTTACCACAACGCACATCCCCAGGTCATATTAGTCCTCTATATGGCAAAAAAAAAATACTCTACGTTTTAATCAGAGATAGGAAAGAACTTAAGGCAACATGAATGTGGTTCTGCAGGAGAATGCTGAGAATATTATTGACTGAACATGTGATCAAAGAGGAAGTTTTAGAGAAAGAGAAAACAAAAAGGATACTTGTATTTAAGATCAGAGGTAGTTTGAATTTCTATGACACATAATGAGTCAAGACGGCTTGCTAAATGTGACACGCACGTGAAGGCAAGTGAGACCGTAAAATGGGGTATAACCTGCCTAACTCTGTTGTGTAAACGGATAACAGAACATGCTTTAGAAATGATAAGCTGGGAACTAAAATATACTATAAGCAACAAATAACATGATATAGTGAAGAGCCATTACCGCAAACGTCGATAGTAGGAACTAGTGCGATCGTTCAAGGACACCTTTACGAGTATCGGATTCTACATCTGGAATATTTGTTTTTAAACTTGAAATCCTTGCTAAAAGTGTTAGAAAAACTATACCAATATATCTATATGGCTGGTGATTGGATGCCTGTATTGTAGAGTGGCTAGCTAATTCCCGTTGCAGACACCCGCTCAGGCATATTTGTGTTTATTTAACAGACACAACGTTCACCTGTGATTTATAAGTAACTGCGGACCTTAGACAGTTTGTGGGAGATAGCACATTATCTAAGATGAACAAGGCCAGGACGCTCAAACCCTCGGTCAGGATGCCTTGTGACTTTGTGTTAGTCTTTGCGCATATACATGTTTCTTTAAACATGATTACTAGAGGCGGTGATGTGTGTTTTTTTTATTTTCATATTGTATTTTAGAATAGTTTGATTTAGGCAGTTGTAGGATATTATATGGATTAATGCCATGAAATAGTTTTTCCATGTTAGTTGGCTGGTGGCCTTTTAAACGGATCTGGGGGTCGCTAAAAAGTCGTGTCAATTTTTTAGTTTATGAGAATTATCGGCAATTTCTTTTTATTTAAATATGTTGTTGTGTCTTACTGGTACCATCTGAGATCCTGTCGGCCGGATGTATAAAACACAATGTGCGCTTAGCACGGGGGTGTGTTGTCATTATCAGCGGCCTCTTTATTTTTGTGGGTTGGACGGGTCCAAGTAACATCAATTTAATTATTTTGTATATTAAGCCGAAATTTTTGTTTGGGATTTTGTTTCATGTACCCACATTGTTTTTTTATAATTTTTATGTTTTTTGGTATATATATATATATATATATATATATATATATATATATAAACTTATTTATAAATGGAACTTTGTCTGTGTGTATGTGTCTGTGTGTGTGTCCGTTACCTATAGACTCCGAAACGGCTGAACAGATTTTCTTGAAAATTTACACAGTTGTACTATAAGCATCTGCGAGTGTTCTTAGCTTGGGTTTGTATCGAGGTACCCCCGATAAATATCGAAAAGCGTTAATAGAAAAAAAATTGGGTTATAGAAGGAGTGGTCTGATTTTAATGAAATTTGATACACTCATAGGCAAAGACATAAGAAACAATATTCAGACGTTTCCAAGTTGCAGTTCTTAGAATAGTGCAGAAAATCGATAATATATATGTATAATATAATATAATTATATGGTTATGTCAATTTTACATTGCTACTTCTATGTTTCGAGATTAATTCTCATCATCAGGCAATGTTGGTGTGGTTGTGCAGACGATTTACATTTAAATGACAAATACTTTCGGTTTACTGTGAATGTATGTGGGTGTTTTTTGTTTGTGTGTGTGGCTAATCAGAATGGAGATTCACTTAGGGGTTTGACCCCGACGAATTTCTGTGCTAACCAACTTTTTTCCTCCTTTTTTTCTCTTTTTCCTTTACCCTATTCCTCTCTTGTCTGTTTTCCTTCGCATTTATCTGAACTTATCATTTTCCCTTCAGTTTTATTACATTTGATGTGATATTCCATTTTGGTAGTACCAATCCGCTTCCCTTTAGTCCATTTGTTAAAGAAAACATTTTTACTAAAAAACGAAACCCCAAACTGCTATTTTTCGCTCCATCTATCAATTTGCTGTAAAGTTTATTATCCTGATACAAAGGGGGGAATTATTAAAAAAAAGAACAACTAACTTATTCTATATTTGGCTTTATTTTTATTTTTTGTATTTTTACCTAATTCGTCGGTGAGCATGTTATTTAATTTAGGTTTTATCCATTTTCTAATGTGAATAATTTACAATGTCTACATATGATATTAATTTCGTTACGTTTATTTAATAAATTTTTATCTTTAAGGGATCTAATAATAAATAGTTTTTCATATAAGCATAATGAACTTGGTTCATTTAAAGACTTAAATGTTTTAGTTTCTTTTAGGATTTTCCACTTTATTTTGGGTGTTTTTTGTTGTTTCCTTTAGGTACCAATGATATCTCGATAGGGATGTTCTATTTCTGTATTTGCTATTGTTAAATGAAGAGGTATGCTGGTAAATTCTCTGCTTTAGAGTGTTTTTAGTACTCCCTACATAGACTTTTATATTGTTTGGGTTTTCCTTCGTCGATATTTAGCATTGATAGATTATCGATTTCGTCAAATACCTATTTTCTAGCGGACAGTTTATGGGTCAGAGAATCCATCGAACACATCGTAATATCAAAATTGTCCTCGTTGGAATTGATTTTTTTCCACTTTTATTCTTATTTCTGGTCTGGTTGGATTTAAAATCCTAGTGGTGGGATTCATAAAAACCATAAATAAAAATTTAATATGAATCCCATGGTCTTTATGAATCCCACCGTTGTTCGTTGATTCCTTCTAAAATTTTCTTGCTAATTTTCCTATTTCTGGTCTGGTTGGATTTATCATTCTAGTGGTGGGATTCATAAAGACCATGGGATTTATATTAAAGTTTTCTTTATGGTCCTTATGAATCCAACCACTAGGATGATAAATCCAACCAGACCAGAAATAGGAAAAATTAGCAAGAAAATTTTAGAAAGAATCAACGAACAAATCAAGGATTTGCTGGAATTGAAATTATGGAAAAACACCACGGACGTAACAGAGTGGTTCTACAATATAAAAGAAAAGAGCAATTGCTCTTTTATCCAATTTGATATCGAAGAATACTATCCATCGATATCAAAGAAACTATTTGTTACGGCTCTGGAATTCGCCACCCTGTACTCGGATATAACAGAGGATGAGAAAACAATAATAATGAGTGCCAAGACATCTGTGCTCATCCACAAAGAAGAACAGTGGAAAAAAATCAATTCCAACGAGGACAATTTTGATATTCCGCTGGGATCTATGGATTCTGCAGAATCTTAAAATCTGGTAGGACTATTAATATTATATAATCTCACAGCCTATAAGGAACTAAACACTAAAGACATTGGACTTTATAGAGATGAGGGACTTATAAGAAATACCACAAACTTCAAAATAGACAGGGTTAGAAAAATGATACATAAGGAGTTTAAAAATCTAAATTTAAAAGTAACAGTTAAAGCTAAGATAAAAAAGTAGATTTCCTCGATGTAACTTTGGATCTAGAGAAAACTATGCACCAACCATACAAAAAACCAAACACAAACCGTTTATTCTTCCACCCAAAATCTAACCACCCCCACCTCGTCTATCATCAAACATATACCCTCATCAATAGAATACATAATTAGTAGAAATTAGGCTAATGAGGAAGTGTTCAATAAACATAGCGATTTTTATAATACTGCGTTGAAAAATAGTGGATACATAAACCCGAATATTAAATATGTAAACGAGAAAAGCAACCTTCGAAGAAAAAATACGAATAGGAAAATCATATGGTACACAACCCCTTACAATGACTAATGGTATGTTGGGAAGAAAATTCCTCGAGTTAATTAGGAAACACTTCCCGGAGAAAGATCCACTAAGTAAGATCTTTAATAAAAACACTATAAAACTAAGTTACAGCTGTATGAATAATCTAGAAAAAATTATAAAAAAACACAATAATAATATTTTTAAAAAATTCAACAAAACCAGTAAAAGTAACCAGACAACAGAAAATAACAATATAGACAAAAAAAAAATGTAATTGTAAAAACTCCATAAACTGTCCGCTAGAAAATAGGTATTTGACGAAATCGATAATCTATCAATGCGAAATATCGACGAAGGAAAACCCAAACAATATAAAAGTCTATATAGGGAGTACTAAAAACACTCTAAAGCAGAGAATTTACCAGCATACTTCTTCATTTAACAATAGCAAATACAGAAATAGAACATCCCTATCGAGATATCATTGGTACCTAAAGGAAACAACAAAAACACACCCAAAATAAAGTGGAAAATCCTAAAAGAAACTAAAACATGTAAGTCCTTAAATGAACTATGTTCATTATGCTTATATGAAAAACTATTTATTATTAGATCCCTTAAAAATAAAAATTTATTAAATAAACGTAACGAAATTAATATCATATGTAGACATTGTAAATTATTCACATTAGAAAAAGGATAAAACACAAATTAAGTAACATGCTCACCGACGAATTAGGTAAAAATGCAAAAAATAAAAAAATAAAAATCCAAATATAGAATAAGTTAGTTGTTCTTTTTTTAATAATTCCCCCCTTTGTATCAGGATAATAAACTTTACAGCAAATTGATAGATGGTGCGAAAATAGCATTTCGGGGTTTCTTTTTAAAAAAAATCTTTTCTTTAACAAATGGACTAAAGGGAAGGGGATTCCAAAAAGGAATATCACATCAAATGTAATAAAACTGAAGGGAAAATGATAAGATCAGAGAAATGCGAAGGAAAACATAGAAGAGAGGAATAGGGTGAAGGAAAAAGAAAAAAGAGGAGGAAAAAAGTTGGTTAGCACAGAAATTCTTCGGGGTCAAACCCCTAAGTGAATCTCCATTCTGATTAGCCACACACACACAAAAAAAACACCCACATACATTCACAGTAAACCGAAAGTATTTGTCATTTAAATGTAAATCGTCTGCACAACAACAACAACATTGCTTGATGATGAGAATTAATCTCGAAACAGAAATTTCCATGTAGCAATGAAAAATTGACATAACCATATAATTATATTTTATTATATTAAGCTCTATAATACTCATGATATTGAGCACTGTTTATAATAAAATAAATGCCAGAGCACTCAAAATATAAAAAATAACCTTGAGTCCTATTCACTTGGAATATATATATATATATATATAATGGCAAGGTATTTGTGTATGTCTGTTTATCTGTCTGTATGTCTTTTATATCAATCCACAATTTTCATCCGATTCTCACCAAACTTCACACAAATATTCTTTAGGCCGAGTCTGAGCTCCAGAACCATGAATTAGTTTTACAGTTTTAATTACACCCGAGAAACGCCGGGCTATACTGCTAGTTGCACATAAAGAAAATTTTATTTATGTTAGATTCTTTTTAACTTCCCTGAACGTATGAGGTATTTTGGTACATGGAGTATTGATTGACCATGAAAGATCCTTATGGTGAATGGGAAATTGTAAAGAATGCTTGGGTCGTGATTCTGATTAACCAGATAGAAAATAGTGTTGACCAACCTCAGTTTTGCTCCCCAACAAAAACTGGCCTTGTGTCAAAATTGTAATTTCTACAATAACTAAATTGGTCATTATCACGGAATTTGGTAAGTTACACGTACTACTGGGTGATACTGTAAATATTGTAAGCACATCTTGTTTATACCACTCTGTTAATAAAGTAGTTTAGCTATAATTCTTTGTGTATCTGTTCGTTCCACTATACAACATATGTATTGCTGGTATTTTTATACTTTCGTGGTGCTTTTTATTTGTTTTAAGGCAGGTTCATTCAAGATGTAGAAAACACTTGAAGCAACTGAAATGTTATTATACAGAAGGATGCTGAGAATATCATGGATCGAGCATTTGAGCAATGATGAGGTTTTGGAAAGGATGGAAACGAAAAGTAAATTAATACTAAGCACCAGCAAGAGACAGCTAATCTTCCTTGGACATGCAATGAGGACGGAGAGCTTGAAGAACCTGATACTAACAGATCAGATAGAGGGAAAAAGAGACAGGGGAAAGCAGCAGATAACATATTTGAAGGACCTGATCAGGTGGATGACGGAACGAGTGTTTCTGTGTGTAACAGGTAAAAGCGTGCTAACAGTCACCAGGGATAGGGAGATGTGGAAAGCCATGATCGCCTAAGTCCTGAAAAACTGGACACATAAGAGAAAAAAGAACTATTCGCCCATAGCTTAGACTTTTACAGGTGCTATCATCCTGGTTCAAGTTGAACTTTTGAACAACAGCAATTAAGAGATGGATTCACGTTCCTCAAAATTTCCAATCAGATGTCTTGCTGCCGGATGTGGTTTATCGTCATACCCAGGACTAAAATATGAAGCCAATGAGAACCAGTCAGTATACGTTGCATGGCTAGTCCCTAGCTTGGAAGGTCTGGACTAATGGAGCCAGAATAAAATTTTGTTTCAAAATATGCTAGGCATATAACGCTAGCAACGTTCTGTCTGTAAGCAAGGGTTTGCAAAGTAGAAAATAATTCATCACCTAAAAGCAGCGCAAATGTTATATACTCTGTCTAGACTAAAAAGTGAGGACTTAGCAAATCTAGTTCACTTTTCTAGTCTTATTATTTAACCCATAGTTAGGAGGGAGATGGGCTCCTACATTTTCCAAAGACACTTGCACCGTCAATGAATGCGTCGAAATCTAGTGAAATTCGAATAGAGCTCTACGATTTTTTCTATTGAGTCCTATCCATTACACCACCCATACACGGCACGGTTGAAA
This sequence comes from Ascarosepion bandense, assembly GCA_037127315.1. NCBI lineage: Eukaryota > Metazoa > Mollusca > Cephalopoda > Sepiida > Sepiidae > Ascarosepion > Ascarosepion bandense. The sequence goes on along the minus strand of JBBBDQ010000359.1, from coordinate 742,773 downwards.
ACGGAAAGCGAGAAGAAAAGAATAGCAATTAACTGTCAGACGACAGACTGTGGGTAACAGCCACAGAATCTGCCAAAGGCTATCTGCCGAAGTGACTCAGGCACGTGCTATATAAGGGACGTCGAAATTACTCAGGTACAAAAATTTAATTATCTGGGTAGTTTCAAGGCAGACAAATGAAAATAAAAAAAACCCAGAGGCACGCACGAAAAGCGATAGAGGTCTTCCAGATTGTTTTTAGAAAACTATTCGAAAGCAGCTATTCGAAAAAGCTTTTTGAACCGTAACGCCCTAAGCAAGGCATTATACTGCCACTGTTGGGCACGAGTTTACATAGGAGGAAAGTTGTGAGAAGGAATGACAGGATAAAGTTGGTGTCAGAAAGAGGGTATGAGAGGAATGAGAATACTGTAGAAATGAGATGAGAGCATGAGAGATAGGATGCAAGTTAGTGAGATAAGAGATAACTATTGACTTTATATTTAAATTCTTGGAGATTGTAGCTGTTAGAAAAGCAAGTAAATGAAAGGGAATTCCACAGGCGGGAAGTGCGAGAAAAAAAGATGAGGGAGTAGACTTTTTGTTTACATCTTATTGGTTTTACAGTAAAAGGGTAGAACGTAGTTGCTAATCTTGTGGCTCGAGTAAATTCGTATATAGGGGGTACCAGTGAGCTAAGTTCATCTAAGCAGAAGCCGTGAAAGTACTTGTAGAAGGGAGAAAGGGAAGCCACACTGCGCCGGTAAGAAAGTGACTGTATCCGAGCTGCCAAGTCAGGATCGATCACATTGCAGATTCTCCGTTGAATTTTGTCAAAGACCCCTAGGTGGATAGCAGAAGCACCCGACCAGATATGGCAGCAGTATTCAATGAACAGGCAGAAGGTAGATTTGTATAGGTGCAGGATTGTTTCACCCGGGAAAAAACTTCCTGGCCCTGCACAGAGAACCGACCATTTTTGTCAGTGAATTTAGCTATAGATTCTATGCAGACATTCCACTTGAAGTCTGTTGTGAGAGTTAATACGAAAAGACGCAGTGTTTTACTTTCATAGAGGCTATCTTGATCCATGCTAATGGGGGGTCAAGAACGCCTATATGTGATGGTTAATAGAAGCTTATTCGAATTGTAAATTTTTTGAATGAATATTAATCGAAAGAACAATTATATTAAATGATTATTATTGGAAATGCTCGTGTTAGAAATGGACTTGCTTTGAGAGATCAAATGATGATTTACCTAGAATTAATACCACACTTGAAGGATATAGCATATAGTTTCTTTGCAGCAAGTATCATCCCATCATTCCACAATATTGCAATTTTGAAACGCTCTTAAAAGATAACAGGATTTACAATTCATTGAGTACTGCTGCCACATCTGGTCGAGTGCCCCTTCTATTCTCCTCGGGGTTCTTGACAAAATACAGCAAAGAATCTGTAATGTGATTGATACCGACTTGGCTGACCGCCTGCAGTATCTCTCTCACCGGCGTGACGTGGCTTCCCTGTGCCTCTTCTATAAATACTTTCATGGCTTCTGCTCTGACGAACTTAAATCACTGGTGCCTCCTAGATGTGAATTTGCACGAGATACTAGATTGGCAACTAGGTCCCACCCTTTTCCCGCCTGTGGAATTCTCTAAAGCATGGTTGTTTCCAGGAGTTTAAATGTAAGGTCAATAGACACCTCCAGGAGTTTAAATGTAAGGTCAATAGACACCTCCTAATACACTAACTCACATCCACTCTCTCCAACTCTCTCCCTATGTACATCCTAAGTCGTCTATCACCCTCCTTCTGACATTTCCTATACCCAATCCCTCTATGTAACCCCCTGCGCTATAGTCGCAGTGGAATGTCTTGCTTGGTGTGACATGGTTAAAAAAAAAAAAAAGAGCAGGTTGCCAAAATATTAAGAAGGCCAAGAAATACCTCGACGTAAATGAAAGACAATTAGTAACAACCTTTACAGAGTACTTAATTAGAGTAAATAGACTAAACTGTTCAAAAGACACTCCACCCACGTCTATTGAACAGGTGAAGAGGATCATCCCTTGTTTCCTGTTTAGGATATGGTTTCCGGTTTTTCTCTTTTCCAATCTTTTCACACTTTTTTTGTTATTTTATTTTTTTCAGTTGGAGTAGATAGACTAAACTATCGCCCGGTTCACACTCCACCCATGTCTATTGAACAGGTGAAGAGGCTCATCCCTTGTTTCCTGTTTAGAATGTGGTTTCCGGTTTTTCTCTTTTCCAATCTTTTCAGTCTTACGTAGCCCCCTGCGCATCAGTGGCTTTACCGCCTTGCTCGGGGTGATATGATTTTAAAAAAACAACTTTTCAGTAGTCGACTATTTGCGTGTAGTATCATATAGCTTAAAATTATGACGATGCTTTTTCTTATTTAATTGTTTCTTTTTATATATTTATATTTTATAATTTGTATATTTTCTTTTAATTTTTAAATATTTACTGCAATAAAAAAATTGCGTTTCCAATAATTATCATTTAGTGTAGTCTTTTCTATTAATTTTCATTCAAAAAATTTAAAATTTGAATAAATGCATTTAGTATAGTTGTTCTATCGATTAATTTTAATTCAAACAATTTACAATTCTAATAAACGTTTTTTCGAATAATTGTTTACGAATAATTATTTTCGAAGAAATGTTCACATAATCTTCCTGATACTATGCAAAATTTAAAAAAAAAAGAAAGAGAAGAAAATGTTTGCTCCGTAATACCTAATGCTGTATTTTGCAATTATCGGACAATTTCTTTGCATGTGAAGAATAGACTTCCAGCAATAGGGATGTCGTTCTACCGAGGATTGCTAATAATATTGCCGACAGAAGATCTTGGTCACGTGGAAGTTTACAAGAAAATAGGAAGAATAAGAAAATATATACACATAATAAAACAAAGCAACTGCTGAAAATTCTAAGAAAACATTTGAAAAAAGGAGGCCTATTGAATTTTACTCTCACCGGTAACGCGAAACATAGGAGGCAGGAGGAAATGAATTTATCTATGTAAGGGGTTTATTTGTTGATGGATGGCAGAACAAGGAAAAAGATCGTTGGTAAAGGATAAATACTGAATTAGAGTAAAAACGATAGTAAGTTGTGGTCAGCCATTATCACCCGCGTCTTTAAAAACATATAACATAAAAGATGAAGTAGAGTTCGTCGTCGACTTACGACCAGTATTGGTGATGACCGTCACGTCGTGAACCGATCTGATCGTCAATCGTTCTATCATTAATTATGCGACATTTCTTTTATTCATTATTGCATTTTTATAACTTTTAAGTTACCATTTATTTAACATTTTATTTATTAACATTTAATTTACCATTTACCATTTTATCGCATTGTTTTGATTCTTATTTTTACGTTCGTCAGGTTTCAGTGAAACACTGTATACTACAGTACAGTTGGTTTAATACTTTCTAAACATATAAAGTAAACAAAATATTGGTACAAAAAAGCAGAAAATGTTAGTTACCAAACATACCAGCTTACATACAAAAGCAAAACACCAAACTACTTACAAATAATTTTTTAAAATCTTTTCACCGCAAGCAAGGCAGTACCGCCACTGATGCGCAGGGGGCTACATAATAGAGTAAAAAGTTTAAGCAGAAGGAGAGCGAAGAGAAAGACAAAACAGTTACAGGGGGTGTTTGAGAAAAGGCAAGCGAAGGATTGGAATACAGGTGTGATGGCAGTTGCGAAGGTAGACTGAAAAAGAAAAAAGAAAAACATACACGGGGTGATGTAGAAAGAACGAGGGAAGGACTGGAGTCAAGTGGATAAGAGATGGGAATTTATATTCCATTTAAATTCTTATTAGTCACTATGTAGACATTTACGATACTCTGTTTTTTTTTAATTAAAAAACACAAACGGACTCGTGGCAAAGTACGTTGTACCGAGGCTGCTTTAACACCAAGACGCGCGAATTTTTGCTGGCTTTGCCGGGAGCTAGAGTGGAAACTGTCAGACACTAAACTTGGAAACTATCATGCTGCCAGTCGTGACTCAGTTAAGTGCCATACGTGATACACGCTTGGGCGATCATGTCTCGAAAGAGACATGACTGACTGGGCAGAAGATTATCTCGCAGTAGGTTGCCATTGGTTTCTGCGGTAGACTAGTTGCCGACCAAGGTTATAAACCCAATCTGTCCTACTATTTAACCCATAACTGGAAGGAAGAGACGGATTAATACCTTTCCCAAGGGTATTCGCGCGTAAGTGAATACAATGGATTGCATCTGGATTTCGAACTCGGCTCCCCGGTTTCTCGTTACGAGTCGATATCCACTGTACCACAACGCAGAGTCCTGAGTAAACAGACCAATTCGCGATCGTGGTCGTAAAGTCAAACAGTTGTAAGCGGCATCAGTCGCAAATTGTATATGATTGAAATAAACAAATCAGCGAAGTAAATGTGATGTATACCGATGAGTAGTGTTATGAAAGATACTGATGTTTGTTGGTTAGTTTTTATGGCATATCAACATCGGTGGGTCATTTATTGCCAACTAAATTTTATTTATTGCTGGTAATACATTTTTCTTTCAACAATTTATTGTTGTTTTTATATAAGTTTTGTATCTAGTAATACTTTTTTCCTTTCGAGTATCAACATTCATTGGAATTTGTTTGTAAGGGCAGGGTCGCCAAGTCCTACCCTTGTTACTTAACCCATAACCGGAGGGAAGAGCCGGATTAATACCTTTCCCAAGGGTACTAGTGCTTAAGTGAATGCAGCGTATTCAACTGGAATTCGAACTCAGCTCATCGATTTCTCTTTCCGAGCTGATATCCACTGCACCACAACGCACACCCGTCACTAAACGCTTACAACACCTGGTATTGCCAAGCGGTCACACGTCTAAGTACTGACCAGGCTCAACGTTGCTTAAGCTCGGTGATCGAGCGAGAACCGGTGTATTCAACGGGATATGGCCGTAAGCCCAGACACTGATGTAAACAATGCATAAATGTACATCGTCATGGCCGAATTCTCTATTCAGAGATAATCAAAAAATGCCAGATAAAGATTATCTCTACTGTTTATTATTCAAGTATTTCAGTCAGATTATATATATATATATATATATATATATATATATATATATATATATACTGTTAAATATAACAGATAATGAATGTCGATAATGGTTAATTATATATATATATATATATATATATATATATATATATATACTGTTAAATATAACAGATAATGAATGTCGATAATGGTTAATTATATATATATATATATATATATATATATATATATATACTGTTAAATATAACAGATAATGAATGTCGATAATGGAATTAATTATATATATATATATATATATATATATATATATATATATATATACTGTTAAATATAACAGATAATGAATGTCGATAATGGTTATTATATATATATATATATATATATATATACTGTTAACTATAACAGATAATGAATGTCGATGATGTTTAATTATGAGCCCTTCTATACATTGTATTTTGGCTTCATTTCCAGGTGAATGTAAAGACAAAAATTGTTCAACATTTGTATATTTTCTTATTATGCTATTTTTAAACTTTCGGTTCACATGAACCATCTTCACAAAGGTTACATGGTCTTTAACATAAAGAAATCCACTATTAAAGATGATTTTATCTTGTGCTGACATAAAACATTGCTATGCAACGGTAAGTTACAGGATAACAGACTCAAATTTGTTAGACAAATTTCAGTCGATAACACAATAATACTCACTCATACACACAATAAAAAACCTTCAGATATTGGAGGCCATGTACCTTAAATCAAAACAACCAACACTTAATAAAATCACATTTCAGTCTGGTCACAACACATTACATTGCATTTAGATATATAATTCTGTTAACATTTCGGTCTCTCACGCGGTTTGACGTCATAGAACCGCATTACAAATTTACGAACTATAACATTTGCTTATCTTTTTCGATATCTGAGCGAAATTTACCAATTTTCCAACATATGACAATAGTGCCGAGTCAATACAAATGAACATTTTCGACACTTGTGCCTTTATCACGACAGTGCTTGGCCCACAATCACTAATTTGACCAAAAATGCTTTTCATGAGCTTAGTTGGGAAGGTTCTACCGCACAATCTGCTTTCGCCTGATATAAAGCCTTCAGATAATAACAGTTTTCGGTCGCTTTCCAACATAGTCTATTTTTTGCGTTGAGTCTAAAACTTGATACGATGTACTCGTCGTGTTAAGACTCGATGATTTCTGCCGTCAATGCTTTGACAAGCAAACTGAATGTTGACAGGTAGTCGTCAGGTCATGAACAAGAATATATTATTGATTGATTTGCTTAAATTGTTGATGACTAATAGGATTAAAACAAATGTAAAAAAAAGAAAAACGAATTCATTTCAAAACCCAATACATCAAAAATATTTAGGAATTTCTTCTCCTTCTATTTAGCATAAAAGTACAGCAGATTAACGACGACGGTACTCCACAATTTCTTGTCTTTTGTTACTCATTTTAATTCTAAATATTTTATGTTCCCTTTTAATCATTTTGGACCCTGCATCATCGTTACAAACAAAGAGTACTGTAGTGATCGTTTATATCGTAACAGTCCGATTATATGGGAACAAATTCTGGACAATTTCCTCACAGAGAAAGACTTCAAGAAATATAGTTCTACAGACTGATTGATTATATTGTTTCGTGGCATATCAAATCATTATGGATAATTTAATACCGAAATTTAATTTTTTTAATCTTTTAAGTAATATAAATATAGTATACACACTTGCGCAAATTAATTGATATAACTGCTTTATTTCTTTTCTTTTACCATAAGGCCGGTTTTAGACGCCTTGCAATGACAGGTTGTAATCAATTTCTATTGTCTTCTCTGCATTATTTTGAAAGGGCCTGAGAGTCAACGCTGAGATCTACCAGGAGGTGCTGGAGAGCGTGGTGAAACCCTGGATGGACGAGATCGCTACTGGACGTCCCTACGTCTTCCAGCAAGACTCCACTCTTGCACACAAGAAAATATAATTTTATAGACGATAAAATGTATTTTTGGTAATTTTAGTTTAATAATGCATTTTTATATTTTTACACTGTTGCAGAGATTGTCATTGTTGGTAATTTTATTATGTAAATTTACCGTTGATTTTGGTTTGTGAATTTACTATCTGCCCATTAGAGAGAGGCTGACAATTGCCACCACAGCAGGTCAGGTTGAACCTAGGAACAGCAGCAATTAAGATGCGGTTCCACACTCCTTAAAATCTATAATCTCCCCGATCAGTGGCCTTGCTGCAGGATGTAGTCTATCATCTTACCTATGACGATAGTTCTACAGAAGGATAGGGAGAATACCATGGACTAACTTGTGAGCAACGACGAAAATCTGGAGACAATGGCAACAAAAATGAAACTGATGCTGAATATCAGGAAATGACAGCTGGACTTTCTGGGGTAAATAAAGAGGAAGGAGAGCTTGGAAAATTTAATACTTACAAGACAGACTGAATGTAAAAAAGAGGGAGCGAGAGAGAGGTAGGGAGGGAGAGCGGAGAAAGTAATCCAAGACATACTTGATGAGCTTGAGTGATAGTCTGATTGAGGGAAGACTTATAAGAGATGGCAAAATAAGAATTATTTTTAAGAGCTATAAATGTCAGGAAATTGTGAAGAGGTATGATCGTTTACAACTACTCATATGTGTTTTCACGATTTAACGTTCTATTTCTAAATGTTATCAGTGGTTTTATTTAGTCAGTCAGTTAAGTACCATACGTGATACATGCTGGGGCGATCATGTCTTGAAAGAGACTTGACTGACTGGGCAGAAGATTATCCCGCAGTAAGTTGCCATTACTTTCTGCGGTAGACTGGTTACCAGCAAAGGCTATAGAACAAAATCTTTAATGTTATTTAACCCATAACTGGAGAGAAGAGACGGATTAATACGTTTCCCAAGAGTATTCTTGCGTAAGTGAATGCAACGAATTCGACTGGAATTCGAACTCGGAAACCCGATTTCTCGTTCCGAACCGATATTCACTGCATCGAAACGCAACATCTTCTTTAAACATGCTTATCTCTAATATGTCCTGTCCGTGTTATTCTCAGCATTCGTCGATAGAATCTTTTCAATATCGTTTCATAGTTTCTATCGCTAGATCTCTACCTTACTTGGGGGTGAAATGACACCCCCCCACAGACGCATATATATATATATATATATATATATATATATACAGGAAGCATATATTCATTCAAACATGTCTCATTGAATAATATTAAATATAATATCAACTTATATTTTGTAATAATCCATGAAGTAACTGATTAGAGAACTAGAAACGATTATTAAAAAATAGATATATGTCCAGATTTTTCAATGAAACGTAATTAAATATATGTGTGGGGGAAGTTTGAGTGTGTACGCACGCGCGTAGGAGTTAAATGCAGCTGTGTGCATGTGTGTGTGACGCTCGCTGAAGTGATCGTATAAATCCACTCTCAAAAGTCAATATTTCACTGACATAACCAACGATAACACTATTGATTTTAGAAAGTTGGCCAGGCCGTGAACTTTTCAACACACATTGAGTTTGCGTACGTCTATGTTTGTATGTACACACGTGCGTGCTTATTTGTGTGTGCGTTTATACTTTGAGCTTGCGAATGTGCAAACACAAACACGCTCATATATATATATATATATATATATATATATATACTCAGCTTGTTCTCCTTTTGCGTTAGTGTCTTTCATTTTTTGTGTCTGTTTTATTTATTGAACTGCTGTCAGTCAGTCGGTATTCATGGACATTTTAAACGAAAAAAATCATAACAGTATTTCTGTTTTCAATCGAATGTTGAATTTATTCTACAATGCCAAATATTTTTTCGAGTTTAGTTTTGAGAAATTTTCCCTTACTTTACCATTTTTTTTTTAAAACTTACTTCTCCCGATTCGCGACTTCATTTTCCTTAACGTTTTCTTGCTTTGAATGCCACTTTTTTGGGGACAATCAGAAGTAAATGTGCATTTGCCATCAATATGAATTGAATGTTTTTATTTGCCTCTTGTATTTTTGGTTATTCTCAGATTCTGTATTTTCTGTTTATTTTTATTTTTCTTTATAGAGTATCTGATTGATTGGCAACGGAGAATTTATCGATATATATTTTTTTCTTCTCATATTCCGGAATCCGACTTTTGAAAAGACTCGTAATTGGCCGGTGACGATGTCTGCCGGGGACAAAGTGTGATAGTTTTACACTTAGTGCAGCTCTCGCTTTGCCGCAATTAGCTAAACAATTGCCCAAATGTAATTTACTTGTAAATTAGGGAGAATTTTTAGATATGTTTCAGTCCTATTCAGTAACGTGCACTGCCTCCATAAATTTATATACATCTGTGACAGGCATCTCTGTATTCGTGTACCATTTTTTTATTTATTTACCTATGAAAACGGGGGATTATTTCTCATATACACGAAATTTATACTGTTAGATTACCGTCCATGATGATAATCTGAGGCGACGAGATTTGGGAATTACAGCCCCTGACGATATTTACAGGCGTCGCGAGATTTGAAAGAAGCACTCTCTTTCTCAGTGACTCGGCGAAAGCGCGTATTCTTTTACTCCTGTAAAATGTTAGTAAGTAACTACAGACACTGAAGGTTGCTTTGAACTTTTCACGTTTCGTTTCTCATCTTTTTTTTTTTTTTGTAAAATGTCCTTTCAGGATATTTGTTAATATTTCCTTGTTAAAATTCTGTGTTATTTTGCCTTTGAACTTACACGAGTCTACCAAAAATTGTTAGTCTCAAATGTACTAGGATTTTATAAATGTCATTAAAAGTCTTTAAACTCGCAACAAAATGGTGTCTCCGACTTGTTCTTCTCCTGAAAATAAAAGGCATTTTGAAAAAGAACATGTTTCGAAAAAAGAAACTTTTTCTTTACTGATCAGAGCAACATGAACGTAGAATGTTTGCAGACTAATAGAATTACTATCCACCAACCGAGTTACAACCACTTCACAACTTATTATTTTTTTATTTCATCAGTGGTTATAATAACCAAATACCCCCCTGTAGGAATATTTCTTATAGTCCCAAGATGTTGCTAGAGGGAAACTCCAACTTCGATAACAAGAAAAGTAAGAATGTTTATGCTCAATATAGCAGTAAACATAAAAGAACCAATTGAAGCTCCGCTATCGTTACAGCTACACTTACTCAACCCCACCACCACTATATATATGAATTCAGACAAAACTTAGGGTGAAATAGGCCTTTTAAACATTTCAACCCCATATAAACAAAGAATGAGGAAAAATTCTAAGCCCATAGGTTTAATCTAGTTAAAGGAAGAGATTGGGAGATATTAGTTTTTATAGGGTTAAGCTGGCGGAATTTTGGTAGCAATTTCTTCTTTGGTAGTGGATATATGTGGCTTGACACTTGAGTTAGTAGTGGTAAGTGGTGTAAAAGTAAATGTCAAATTTTTAAAAAAAATATTATTTGCCTAATTGAAAGTATAAGTTAATTATTGCAATTTATAGTTATTTCTATGGCGACACATACGAATGATCGCCCTCATATATATATATATATATATATATTAATCAGACGAGATTTGGGAATTACTGCCCGCTGGATGTAATTACAGTATGAGCGAAATTTGAAAACAGCGCTCTCTTTCTCGGTGACGAAAGGGCGTTTTCTTTTTGATCCTGCAAAATGTTATGAGTAATCAACTACAGACACTGAAGTTTGCTTTGATTTTTTTCACATTTTATTTCATTTTTTATCTTCTAGTTTATAAATTTCCTTTCAAATACATTTGTTAATATTTCTTTGAAAAAATGACCCTAGCTTTATAGAAACAAAATTTTTTAACGTCAAAACCTGTTATAATTAAGAGGAAAGACCAAAGGATATTTTCATTATAAAATTATGTTTAGTAATTATTTTTAGAATCTTTAAAAGTTTTGATTTTTTTATTGCCTCAACGGCTAATTATAAATAAGTACTGAAAATTCAGCATCATTTTGCTGGGGGAAAATATTGATTTGGAAATTCTTACAAAAAAAGGTATTTAAGGAATTATTCGCAAGGGAATAAATTTTTTAGAAATGTTTCTTTTTTTTAGAAAATCTTGGTATTAATTTTTTTACAGGTGTTGTCCTCTCCCTCACTTAATTAATTTTACGAAATGTCGAGAAATTCATTTTTGCATGATTTGATATATATGCACTAAGAAAAAGATGCAAAGTACATATTTGATATATACAATTAAATGTATCCGGCAGATATATATCAGTTGTCGTGCAGTGTATATCGGATTGGAACGAGAAATTGAGAGCTGCGTTCGAATTCACTTAAAATCAAAGTTCTATAGCCTTGGTTGGCAACCAGTTTGTCGCAGAAGTCAATGGCAAACTACTGCAGGTGAATTTTCTGTCCAGTTAGTCATGTCTCTTTCAAGACGTGATCGTCCAAGCATGTATCCCATATGGCACTTAGATGAAATATTAGTTATAACCTGAAGTCCTAGCAGAATTTAAATCACTAATTTTCTTTTGTAAAACAGGACACACAATTTCTGAAAATCTGTTCTGAAAAATACAAGATATTATTTAATCAGAAAAATATTTAGCGGCTTTTAGCAAAAAGAAAACACTTAAGAATTGTTTTTTTTATCAATAAATCATTTTCATAAGAATTATTTTGATTTTTTAAAATATTTTTATTTAGAATAAGTGTTAAAATTTTAAATCATTTAAAATTCTGTACTAATTTTTAGAAGTTAGCGGTTGTTTTTTCTTATATATAAAAAAAAAAAACTGTTTTACTAATCATAAATGGAAAAGCTTATACTGGTCAAAAGTATTTATAAAGCGACCACCAGTATTTTAAAAAGCTGTCGACACACGAGCTTATTAAAAAATAATTTGTCCTGGATATGACGATGAACTGCATCCGGGAAAAGGCCTCTGATATGGAAGTTTAGAGAAACGAGAAACCGCCTGATAATTACTGTTGTTCCTAGCTCCACATTGATCCCACGTGGTAATGCTTGTAAGGGTCCCAGCTATGGAAAAATATTTAACACAAAAACTGGGGACAATACTCTATGAAAGTACAGTAAAACATACCAGCAACATATTTTTAAAGATTACCAGCGATACATTTTTGAAAAAAAATTGCATGCAATACATTTAAAAATATATATATAACAAAGATTTTTGACACTCAACAACAAGTCACATTACCAAAATAGGCCAATGAAACCTGATCTACAAACTAATTTCTTACAAAGAATTCATGTTTTATTCACAAGAACCTATTCTAAAATTCTCGTTGGCATTAAATAACCCATTGAGACTGAGGTAAAATAATAAAAACTATGCTCAATCAGAAACCATAGAACTATAGTATATCTATGGGCACCTCGAGGTGGTGTAATGGTTAGCAAGCTTGTCTCGCTAGCACTATTGCAATTAAGTAGTGAGTTCGATCCTCACTGGGTGCCCTATACTTTCCGCCTTGTGCCACATCTAAGCTGCGCTTAGTAAATTACACTATAGTATATCTAAAGCCAATCAGTTTCACAAATGATATTTTAGAAAAGTATATTTTATTTTATAAATACTTCTATTAAAGAGTATTAGGCTGATCTCAGGGAACTTTAAATATAGCGAAAATCAGCCATTTTTAGCAGTTAAAGAATAATTCTTATTAATGTAATTTCGTTTTGAAATACAGCAACGTACTTTATTGGGAGAATAATCTATTAGATTAAAGTCATATTTTAATTAAAACTTTATTTAAGATTTTTCATTTTTTTAAATAATTTAAATCTTAAGTCTTACATTTTTTGAAGATACATACATATGTATACATGTTACGGAAATCAACGAATTTTAACGAAACTTGGTTATAAGCAACCGACAATTTGAAATGAATTGTTTGAACATTATTTTTTATCGATACTCATATATATATATATATATATATATATATATATATGTGTGTGTGTGTGTGTGTGTGTGTGTGTGTGTGTGTGTGTGTGTGTGTGTGTGTGTGTGTGTGTGTGTGTCCACGGGTACACATGATCCAGTAAATAAAAACATTAGCTGGATCCAGTGACTTCACCCAAAGAGTTGTGGGTTCAAAACATGGCTACAGCATCTTACACCTTCCAAAACATCAATCTCCCTGATTATTATGCGTGAGGCCCATCTGAGTGATTGACCATCAAAACTCAAAGGTGAATTGAAAGCAAAGATTATGGTAGCATTCACAAAATTAACCAAGGACCTTGCAGAAGAGTTGCAAGAGTGTCCAAACTCGTCTGGAGGCCGTGGTTGGAGTCAATTGCAAATTTATCTCCTACATTTTTGTTTAGTATTTCAAAATATTTTTGTGTAAAAAAATCTGTTAAAATCAAATGTCAGTGTTATTGTCATTTTTGCGTAATTAAGACGACAATTTGTCTATCGCACCCAGTACATATATAACTTTTTACATTAATCAGTCATCTAGATATTTTGTTACACTTCTAACAATGTACTTTTGTATTTACTTTTGTTTGGTTGTTTCAGTTGTGTTTAACGGTATATCAACCTCTGGGTTATTTAGTGCCAAAAAGGTTGGCTTTTGAGGTATTTTTTATAATGTTCAGTTATAGTGAAAATGTTGTTTTAGTCAAATTTTAATGAAAATTTTGTTTTTATTTTATATTTTAGAAAGCTGAAAATGTCTTATAGTTTTGTATTCAAAAATGTTTTCCTTCAAAAATGTATTATTGTTAATATTTTTCTTTCAAAAACGTATATTTTCTATAAACGTCGATTTTTATGTATATATTTCTATAAAAGTATTTTTATCATAGTGTTTTGAGCACAGTTTGGAGATTAACTATTTGCCCATAGCTGGGACCCTAACAGGTGCTAGCACTCCGGGTCAGAGTGGACCTGGGAACAACAGCAATTAAGAGATGGTTCCATGCTCCTCACAACCTCCCAAATAGTGGCCTTGCTGCCGGATGCAGTTTACCGTCATACCCAGGACTTTGTATTTACTTAGACATTGTCTACTTCCTTGGTTTTTTCTTTTGATTTAATCAAATTTTTGAATAACTTACACTCTTTTATTTTTGTCTGTTTCTTTCTGTATCTTCTTGAATCCATTTGCTATTATTATTTTATTTTCTTTCATTTTTACTTTTCCCTCTTCTCTATTCTTTTCTTTCGTTCACTACTCTTATTTATACGTTTTTCATTTCTCTATTCATTTATTTATTTCTCTCTCTCTCTCTCTCTCTCTCTCTCTCTCTCTCTCTCTCTCTGAGCATACGTTTTAATTCCTATCTTTTTTTCATGTATTTCTCTCCATTTTAATTTTTTTTTTCTCGCATTTTGCATGCGTTACTTTCTTTTACAATTCTCCTAAATCATGAAACAATTTGGCGTGTAAAAAGGCGGGAACGAATCTAAACAACGTCGCCTTCTTCTCGACGTAAGTAATTTTTTTTATTCCTATTTTACATACAATTTCATTCTAATTTTGAATATACAAATTTCATTTTATACTTTCTGAGTTTCAAATGAAGCATACCATTCCTCAGGAGACCAACCATGATTTACTTCCCTCATTTTTTGATCTAGTTTACACTTGCTTCGACCTTTGTGATTTTGAGACGATATCGTGTGACGACATCATCAAATGTATATGTCATCAGTTAAGGCTTATTCTATCTGTTGGTTTCCCTTTTAATGAAGCTCTCTTGTTGCGTGAGGAAGCAAAACAAAATTTTACGCCACGTACAGAATTAAGTGAACGGTGCACTGAATGAGCTGAATACTTTAGCTTCCCTCTTATATAAAACCGTTAATTTTATTGTATATACACGTTGATCTTTTCGATAGAAGTGAGAGGAAATGGATGGTCATATGGTTTTATCACCGTAAAAAAAATAACGATCGGGTTGAGGCAAACTGAAAAACTTATTATATATAAAATAAAATTTGAATCGTTTATTCTTATAGTTTCCTATATTTTTCAAATTATATTTTTGAATCGCAACGGCCATATCACATTGAAACACTAGTTGTCATTTGATCACAGAAGTCACGCAATGTGATACCTGGTCAGTACCAAGATGGGTGACCGTTTGAAGATATTTTACTGCTTAGTTAGAAATTAAAGAGCCGAGTTCGAATTCCAGTAGGGTTGGCTACATGATCTTGATGACAATTTTTCTAATTTTTTTTTTTTTTTTAATCATCTCACCCCAAGCAAGGCATTCCACTGCCACTATTGCGCATGGGGCTACATAGGGGAAGGTAAAGAGAAGGAGTGGATAGACATAGGAAATGTCAGGAGAAAGGTGACAGATGAGTAAGGATAGCGAGGATGAGGGTCGGGCAGATGGGAAGAGTGCTTGATAGAATGGGAGCAGGTTAGTGTGTTAGGAGGTACTAGGTATTAGTGTGCGGACATGCATAATTTAGCCAATTTTCGCTCTGAATATTCTACTGCAGTGTGGGCAGGGAATGTCTGGCTGGGATGGAGAGGTTGACTTATCTTTCCGGCGTTGTCGCCTTTGCTGTAGTTCTTGGATGCTTTGCTACGCCTGTTTTGACTAGGTTTCGATACATACACGTAAGTAACCTAGAAAAAAAATATGAATCTTCCCTTCTCTCTCCTTTTATGTGTTAAATAAGAGGACAGACTAGGTCGTGTAGGCTCAATTAGAAACCAAGCTAACGAGGAAGTAACGTCAGCCTAGTGCCTAAATTCATCTACCAAATCGATCGTGAATCTAAAAGAGACATGATCACCGAAGCTTTCATCACACAAATTGCCTAAAATAGTGTCGTTGACACATCTATCTATCTATCTATCTATCTATCTATCTATCTATCTATCTATCTATCTAATTCACATCTATATGGTTCATTCACAGTGTTAGAATTCTGATAATGATATCGTGTGTACAACCCAATTTCGAATATAATTAGGGCTATTATAGACAAGACTACTTTTTAATTATGTTTTAAAAGTTAGATCAAAATTTAACCTCTATAATAAAATAAGCCTCTTTCTTTTACCATGTAAGATACATATTATTCTTGTCTATATTTTTGAGATAAAGTATTGCAATTATTTAATTTATTTATATTGTTTGGACTGTTGCTTTTATGTAACACAATTTCTGGTTCTGAGAAAGGTAGAAGACAAAGAGAGAAGAAATAATAATAGTTTTTTTTCTTTCTTCTTCGCCCGCTACAAGATGAGCGAAGGATGCGTTGAGACCACGAAGAAGAAATGAAGTTTTTATATCTCTTGAGTGCTGGCTACCAAGCCGGAAAAAAAATTCTTATCACTAAAATCGGAAAAACCATTTTCATGTGAAGTCCATTTCCCCGCATCCGGATGTGCGTGGTGGTGCAGTGGAGAACAACTCGGAACGACATATCGGGGAGCCGAGTTCGAAATCCAGTTGAATTCCTTGCATTCACTTACGCACAGATAACCTTGGAAAAGGTATTAGTTCGTCTCTTTCCTCCAGCTATGGGTTAAATAATAAGACAGATTGGGTTCTCTATCCTTGGCTGTTAACCAGTCTACCGCAGAAAGCAATAGCAACCTACTATGAGATAATCTTCTGCCTAGTCAGTCATGTCTCTTTCGAGACATGATCGCGTAAAGCGTGTATCACGTATGGCACTTAACTGACTGAGTGACTATTGATAAAACCGACAGCAATCTAAATATTTGGAACAGACTTTCCACAGAGCATGGACAAGTTCATGACCCCTAGGGACAGCAAGCTCCCTGGAGAAAAGAAGATACAAAAATTCTCATAAATAAAGTTTTTTGTTCATTGTTGAATTTTGCGACGCTAATAACTAAAAGAGAAAAATATGGTTTTCTTTTCGACGGAAACATGATAATTTTTTTACAACGACTGAAATGATAAACCACAGATGTGAAACAACCACAAACGAAAAGAATTGAGGCGAAAGGAATATTTGTACGATAATTAAAATTTGACTATTGGGTTGAAACATGCCGATCGAGGGGTGGTGAGAGGCAGAGAAAGAGACAGGTTTGATGAAATGACTAATGAGAACAATTCTCCGGTCGATTTCGGAAAAGTCGAAGAAACGTTTCACACCCCACTCGTAAAATAATAAGAGGCACTCACACGGGAAAGGAGGAGACTCGGTTGATAAGCAGGATCCCTTATTGGTCATTTGAAAATGCTGAGTGTAACCAATGTGCATCACAATTACCCCCGCAAGATGCGAGACTTAATATAAACGAGCATAGATATATTTTCAGACAGCTGAGTTAAGTACCGTAGAGTTAGATATGCCAAATATTATATATGTGCAAATGTCTCCGCATTTATATGTTAAAATTAGTGATTTCCTATTTGCACTATTTACATAATTCAAACTATTGTCTTCATCTCTATCACCATATTCACGACATTTCGGCCGATGTACACTCCGGCCTTCTTTATCCTGCAATTTAGAACCGAACCCATTATTTCGTCTACGAGGGTAGTGTTGTGGCCTGTTAGGACCAGGAAGAAAGACAGGAAAACAAGAAGGTAGGTTTAACCAGTGTATTGAAATAACAGAACATATCTATAAAGAAGAGTGTTAGAAGTCAGCAAATAGAAGTGTACGTCCAAACAGCATTGTTACGCTGTCTCTCGACTACCTCACGACTGACTCTCAGCTGCCTACCCGGGAGTCACGCAGGTTAGTATTTATTGACAGTGGAAGTGTCCATTATTATAGATGGAACACCATAACAGGGAGATCGTTCTAATTTTACGTGCCATGCCTTTTTAGGATATCTCAGTTTCAGTTATTTTTCCTTAGTATCTCAACTCACCAGGTTTTTTTTCTGTAGATCCGAAAGCGAATTGGCATGACGAAAATGCATTCCAGAAGTTTAGTAAAGTATTAAGAAACAGGACAATTTCGCTAGAAACAAAGGAGAGAGAACTGGACTATTACGTGATGTCAGTTCTTCAATATGGCAGTGAATGCTGGACAATATTATCGAAGATAAAGAAAAAAGTTGAAGCAACTGAAATGTGGTTCTACAGAAGGATGCTGAGAATATCATGGATCGAGCATGTAAGCAATGATGAGGTTTTGGAAAGGATGGAAACGAAAAAGAAAATAATAATGAGCATTAGAGAGAGACAGCTAAAGTCCTTAGGACATGCAATGAGGAAAGAAAGCTTGGTGAACCTGATACTAACAGGCCAGATAGAGGGAAAAAGTGACGGGAAATTAGTGGATAACATATTTGAAGGACCTGTTCAGGTGGTTGACGAAACGAGGGTTGCGTGGTGTAACAGGAGAAAGTGGGCTAAGAGCCACAAGGGATAGGGAGATGTGAAAAGCCAGGATCACCTACGTCCTGAAAGGACAGGAAGAAAGAAGTTGATAAAAAAAGACCAAACAACAAACTTTTAACAATCAACCATCCACTGTGTCAGAGTGTTTTTTTTTTATTTGCGTATTTAATTTTCATTTACCATTTTCTATTAACAGAAAATAAAAGATTAGTAAAATATTTCGTGATCTCTCTAGGAAATTTGTAAAGTTAATGCTAACTAATTTATTTAGGAATGCTGACAAGGATGAGATGAGAAATACTTTTAAATGTCCACTCGTATAATTAATATTCTGTGCAATTAGGTTTAAAAGAGTTACATTTTTTAAGATTCTTGTATACGGCTTCAAATAATTAAAGTTCAGAAGTATTCAAAACTTAATAAGTTTACTCTTGCATTTTGATTTATTATTTACTCATACACACAAATACACATTCTAAGAAGAAAATAACTATATTTAACTTCACACTCAAATACAAATTGCTAAATTAGCAATCAGAACTCGCCTCAAAAAGTAGACCCGAAAACAATTTTAGTTAGAATTCGAAAACTAAAACGAACGAAAAAGAATTAAGAAAAATTTATAAATAATATCACGCAATTTAAATAAATAAAATAAATAAATAAATGAGTCAATAATAAACAACTTAACTAGTTCTGGGTATGACAGTAAATTGCATCCGGCAGCAAGGTCTCTGATTGAGAGGTTGTGAGGAGCGTGGAAACACCTCTTAATTGCTGTTGTTCCCAGGTCTGTTAGGGTTTCAGTTATGGGCAAATAGTTAACTCCCAAACTGGTGTTAATACACTATGAAAATAGATTTTTGAAGGAAAGAAAACATAACACATTTGTAAAGAAAAAATATTATTACCAGCAATACATTCTTGAATACCAAACTAGAATATGAAAAAAAATATGAAGATGCACTCAGAAAATCTGGCAATAAGAACATTTTACAATACAATTCTCAACCAAACAGACAAATAAAAACAATCATAGAAAACGAAACATTATCTGGTTTAACCCACCATTTAAATAAGAAGTAAAATCCAAAATAGAACAAATATTTTTTAACTGAAAGATAAACAGTTTCCAAAAAGCTCAGACCTAAACAAAATTTTCAATAGAAATAAAGTCAAGCTAAGTTATAGCTGTAGTAGTAATTTAGAAAGTTTTATAAAAAAGCCACACGCCAAAACCTTAAATAGCATTTTACAAAACAAGATCACTAATAAAGAATGCAACTGCAGAGGCAAAAATAAATGCCCACTTCAAGGACTTTGTAATACAAAAGAAGTCATTTACAAAGCAAAAGTATATGACTTAAATGGTCAAAACAAAATATATTTGGGATTAACTAAAGACACTTTTAGGACCAGGTGGTTAAATCACAAGTCTACATTTAAAATAGAAAACTTAAAATATTGTAGAAAAATGGCTGGCCACGTGTAGGAATTGAAATTAAAATATAGAAAAAACTCAAACATAACGTAGAGTATAGTGAAAACAGCCACGTCTTACAACGGTGCGAAAATATGTAGACTGTACCAGGAAGAAAAGTTAGCGATTATGCTATTCTCAAACCAAATGGATTATTAAATGAAAGAACAGAAATTATAAGTAAGTTTAAACATATAAAAAATATTCATTAAGTTCATACAACCATGGACCAAAAAAAAAAGAAAGTAAACGGTAAAAATCAGTTATTGCAAATCGCCTGAGACACCACGTAGTAGAAACATAGGTTGCGTAATTACTTGTTTACAAATGAAGAATATCCTAAAGTTCTACAATATAAATGTGCTGAACAAAATTTTTAATACAAATCTGTACTGGGCTAATTTTATTTTGTACTGGGCTAATTTTATTTTGACCCAAAACTAAGTAATTAAACAACCAATCAATCAATCTCTCTCACTCTCTCTACATACATTATATATATATATATATATATATATATATATATATATATATATATAGGCACCTCGACGTGTTCTAATGATTAGCAAGCTTTTATCGCTTTAATCATTACAATTGAGTAGTGTGTTCGATTCTTACCTGACACCAAATACTTTCGGCTTAGTTCTCTATTTAAGCTGCGCCTGAAAATCCTTCTGTCTGTCTGTCTGTTTGTCTGTCTGTCACTCTCTGTATATATATATATATATATATATATATATTTTCTATCTATGACACTGAGATGTTCCCCATAAACATAGCATATATTAAAACTCTTTTGACACACATACACACACACACACACAAATACGCATATATATGTACTATTTTAAAAACAAGGAATTTATTAACAGTCTCTAAGGCCCTTTCGTCCAACATGTCATCAAAAAAACATCGTTGGAAAATGAATTAAACAAAAAGACCAGTAACAACAAAGATGAAATGCAAAAAAGAGGGAAACACGATAAAAAGAATATACATATAAATATATACATATTCATAACGAGGGGAGGGGAATTCACCTGTAAATAATTAGCAAGGGACAATTAAATTATAAAAAAGCTCCCAAGAAATTCAGAGACTTTACAAAATCCTTCTGCCGGCAGTGAGAAGGTTTCCGTAACAATATAGAGACCGATACCAAAATCTTTAAAAGATTATTGGAACCGGTTCTATGTATAATTATGAACCAATATTTCTTATATGACTTGGCACAGGCTATGTTCTCTACTAGATGTTGATCGATATATATATATATATATATATACAGAAAATCTAAGCCTGAGCCAACAAACCTACCTAGGATTCACCCTACGGCTCGTCAGGGTAAATTGGCTAATTTACCCTGACGAGCCGTAGGGTGAAACCTAGGTAGGGTTGTTGGCTCAGGCTTAGATTTTCTGTCTTTGTTGCTCTACCTTCGTATTGAGCGCTTTAGTGTTAGGGTTTTCGTCTTGGTTTTTTTTTTCTTTCTTAAGGGTACTTGACTTTTTGTTCATGTGCTTCGTTTGTTTCATTTTTTATTTTTTCCACTTTTCCCTCCGAGTTTGTCCTCGGTGGGTTGTTCAAGACGATTTAAATTATAGCTTAATTAGTACTAGTTTTGGCAGAGTTAGTTCTGTTAGTATTGCTATTGTAATTTCTATAGTTAATATTGGTGTCTCTTGAATGCATGATATAGTTTCACACGTGACCGAACTTTATGGAATATGCTGACTGAAAGTTTTATCCGCAACATTTGGGTCAATACTTAGCAAATTTTTCATATATTTTCTAGTGTTACCGCATGCTGAGGTCGTCTCCTCTCGTCCATATCATCATCCTGACAAATGGCCAAATAAACCAGGTTTAGATATGCAAACGGGTTTTATGTTCAATCCACTATGGTTCTAACCGCTCCTTCAAACAATTATTAATTGTAAAATTAAAGAAGAGAGAAAATGCTACCATGTGCTGCAGGAAAGTATGCGCTACATGATCTTCCCTGATCAGATGAGCTATTCTGTGTGTGTTGTGTAAAACTAAACTTGATAAATATGCATTCGAGCAACATACTAGATCAAGGTAAACAAGCCATAAAAAAAAGTTTAAAATTAACAAAAAAATAGAATGTATGCACTAAAAATGAAATCAGAACCTGGAGATGAAAAAATAAAAGTGAAGTTTCCTTAAAGTCAGCTGGCGGGTAATCACTTGGCCTGCTCTCTAACTTGCTGGCATATAACGTATTCGATTTTTTATTTTATTTTTTTATTTTTGAGTGTTTTTTTAAATGATTTCACCAAGTAAATCTTGCTGTACGA
Source organism: Ascarosepion bandense (assembly GCA_037127315.1). Classification (NCBI taxonomy): domain Eukaryota; kingdom Metazoa; phylum Mollusca; class Cephalopoda; order Sepiida; family Sepiidae; genus Ascarosepion; species Ascarosepion bandense. The sequence goes on along the minus strand of JBBBDQ010000359.1, from coordinate 720,513 downwards.
TATGAGGAAGAAAACAACTTTTGCTTAAAACCATTTAGCAAAAGCGAAAAAAAAAGAAAAAAGATGCTACTAAAATTAACAAAAAGTATGTATGCGTTTGGGCGTATTACACTTGTGCGCGAGGCTTGTGCATGTAAACACACACACACACACACACACACACAAACACAAACACACACAAACATACACATATATATCCATGAGGTTAAGTTATAAATAATTTCCGTTTTTGTTTATCAACTTTGTTCTTCAAAAAATAAACTACAATTCCGTTTTATTCATTAATATATTCAACATCATTTATAATGGCTGCTTGTTTCTTACCCAGCAGCTCTTTGAAATCTTTTTAGTAAATTTCCGTAGGTTTTAATGCGAAAACTTTTCGACGAACTCTCTAATTTCGAAAAAGTCGTTTGGTGCAAAGTCATGTGAATATAACGGGTGTGTAGAAGAGACTAAAAGAGTCCCAATTTATTTTTGCCTGATGTTATTCTTGCTGTTTTTTTTTTTCTGATGTAAATTGTTAGTGTCCTTATTTTTTCCTATTTTCTATAAAACATATTCTTCAGCTCACATTTTCATTCCCGGCATCCATCTGTAGAATCCCGTTTCCCTTACTTCAAGTCTCTTCTTTATTTGTGAGGTGTTTGTTCAGCCATATAATTTGTTTTATTCTGGTCTTATCACAGTTACTATATGCAACTCATTCCTTCTCCTTGCATTACTTTTTACATTCGTAAGTAAATATCAACCAACATTCATAAAAAAAAAATTCTTTTCAGAATTGTGTCCATCTCAAGAACTAACTCTTGCAATTTGAGCTTACATTTGAGTTTTGTTTAACAGTAGATCAACCTCTGTGGGTTATTTAATGACAAAAAGGTGTAGTTTTAATGTATTTTTTAATGTTCTGTTATAGTGAGAGGGTTGATTTAATTAGATTCTAATAAAAGTTTTCTTATTTTTTATTTTAGAAGACTGAAAATATCTTCTAGTTTTGCATTCAAAAATATTTTGATGAAAATATTGTTTTTCCTTTAAAAATATGCCATGATAATAATTTTTTCTTCAAAAATGTATTTTTTGTAATATTTTCCCTTCAAAAATGTTTTTTTTTATAAAAGTTTATTTTTTTGTATATATATCTATAAAAGTGTATTTTTATACTTTCATAGAGTTTTATCCCAGATTGGGGTTTAACTCTTGGCCCATAGCTGGGACCATTAACAGGTGCTACCACTTCGGGTCAGGGTGGATCTGGGAACAACAGCAATTAAAAGGCAGTTCCATGTTCCTTACAACCTCTCAATCAGAGACCTTGCTGCTGGATGCAGTTTACCGTCATGCCCAGGACCGTCTTAGAATTTGAATTTTTACCTCTGATATTCACTTTGTATCTGTTAATGATCTCCTATATCTCCATTCTGCTTTTACTACTTAGGTAGAAACCTTATCTAAATACCTCCAGTTATTAATCGAAAAAACAGCATAGCATGATGTTTAAAAGTTAATAAAAACAAAGTTTTGTCATCAAAATGTGTGTTAGAGAAAAAATCAAAGTTGTCTTTTTTTTTAGATTACATTATAGTTCAATACTCTTTTCTTTGTTTCTAACGAAATCATCCTGTTTTCTAATACTTTGTTTAGCATTTAGAATGCATCTTTCTCTATCCAAACGTTCCTTCCAATTTCGATGTCGGGCTTATTCGCTTCTAACGAAATCATCCTGTTTTCTAATACTTTGTTTAGCATTTAGAATGCATCTTTCTCTATCCAAACGTTCCTTCCAATTTCGATGTCGGGCTTATTCGCTTCTAACGAAATCATCCTGTTTTCTAATACTTTGTTTAGCATTTAGAATGCATCTTTCTCTATCCAAACGTTCCTTCCAATTTCGATGTCAGGCTTATTCGCTTCTAACGAAATCATCCTGTTTTCTAATACTTTGTTTAGCATTTAGAATGCATCTTTCTCTATCCAAACGTTCCTTCCAATTTCGATGTCGGGCTTATTTGCTTCTAACGAAATCATCCTGCTTTCTAATACTTTGTTTAGCATTTAGAATGCATCTTTCTCTATCCAAACGTTCCTTCCAATTTCGATGTCGGGCTTATTCGCTTCTAACGAAATCATCCTGTTTTCTAATACTTTGTTTAGCATTTAGAATGCATCTTTCTCTATCCAAACGTTCCTTCCAATTTCGATGTCGGGCTTATTTGCTTCTAACGAAATCATCCTGCTTTCTAATACTTTGTTTAGCATTTAGAATGCATCTTTCGCTGTCCCAATGTTCCTTCCAATTTCGATGTCGGACTTATTTTATTAATCAAATTTATGATAATGCCACTAAATGGCGTTTTTGTTATCTCTTCTAAATCTTATAGTGTCATTCACTCACTCAAGCTCTCTACGTAGATTTTACGTTGTTTTTTCTCTGGCCTTTTTATCTCCAATATGCCCTGTGAGTACCAAATTTGCCTAGCACTCTTTGTGGCCAAGAAATTTCAGCTACCACTTCCTGATAGGAATTATAATAGCCCTTCTTGTTTCAATTATTAAAAATTATTTATGGTTCAAATGTTCAGTCCCTGACATTCTTAGCATCCGTCTGCAGAATCATCCTTTGTTGCATCAAGTCTCTAAAGCATTTGTGATGAGAATGTCCTGCATTAATCGCCATATATAGGAACTTTTATTAATCAAATTTTACCAAAGTAAGGCCGTAAAGTCACTAAGACACAAGATGATTATTAAGCAATAGAGAATGTTTTTAATCGTTTCACCACAAACAAGGCAGTAAAACTAGTGATGCGCAGGGGGTTACCTAAGAGTAAAAGTTTAGACAAGAGAAGAGTAAAGAGAAAAACGAGCCAGTCACAGGGAGTACCAGTTACAGGGGATGTCAGAGAAAAGGCAAGAGAAGGATGGAAACACAAATTTAAAGACATATACAAATATATATATATATATATATATATATATATATATATATATATAGCGAGAGAGAAAGAAAGAGGAAAAGAACAAAATATACAGAGTGATGTAGAAAAGACTGAAGTCAAGTGGATAAGAGATGGGCATTGACATTGCACTTAAATTCCTGGAGGTTGTAGCCGTCAGGAAAGCAAGTACATGGACAGAAGTTCCACAGGCACCAGTGACTTAAATTCGTCGGAGCAGAAGCCATGAATATATTTGTAGAATAGACTGAGGGAAGCCACATGCCACCTGTAAGAAAGTGGCTGGAGTCGAGCTGCCAAATCGGAACCTATAACGTTACAGATTTTTTTGGAGTCTGTCGAGAATACTAAGATGAACATCAGGGGTGCCTGACCATATAGAAGAATAATCTGGAAATAATTGATAACGATTGATATTGAGTTAAATTGTTGAAGATGATACTTGTCTGGAAAGTAAGAAGCTGGAAGTGATTTGCTTAAGTGAAAAATGTGAGAAATTGTTAGCATAGAACTTATGCCAATTCAACTGTGAATCGATGAATTCTTGCCGCCAATCTAGTACTGTATTTAAATTCATAAATTCTATGTTTTATAATAAAGAGCTCATCCAAACAGTTACCATGAATTGTTAATAGAAAATCAACTTCCTTTTTTTTTAAATAACATCTTGTAACTAGATATGATATACCATTTAGCAAAGGATGTCCTTAGAACAAAACAAGATGTAATAAAACTTTTATGTACATCAATCGTCAGTACATATCGTGGTCTCTGTCAACCAAATTATTTTCGTTTTTTTTAATAATCATTTCACCACAAGCAAGACAGGTTTGCTACTTGTGCGCAGGGGCTTTACAGTGAGAGAAAAACAGGGTATAGAGAATGCCGAGGAAAGTATAAGAGATGGATGAGATTTAAGCAGGTGGATGGGATTAATGGAGGTATATGAGATTTAGGTAGCTAGACGATGGCAATTGACATTGCATTTAAACTTTTGGGTATGATAGCTATCACGGAAGCAAGTATACAAAAGAGAATTTTACACAGAAGAAATGCGAGAAAAACTGTCAGGGTAGAAGTGGAGGTTACATTTGACTATTTTGACCGTTAAAGGTGGGATCTTGATACCAGTCTTTATGAATAAACTCCTGTAGTCGATGCACCAGCGAAAGAAGATGAGCAGAGCAGAAGCAATGAGAAAATCACTGAAGGCGAGCCCGGATCGATTACGTTACACATTCTCTTTGGATTTTGTCGAGAACCTCGAGATGAAGAGCAGGAGTACCAGACCAGATTTGCTAAAAGGATTCAATGTACGGGCGAATTGTAGATTTATAAATGTGCAAAATAGATTTGGACGAATAAAATATTTCTGTACATATATATATATATCGCACACCACTCATCATTAACAACGACGCCACTACTACTTCATCCGGACAAGATAAATAGGAAACCTGTTCTGAACTTAACTACCACTCCCAACACCTAACTCAAGACCAAGGCCAACAGAATCCAAATAAGCTCCCAATCCCACTTTCACCTAAAAAAAATCATATTCACCAAAAATAAATCGTTTTTTCACCAGATAATTTTCATTCAAACTTCTTTACCTGATGAGAAGCAACCAAAAAACAAGGTTACAAGTGTAGTGATACTATGAATTTATAAACCATTGTAACAACTATTACAATATAACGCTCTACGTTTGTATTGAGCACTCTTTATAAAAGTAAATGCATGAACAGCAGGTTAAAAAACCTATGAGTTCCACAAATTTGTTACAATATATATATATATATATATATATATATATATATATAGAGAGAGAGAGAGAGAGAGAGAGAGAGACGGATCATGCGGTATATGCAACTATATCGGAAACACAATAAGCGATTGAATCTATTAATAAATTCGTTCATTTTTTTCTGAAGACAATATTTCTGATGAGGATATACATTCTCTTTTTCTTCATCTGCCGTGTTCTTTAAGGACATAAGTGATCATGGACTTCAACTTGGCTCTGTCTCTTGTCGCTCTCAATAAATTCTTGATATTTATAAGCCCCTATCCGCGATCCATTTGTCCAGACCTAACAAGTACATCTCGCGCTGATTTCCCTTGTCTTTTCTTCCCTTTATCTGACCTGTGAGTATTAAGTTCTCTAGACACTCCTTTCTCATTACGTGTCACAGGAACCTCATTTGTCACTTCCTTATCTTTAGTATGTGTTTTCTTCTCGTTTGCATCCTTTCTAATACAATATTGTTGCACACGTGCTCCACCCATGAAATCCTTAGTATCCTTCTGTAAAACCACTTTTCTCCTGGCTCAAGCCTCTCCATCCTTGATGAGATCGACCAACATTCACTTCCATACACAAGGACAGATATCACATAGCAATCCAGCACTCTTTTCTTTGTTTCAAATGAGATTTTCCTGTCTTTCAGTACTTTGGTTAGCTTCTGAAATGCGTCTTTGGCTATGCCAATGCGTCTTTATCGTAACAATAACATTTTAACACACACACTAAAGAAACGTTTATAGGAATAAGGTCTTTTGAAGGTTTTGTGTGTATGGGCACAAACATAGTGAAGTGTTTTGCCCAATATAACAGTGAATACTTTTGTGTCTTAGGTAGGCCAGGAGAATAATGCCTGTTTTAACGTTTGGGGCTTAACACGTGCACAAACTAAAATATAGATTTTGGCAATAAAGATTTGTGTTTTAATAAAGCGTGTATGAATGCGAGTATGTGTGTGTTTGTTTGAATGAGTGTAAGTCTAAGAATGAAATACTTGTTCGTCTATAAAAAAAATTGTTTAGCATTCATTGCCGTATAGAAGGATAGATATGACATAGAAGTTTAACATTCTTTTCTTTTATTGGATTTTTCTGTTTTTTAATACATTGCTTATTTTATAGAAAGCCTGTTCGGATTTTGAAACGAAAAGAGTCATTTTTTTTTCAATTTTCTTTCAATTTTGTTGTTTGCTTAACCACTAATAAACTTATATATATATTATATCGTTTATTCAGTAATGAATTAGAACACTCTAACTACTGGCTTATGTATACATGGTATGTCACACGCTAAAAGTTTGCCTCCTTCTACTGAGCGCCCATAACTCAGAGATAGAATCGCCGACTCACGCCAATTCGGTCTGGTTTCAATCCTACCTAAAAGCAATCGGATGTCTAACCGTACTGATGAGCTGTGATACAGCGAAACTGATCTGTCTGCGGATGATTATTTACCCTCTCACACTCTGATTGAGCATTCTGGAAGAATAGTAGACTTTGAAAAAACAGTAGCTACTCTAGCATTCACGCATCGTTCATTCAGTAATGAATTAGAACACTCTAACCACAGGCCAATGTATACATGGCATATCACACGGTAAAAGTCTATCTCCTTCTACCGAGCGTCCATAGCTCAGAGATAGAATCGCCAATTTCGGTTGGATTTAGAGGGCAGTAGTCAGAGGAAGCACGCACATACAACAGAGGGTCGGGTTGGAGTGTCTTTCTTTGCGTTATCTTTGAGTTTTCTGACTTCGTCTTCGTTTCGACTTTGAAAAACCTGGTCTAATATGTAAGTCAAGGTCCGTCGAGCTTTACCTTATTACGTCACTTTAAGTCAAGCACACCGATTATTGCTTTTGGCCAGTTGTAATTTGACGTCATCACCATCCTGTCTTTCATTGTTTAAACTGTTCTAACTTTAACACTGCTGATGCAACACTTGTCTATTTGTCATTGTTTCTAACACTAAAGCCCATATCTTTATCGGCTTACGAAAATATCATTCTTTCCTTTTTCATTATTTTATATTACCAGTTTTAAATGTTGCTTCTGCATTATCCGCTTCTAACTAAATATTTTATTGTAAATTTTGTTATTCACACAAGACACATTTTATATTTTTGCATTCTAGTTTCGATTGTCTAATAAATTTTCCGGCCTTAGACAGAAATGGTATTTATTTAATTTAAATTATATTCTGTAGGTCACATAGTGCATTCCTTTCCTTATTACTTTACATTTCGTGACCTTGAAAACCGGTGTCTTTGACACAATATTTTTTTATTTCTTTGCATTCTAGTTTCGATGAAAATCAGCGTCTGTTTTCATTTTTCGCCTTTAACAGAAATAATATTTACTTAAAATCAATTATATTCTTTTGGTCCCCAGAGTATATAACACAAGTAAGATGTAAAACGTACTAATTTTCCTAACTTTGGCCCTAACTTGTTTCTTTTTTAATTTAGGATAAAATATCGATTTACCATCACACCATCACACATCTTGTTCTTCAGTCATTTGTGACATCAGCTGGGAGAAAAAGGGTAAAATTTAAACGTAAATATGTAAGAAAACAACTAGTTTAATAAGCATAGCCTGTTTTGGTACACAGGTAAATAAGATAAAACAAAAAAAAACTGCGCTTTGTCAAAATTCCAATGGATACCTGGCGAATAAACATTTGAAACGTTTATCTTATGCTGTGTTTCAACGGCTCTATGACCGATAGAAACCACATATTTTGAGGTCATATCATCCTGACTAATTATTACCTTTCCCGAAGAATTATTGTGCGTAAGCGAATGCAACAAATTCAACTAGTACTCGAACTCGGCTCTCCTATATCTCGTTCCAAGCCGATATTCACTGCATCACAACGCATATATTTTTTATTTCAACTTTCAGAAACAATCTGGTTTGTTCTACATCATGTTATTCCTACATTGAATAATGACATGCATATTCGCCTCGTAGAAGCTTGATGGTTGCATTTTTAACCACGGGCGTGTTGTCTATTACAGCTCAATTCATAATGGCCTCGTTGAAGCTTCTTAGTTGCATTTTTTAACATGAGCGTGTCGTCTATTTCAGCTCAATTCATACAGGCCTCGAGGAAGTTTCTTGGTGGCATTTTTAAACAGGAGCGTGTTGTCTATTTCAGTTCAATTCATACTGGCCTCGTGGAAGCTTCTTGGTTGCATTTTTACCACGAGCGTGTTGTCTATTTCAGCTCAATTCACACTGGCCTCGTGAAAGCTTCTTGGTGGCATTTTTAAACACGATCGTGTCGTCTATTTCAGTTCAGTTCATACTGACCTCGTGGAAGCTTATTGGTTGCATTTTTTTAAACACGAGCGTACCGTCTATTTCAGCTCAATTCATACTGGCCTCGTAGAAGCTTCATGGTCGCATTTTTTAAATACTAACCTGTCGTCTATTTCAACACAATTCATATTCGGAATAAAAAATTGGAGAGCCGAGTTTGAATTTCAGTTGAAGTCGTTGCAGTCACTTAAATACACTTGTGAAAGGCATAAATCCATTTCTCCTCTCTTCACTTATGGGTTGAATAGCAGGACAATTTGGATTCTATAGCCTTGGTTAGCAACCAGTATACCGCAGAAAGAAATGGCGCTTTCTACCGAGAAAATGTTCTGCCTAGCAAGTCATGGATCGAAGCAGATATAATCGCCCAAGCGTATATCACGTACGTCATTTAACTGCCTGACTGATCCTGATAGAAAAAAACTGCCTTATCAGCACCGCCATGTCGGTTGAAAGTTTGAAAATGCACTTATTGAAGAAGCTAAATCTGCACTTAGTTTTGTTCAGCATAAGTGAGCACTATGCAAGCAGATTCTAGCACGCACATCTGAAGTCGTCACACGTAATAATTAATTCCTATCAGTTGTTACGAAAGCAACACACTTTTGCAGTATGTTCGGTCTTTCATTAGCTCTAGTGACCGATCTCTTTGTGATCATTATTGTTTACCACATTCAAGGCGGGTCCGCCATTACTGCACAGGAAGTTACAGCGCGTGAAACAAGAAAGAAAAAAGACGGGACACACGGTGTGTTGAAGAAAGAACAAAAGATGGATGGAATACAGGGGGTTAGAAGATGGCAATTGACGTTGTATTTAAACTTTTGGAGGTTGTGGCTATCAGGGAAGCAAGTAGCGGAAGAAATTTCCACTGGCGAGAAGTGTGAGAAAAGAAACTGTTAGAGTAGAAGCGGCGGTTTAATGTTAACAATTTAAACGGTAAAAAGGTGGAACATAAATGCCAATCTATTAACACGCTTAAATTCCTGTGTTCGGTGCACCAGGAAAAAAGCTCGTCAGAGTAATTGTCATGAACATTTCTTTTTTATCGTGTCACCCCAAGCAAGGCATTCCACTGCCACTATAGCGCAGGGGGTTACATAGAGGGATTGGGTATAGGAACTGTCAGAAGGAGGGTGATAGACGGCTTAGGATGTACATAGGGAGAGAGTTGGAGAGAGTGGGTGTGAGTTAGTGTGTTAGGAGGTGTCTATTGACCTTACATTTAAACTCCTGGAGGTTGTAGCCGTCGGGGAAGCAAGCATGCGGTAGGGAATTCCACAGGTGGGAAGTGCGAGGAAAGAAGCTGTTGGAGTAGAAATTGCGGTTACATTTCATCGGTTTCACTGTCAAAGGGTGGGACCTAGTTGCCAATCTAGTATCTCGTGCAAATTCACATCTAGGGGGCACCAGTGATTTGGATTTGGCAAATGGCTTAATGCATGGGTGACCGAACTCAATACCCAATTCTCGCAAGACATTGCACCACATCGAGATACCCCAACGTCGGTGAGAGAGTGACTGAAGACGATAAGCAGTTAATAATATCGTTTAAATGTTTTACGCCCTTTCTTATTCTAAAATTGATAATCTTATGACAGTTTCTTCCTCTCTGCCTGTGAGTAGTCTTTGTGGAATAAGTTTAGGTGCAGGAAGAGAATTAAAACCACAAAATTGTTTATAGATACGATATTGTTTAGTTAAAAGATTGACTGTTTTATTTGTTGTTTCTGGTGGTTTATTAACCCTTGATATATTATATTGAGCCAATACATATTTTAAATTGTAATTGTAACCTTTTCGGTTTTTTTTTGTTTTTTTTTCTGGTTGGTGAATATTACATTAATATTTTTTAGAGTAACGATTTTCCAGATAGCATTCATAATATTTAACCCACACCTTGGAAGATTAATTCCTACCATTCTAGAGATCGTACATGAATGTACCGAACCGAACTTGAGTTCAAACTCAGCTTTTCAACTTCTCATTCTAAGTTTCTATTTGTGCCAACAACCACCTTAATTAAAATACATACCCTACGTCTTCCAGCAAATAATTTTAAAATTAAATCTTATCATATTTGACCGATTGTTTTGTTCAAATAATTTCGCAAACAATGCCATATAATGTTACTTCACAAACCCCAATTTTCAGTGCAACGATTAAAAACGAGTTAGCATCGACTAAAATACAATTAAATAGGTTAGATGCAGAAAGCCTGGTGAGGATGTTTAACAAAATGGCGTGAAATAAATATCCGGAGAAAATAACCAGACACTTATAATCCAGGTGTATTTTTCTGTACTAAATGCATTGTCTGGTCATCCATCTGTTAAATCAGTTTTCTTGTCTTTTATTTTAGTTTCATTTTAAAAATCAAATGAAAATTAAAAATCAAATGAAAACAAATATAATTAAAGCACATAATTCCCATAATCCTCTACTTCCGATCTGATACCCCTCCAACGTCTGAAATACAAAACGCTGAAATAAAAAAAGAAATAACTTAAAAAAATCGAAATAAATGAAAATAAACAATGATTTAAATTTAGAGAAAAAAAACACAAAATGACGACGTAGTCTGTAATGAATTCTATCCATGAAAAATCCACCATCATTATTTGACGTGATTTCGCGTAATTTCTGGTCATTGCAACAGCTTTTTAAATTTGAGTATTCACATTTTTTTTCACATTTTTATTTTGTCGTCTTTTCATTTAGTTAGTTTTTAAAAGGTTGCTGATTCGTGATTAGCATATAAACTCCGTTTGTTTTCTTTTTATGATTGAATGTCCCATTTTTCTTTTTTGCCCACTTTAAATTCATTTAACTCTCTTTGCACGGGCTCAAAACAAGCAGAACGACTAAAATTAATTTATTACAAGAGATTCAATCAGCAGTTTAAATTATATACTCTAAAACTAAAAATAAAGTAATGTTAATTTCTTAGAGAATTCAATGACCGGAGTCCATTTTTATCTAAATGCTATAGCAGAAAATTATAATTGCAACACGCAAAACCTTGCTTTTAATTTTTACATGTGTTGCATTAATGCCGTGATTCTTATCGCATATATCTTATTAATAATCTAGCAAGCAAGGGTATAAAGACACTAAGCTGCAAGGGATTACTAAAAGGGAAATAATACGTACAAGAAAAGTATTATTATTTTTTTAATCATTTTACCCTAAGCCAGGTGCAGGGGTTGCATAGAAAGAAAAGTCTGAGTAGAGTGGGTATTACAGAAAGAATAAAAGATGAATGGGATTCAAGAAGATGGAAGCTGGCAATTGACGTTGCATTTAAATTTTTAGAAATTTTATCTATCAGGAAAGCAAGTAAACGGAAAGGAGTTCCACTAGCGGGGAGTGCAAGAAATGTAACTGTCCGAGTAGAACTGGTGATTGCATTTAACTATTTCAGCGATGAAAGTATGGGACCTAAAGGCTAATTTAGTAACACGCTTAAATTCACATGCATTGGCAACTAAGGATAAAAGCTAATCAGAGCAGTTGCCATGAAAATATTCGTATAAAAAAACTGAAGGAAGCCACGTCTCGTCGATGAGAATGTTTGCATTTAAAAGTTTGAAGATTATGTGATATAAATCGTATATCATCCAACAATTTAAAATTTAATTATATAAAAAAAACTTCTCAGACAGTTTCAATGAAACCTATATAAAAAGGATTCCTGCCTATATATATATATATATATATATATATATAGAGAGAGAGAGAGAGAGAGAGAGAGAGAGTCATGAATTTATCTCTCTGTCTCTTTTTTTATGTGTGTGCATATTGAAACACACTTTGAGAAAATAACTAATTTCTAAATAAAATATATATTGATTGTTTAATTTTTTGATTTGTCATAATAAAATTAGATCAGGGGACATTTTTAATAAAAAGAGTTCAATGCAACTATATTGTAGAACTTTTGCATATTTTCCATTTTTAAACGAGTTATTTTACCATGAGTGGTGTTTTCAGGCGATTTGCAATAACTGATTTTACTGTTTACCGTTATTTTTTTTTTAAGAACGCTCCAGTAACGGTGTTTTGTTTTAAAAGTTCACGTGGCAGGGAACTTTTGAATGCGCAATTTTTTAAAATGGTATATATATATATATATATATATATATATATATATATATATATAAGTTTTTATGAAATAATTAAACTTTTAATTTGAGAATCATGATATATAAAATTACAACATATGTACTTTCATCGATTTTTCTCTCAAATTACTGCAATCACAAATACTTAAGTATAATTAATTTACACTGAAAACAGTCTCGGTTGCCACCCTATGTGAAGGGATTATCGGAAAAAATACAAAATATCTAATGTCCATATAACCTCAAGATGACCTTCAAAAGTGATTCAAAACTTCGCGGAAAACATGACTAAGAAATGTGTGCACACTGTCCCATACAGCTGTGATTAGCAATATAAAGCAGAAACGGTAGCCTCCATAAGATAAGACTGCAAGTATAACGCAAGAGAAACATAAGGGTGAATAGAACAATCAAGCGTAGTAGAACACATATGGAGGGAAAACGGACATCAATGTCCTCTGTGGGATGAAGCTAAAATAATAAATAGATTGAAGGAATCCGATCATATATTGGGCCACAAAACATCTATTAACCTGGGTAAGCATAGAAATGAATACAATATAGAAACTAGTAATACGGAGTGCTGAAGATAACCAATTACAAAAAATAAAGATTGTAATATGAGTTCTGGTAAAAATATAACTGCTACTGAGACATTAGGTTAATAAATCCCAAAAAATTATTGACCCAATGGATAAAAGTGTTGGTTGAACACAGTAAGTTCAATTACCTGTCTACAGTAGTCGTGAACAAAAACTTTAGCTAAAATGTGCATAACTGAGACATCCGGAAGTGACATGCCTGATGGAACAAGAAAGATTTAACACAGTGAACGAAATAAAGGGTCCATTCATCACCCGAAGAAATTCGAAGTGTTCAACAGCCGAAACATCGTGAATATGGCAACAAAGATGAGAACAACAGTTCGAATAATTTAAATATAATTAGAATAACTCATAGATATAGACATGATTGATTTATAAGAAATATTTTTCTCAGAAAGGATTCTACTCAAACAATTGTTCGTTCGACAACTTCTGCTTTCTTGAACAGGCTCTCGCGTTGGTGCTTTTACTCAACAATCATGATCTGAAGTCAAGGATCATTTGATGTATTTCTTTCTTACCATCATAATCTTCTCTTTCTTCCGTCTTCAATCCTTATTACACACCTTCTTCAGAATTCCAATTTAATCTTCTACCGTGAATAACTTTCATGCTCGCTACGGATCACTGAAAACCACTATGCCACACCGACTTTCACATTTAGGCACACAATTAGAACATGTGGACAGAGCTAATTAGGAGGTCAGTTGCGCTCGACCCTACGACCACAGCCAGGCATGGAAATGATTATGATAATGATGAGGACGAGGAGGATGGTATTTTTGTGAGGACGTCGTTGATATCGTCTTGATAAAAATGCCATAATTCTAAACATAAGATTCTTTGAGCAAAACTCTAATAAAAAATCGTACCTTTTCTAAGTATGGAATCGTTTCATTTTCTTCTGTTTCTTCTGTATTTTGTAATGATAAGGTAATATACCCGAAATTGTGAAGATATAAGTCTGCGGTGAAAGTCACTCCCAGATCTAGTAATATCTAAACTTATCTATAAATGGAACTTTGTGTGTGTGTGTGTGTGTGTGTGTGTGTGTGTGTGTGTGTGTGTGTGTGTATGCGTTACTATAGACTCTGAAACGGCTGAACCGATTTTCTTGAAAATTTACACAGTTGTACTATAAGCGTCTGCGAGTGTTCTTAGCTAGCTTTTGTGTCGAGATACCCCCGATAAATATCGAAAATCTATAATCGAAAAAATCGGGTTATAGAAGGAGTGATCTGATTTTAATCAAATTTGATACACTCATAGACAAAGACATAAGAAACGATATTCAGAAGTTTCATGGTTGCAGTTCTTACAATAGTGCAGAAAATCGATAATATATATATATATAAATCGATACTAGGAAATCAAAATTTGACTTACATTCATTCAGTTTTCTTTCAGTCTACGGTTTCGCTTTAACTGGAAACATTTTAGTCTTTCGTACCAACGTCTTAAAAGTCTGAGCTCCAGGACCATGGATTAGTTTTAAAGCTTTCATTACACCCGAGCAACGCCGGTCTATACTGCTAGTATATATATATATATATATATATATATATATATATATATATATATATAAAAGGATTTGCTTGAACATTATTTTTGATCGATACTCGTATTTAAGTAGTTATTCTGTTCATAATCAAGCAGTATTACCGGCCTGATTATTTACGATAAATTTTTGTTACGAAAATTTGTCATTCGGCAGGATTCGAACCTGCGGATCGTATATACATAGGGGAAGCCACCATGTGATCTGGCACGTCTTAGACCTCTCGACCATGAATGACGACCAGTCTAAACAAAGTCAAATTAAGAAGCGCCAGATCATATGGTGGCTTGCCCTATGTAGATAGAGGTCGCAGGTTCGAATCCTGGCGAATGACACACATTTTCGGAACAAAAAATTATCGTAAAAATCAGACTGGTAGAAATAAATTTATAATACTGTTTGATTATAAACAGAATGTCTACTTAAATACGGGTCTCGATCAAATATAATGTTTAAACAAATCATTTCAAATTGTCGGTAGTTTATAACTAGTTTCGTTAATCCTTCTTAATTTCCGATATATATATATAAGAAAAACTGATACTCTTTTCGTAGTGCACTGACTAATCTTTACTTTCCACGCGCTTATGTAACATACATGTCCGTGTTGTACGAGAGTGACATGCATATGCTTGTGTCATTTAATATATATACAAGCACACCCACATTCGGACAAATTTGACTATTTGAAATAATACATTCCCTTGTCACTCAGAACAACCGAAAACTGAACCGAGCAATAAATTATAAATTTAGTGGCAATAATAAAAACAAAAATGAAACCTAAACACATGAGAAAATTATAAGATTTTATACAACCTTTCGGAAATTATTCACTAATGAATAGAATTATTTTTAATGTTTTTCCTAAAATATGTACAACAGTTTTCAAATCTGACATTGTGTTCAATTTTAGTTGCAAATGCGCAAAATTACATACACAATATTTTGAATATTGATATCTATATCGCGTGTTTCTTATTTCCTTTTCTGTCTGACACCATGCGCCGATGGCTTAGGGAGTAGAGACTCCGACTGACACCAAATCGGTTGAGTTTCAATCCCGGCCAGAGGTAAGTGGGATATATCTAGCCACACCGATGAGCTGTGATACAGCGCAACGGGCTTGTATGTGGGTGACATATAAGGATGTGCGTTGTGGTACAGTGGATATCGGCTCGGAACGAGATGCCGGGGAGCCGAGTTCGAATTCCAGTTGAATCCGTTGTATTCATTTACGCGCAAATACCCTTGGGAAAGGTATTAATCCGTCTCTTCCTTCCAGTTATGGGTTAAATAGCAGGACAGTTTGGGTTCTATAGCCTTGGTCGGCAACCATTCTACCGCAGAAAGCAATGGCAACCTACTGCGGGATAATCTTCTGCCCAGTCAGTCATGTCTCTTTCCAGACATGATCGCCCAAGCGTGTATCACGTATGGTACTTAACTGATAGTTAAATTGAATATATTTTCTAATAAATCTAGAATTTTAAATAGACAAACAACTTAAATTTGATCCCTTATTGAAGCAATTACTACCGAATAAACATTTTTTACAAACTACATTAAAAAAAGAACAAATTACTGTACAAATAGGTCAGACGTTTTGATCGATAAAACCAGGGTTATATGGACTAAATTTTTACATCTCTTTTAAGCAAATAAATCTCTTTTCTTTCATTGGCCGAAATGAAAAGTTAAATAAAAAAATATATTCATTTTATTTTTTTCTCGCTAAGACGTTTTCAAATGATCAAAGGTTGCTATGGATTGTATTGATGTATTCAGTTATTTGTTATTTACATAGTTCGGACTGTTGTCCTCCTTCTTTGTTGCCATATCCGCAAGGTTTCTGATGTTGTACTCTCCGAATTTCTTCAGGTCAGTTTAATTTTGAAATGAACCCATTTTTTCGATCACTGGGGTAGATTGCTCTCGTTCCAGTTGTCTTCATTATCTCCATTTGCATGAACTCCTTTGTAGCTAGGGATTGAACTCACAGCTCTTTGTATAAAGTCCTCAACGAACGGTTTTAATCACTGGGTATTCAAGTTCGAAATTTCAATATCTTGAAGAAAGACGGGGGCGTACAACGTCGTGATTATGGCAACAAAGATTAGAAAAACAGTCTAAATAATGTATGAAAAGAGTTTAGGGAAAGCTAGAATTTTCTCTTTGGATTCTTTTTGTCTTGCGCTGAAAATGTTCTGGCTTAATTAAACATGATGTATTCTTCCTCCTAGGTAAAACTCTTGTTCTTTGAAAAAGAGCTGCTTCAAAAGATTCTTTCAAAAGAGACCATTATCAAAAGAGATTGCCCCCTTTCTAAAGAATTGTTGCCAGCATTTCTAAAATGAAGAGACTGTTTCTTTTTGTATTCCTGCGACATCAGCGCAATTTAGTACACAGTACAAAATGTATTCATTGTCTGAGTGTCGTTCGTGTCTTTATACAATTCTAATGCCATGAAATGATGAATATGACAGCCAGTATTTTTTATGTCAAATATTTTGACAAATTATTAAAGAATCACTATAAGAAAATAAATCTACGTCTGGATATTACTATGTATTCTTCATTTATAATAAGTAATTGGAATTGGAGTATTTGATCGCTTGCAACACAGATAGCCTAAGAAGCGGGTTACGAATTGGAGAGGTCAGAATAGTGTAATTATCAGTCGGACAGCAAGGATTATGATCGGAATATTGGAGATTTTGAGGAGAGTGGAATTGCTGTTGTTCGAAGGTACATCCTGACCAGCGGTGTAACCATGAGCAAATAGTTATCCCGCAAAAAAAATTTAAAATAGAATAAAAGATATTATGAAAATATAAAAATGCATTTTTAATGGTAAAAATATCAGCAATGTTTTGTTATATAGAAAAAAATGATCAGCAGTTCAATATGTATAGTTCAATTATAAAAGTGGGTACAAAATATATAGATTCCGGCATTAAATAACCAATACAGCTTGATACACCGCAAAACAATCAAGCAAACAATATAAAAGAATACTTTCATGACATTAGTCCGTATAATATCTTACAATTTCTTAAAGTAAACTAACAGTAATAAACTTTAAAGAGTTGATATGCTGTTAAACAAACAAATTAAATATTTTTTTAGTTTTAATTATGAACACATCATTCAATATATCCAGGGCCTGACAAGTTTCACGGTGCCACTAATAAGAAAAATCCATATGATTCTTATGAAATACTACCCTTCAAATGACAATTGACAAATTTTGGGCCTAATCAGATTATTTGTTTAAAAATTAGAGTTATTGAAGTGAAGCTACTGGTGGAAATTTTCAAATCATTAGAAAAATCTGAATTCCTTGTGTTAATAAGGCATTGCTTTCGGATGAGAAAAAAATATAGTCCAAGAAAAGCAATGGCTTGATAATTGTTACTCGGACATTGGTCCGTCGAAAACAACGATTAAGAGGTGGTATACTGACTTTAAACGTGTTTGTACAGACACAAATGATGCTGAACGCCCAGGTCACACAAAATCGGCAGTTGTCCCAGAAAACACCCATAAAATCCACAAACTCGCTTTGCCCAACGGTAAATTGAAGTTGCATGATATAGCAGAATTGTTGAACGGTTCAGAAGACAGTGTATTCAT
>JBBBDQ010000359.1:677500-697500 GCA_037127315.1 Ascarosepion bandense | reverse complement strand
TTGATTGTTGTTAATCAGTCAGTTTATTGCCATACATGATACACACTTGGGCGATCATATCTCAAAAGAGACATGACTGACTGCTCAGAAAATTTCCTGCAGTAGATTGCCATTACATTATGCGGTAGACTGGTTGCTAGTCAAGGCTATGAAACCCAATCTGTCCTGTTATTTAACCCATGACTGGAAGGAAGAGACGGATTAATTACTTTTCTGAAGGGCATTTGCGTCTTGAATGCAAGGAATTCAACTGGAATTCGAACGCGGCTCCCCGATTTTTCATTCCGAGCCGATATCCACTGCATCACAACCGTTAATAGTTTTCCGAAATGCCCTGAAATATTTAAGCATAGATGAACTACTTCTATTGTAACTGTACATTTTCTTCATGAAAAATTTAAGTTTTGGTCTTCAAAATCCATAGCATCGGATAATAGCACACAATGTACTTCCATTCTTTGCAAATGTTAAAGATATAAAATTATCAGCATTCCACCCAGCATCAAATGATTAAGATTAAACTTTCGTTGATACATTCAAAAGGTCGGTATGGAAATCATACGGGAGGTTGGGGGAAAAAGAAGAAGTAATGTTCCAACAGTTTTTAAGCAATTCTAAAATTATTCCCTTAACCCTAATACAGCAATGAGAACAGTGACCAGGGGAAATAAGGTTGCCAGAAAAATTAAATTAGTGTTTAGCAAATTACAACCTGAAAGAAAATTAAAAAGTTGGCATAACAAAAATCAACTATAAATCAAAGCTGGAGATCAGGTTTTTACTTCAGGATATATACGACGGAAAACAGTGACGATTGTGAAACACTGAAAGTGAGGGGGCACTCAGGGGGCTAAGATATTTCTGAGGAGGAGAGGATGTAAAAGGAAAAGAAGTAATTAACACACAAGTTTTATACAGTTTTAATAGCCTACCATTCAGTGTTAAAGTGGGACCTATCAATTACTATCACGTAATGCATACGAATGCTGGCTGGTTTAGATTTCGCTATTGCATAAATTACCGTTTAAAGAGACAGTGATCGTTTCTCTAATTTCAGACAATGCAAAAGTGTTTTGCGTAACCCAATAAGGGAATCCGTGATCTTAAACAAAACTAAAATAAAATCTAAAAAGGATGAATACAATTTGAAAAGTCAAACAACGCTTTCATTTTCATACTTCATACTATTATATACCTAAGTTAGGAATGAGTTTGGGTATAAGTATTTTACGTCATAAAATTAAACGGAATAACTGTTCATTCATAGTAGTAAAGTTCTAATCTATTTTTGCCCTATTTTTCACTCTCAAGCAGTTGGAACACAAGCGAGGTTAATTTCAGAACAAAATCAAAGGGTCCATCCTAACGTCAATACGCTCTGAAGAAGGAAAAGTGCTGAAAATCAAATTTTATCAAAATCAGAAACTGACCAGTTTCATAAATTTTTGAGGCTTATAAAAGTGGGGGGGGACAACCGAGAGGTTAGCCAACATTATGGGGTCCCTCTCCCCTTCTGCATTCACCGCCACTGCCAGGACAAATGGTAAAATAGTATACTATTTTACCATTTGTCCTGGCAGTGGCATTAACAGAATGATTTTACCATTTTGTCCTGGCAGTGGCATTAACAGAATGATGCTTATGTACAAAGTCAAAATTGGCATCCTAAAAGACATTTAAACCAATTAAAACAAAGATATGCTAAGAGAATAAGAACCCAACAAAGAGATTTGCCAATGGAAGTATTGTTCAATGTTTGCAATTATAACTACTCGAACACATCTTAAAAGTAAAAGAAAATGAAATTCAAGTGAATTGTTGAAATGAACGCCAAGAGAAGGAAATACACATTTTCTTTTGAGTACGTGTCTTAAAATGGTAGGTGTTGTGTAGAAAGACGATCGACTTTCTCTACAATAAAGTGTTTAACATTGACTCTTTCATTGACGATGAAAATCGTCTCAAGCGTGTCTTATCTAATGACATTATTCGCTTTGATTATGATAATAATTCACATCATTAAACAACCATCTTACTAATTTTCTTCCAGTGTTTTTCTTTGAAATATTATTAGCCAGAACTCCGAGTTGATACGAGAACCTTACATTTACTTATTTTTCACCCTTTTTTATTCGTTAAAAAAAATAAACAAACGAAATAAAAAATACATAAATAAAATTATGAGGTGTATTAGGGGTCTCTATTACACACACGCATGTATTATAGGGAAGATTTAATATATGCTATTGTATGAAGCGCATTTATCACAATAATTATATATACTGTCATGCGCAGCAGACCTGTTTCGCTTAATACCAGCTTGTCAGTACAGTTACGCATCCGAGTGCATCAAGCCAGGATTGAAATCCGACCGCATTAACATAAGTCGGCGATTCTACCTCTGAACTATGGGCGCTCAGAGAAGGAAGGTGAGCTTTAGCGTGTTATATACAATGTAAACACACACCAGTAGCCGAGAATGTTTAAATTCATTATATATATATATATATATATATATATATATATGAATAGAATAAGTAAAAAACAAGTAGGAAAAAAGTGTATTTAATCTAACATGTTTCACTTTAACAAGATTCTTCAGAAATTCTTTAGAGAAGC
This sequence comes from Ascarosepion bandense, assembly GCA_037127315.1. Lineage (NCBI taxonomy): Eukaryota > Metazoa > Mollusca > Cephalopoda > Sepiida > Sepiidae > Ascarosepion > Ascarosepion bandense. The sequence continues at coordinate 694,881 of JBBBDQ010000359.1, read as the reverse complement.
TTGTTAAGTTAAACATATTAGATTAAAGACACTCTTTTCCTACTTGCTTTTTTCATTCAATTCATTTTGTCGGATTCCGATCCATATATTCAACTCATAAAAGCAGAATCGCCGACCGATGTCAATTGCTAGATCCAGCGAATCTAACATGTTACCTTTGAGATTGGTTGCTTTAAATATATGGAGGAATTCGTTTGTTGATGTAATGCTGTAATCAATTGGTTTCAATGCTGGCTAAAAACAATCGGATGTCTAACCGTACTGATGAGCTGTGATGCAGCGAAACAGATCTGTCTGCGGATGACTATATATATATATATATATATATATATATGTCGGCCGGTTTCGTCTCCTCTCTTCAGAACTGTAAACGGGAAAATAAGTATAAGAAAAAATAGCTGTTATGTGTTAAATGAATAAAAGGAAAGGGGATTTTTTTATATCTGATAAAAGATATTACATTTAAGGATGCTAGATACCCAGCGAAGCAAGCACTCCTTTTGTTTACAAAATAAGAACCGCATGGACCTGATAAACATCGACTCCATTACCTTCAGATGGAACAACGAGTGCGATCTGGTCAAAACGGAGAACCAGTTCGCACTAAAATCCACAGCACAACTCGGATTATTTATCAGATCATCCTCTATCGAAGACCCGTATGTCTTTCGAATGGTATCACTGTTTAATCCTAACATGTAAAGGTTGCGTCGTTCTACCTATGTGGTAGATTTCGCAAGTACATTTAAAATGATAATCAACAAAGTAAATATGGGGGGAGGGAAAACGTCTTTACGCACAGATGGAAAGGTAGGCCTACTTTTAAACAAAACAAGTACATTAGCTGCATAATAATACTCACTTAAAGTCAATGAATTACGTTTGACTAAATTTTAAATTTTGTACTATTATATATATATATATATATATATATAGTCATCCTCAGAGAGATCTGTTTCGCTGAATCACCACTCATCAGTACGGTTAGACATCCGATTGCTTTTTAGCCAAGATTGAAACCAATTGATTCGGCGTCAATCGGCGACATATATATATAACCTCAAAATATATAATTCCTCCATTTGTACCTAACAATTACAGCATTACATTAACAAACGAATTCCTCCATATAGTTACAGCAACCAATCTCAAAGTTAACATGTAGCTTCACTGATCTAGAAACAAATTTTGTTTACGTCATAGTTGAAGAAACATTAAATATAATTAGTGACTGTGTCTACACTCTTCAATCAATCCTTCAAAAATTAAGCCAGCTTTTCGAAAATTATTCACTACACCCCTCAGACCTCATCTTACGACCTTAATGGTAGCATCTACATACAAACGAACAGTGTCAGTATGAGAACCCATTCGATTCTACTTTCTCGAATTTTACATGTCGTACACAAAAAGCAAAGCGTTTAAAACAATCGACAAACCAGATATTTATCCATGATATGTTGACATTTTTGTTTTGATAAAAAATATGAAAATCTAAATCTAAAATAAAGTTTGAAAATAGCTCCTCGCTGAAACTTACCTATGAACTCTAGGAAAATAACAAAAAGATGTCAATATACAGCTAAAAACCAACGAATTTATCAATATTTGTATAAAAAAACACCAGACTTAACTATAATAGCCTATGCCAGTAAAGATATAAAATAGCAGTTATAACGAAATTAAGTAGAGTATATCAAAATTCCTTCTCCCAAAGAATATTTTTGAGCGAGCTAAAACACATATTAGCCAACAATAATTTTCCCAAATATTAGCCAACAATAATTTTCCCAAATATTAGCCAACAATAATTTTCCCAACTATATCACTGATAAATAAAAACATTAATCTGACAAAAAATACATGACACTAGTATAAAAAATAACGCATAAAAACGTTAATGTATTTTATCGCAACCAGATGCACATTAACTATAAATTGGACAGTTTTTCTATATGAAAAATTATGAAACACCATAAATCTACTGTAATTACTCAACCCATAACTTACAAAACCCATAACTCATAACTTACACAAATCCTTCAGAAAAATATTTCTTGAAAATACAAAAATACTATTTAATTCACACTATCAAATGTAACCCGCTATAAAAAAAGGTGCTATATATCAAAATATTTTCTCCTACAATCAACGTTACATTATTTAACAGTGGAAATAGAGTTAAGAAAGTTTTTTAAAAGAAGAGTTGACCAACTGCGTGCACCAGGTAGTTTTAAAGACACAAAATAGATAGTTTTAAAGACACAAAAAATTACGTTACAATCAGACATGAGGACATAATAACAACACTAGCAAATTAACATCATTGAAAATGGCCGGTAGAGTGGCTAAAAACAATTGAAATTTACACTCTTTATCTTAATGAAAAAAGAAATGTGTAAGAATACCATAAACTTTAAATAAAACAATCATAATATATTCCTTGTAGGTCGTTTTTCACGAAACTTATTAATATAAAAGATTGCTTCACACACACACACACACACACACACACACAAAGACACACACACACACACACACACACATATATATATATATATATATATATAACATATTACATTGCATTTGACTACATGCTTTTGTTGTCATTTCGCGCTATCACGCGGTGTGACGTCATAAAACCGCATCACAAATTTAAGAACTGCGTATATTATTTTTGGTAACTATTGCCAAGCGGAGATTTATGTCAACACAAAATAAAATCGTCGGTGTTGGTGGATGTTATAACATTTCAGTCTAAACAACCTCTCTGAAGATGGCTCATGTGAGCTGAAAGCTTAGAAGAAAATCAATAAATAATTATCCAAATGTTGGAGAATTTTTGTTTTTATTTTCAACTGAAATTAAAGCAAAAATACGACGTTTAGAACAACTCATGATTAAACATAATAGACATTCATTGTCTCTTATATTTAAAAGCATATGTTTAGAATATATATATATTACTGGCGTCTCTGCAAAAGCGTGCTCAGCAGGAACAAGACTTCAATACCCCCACTAGTCAATGAATTTGAAGTTCTCACCTCCCCAGCCGACAAGGCTGAATGCTTTGCCCATAGATTCTCAACCAAATCGACACTGGACTCGTTAGGAATACCTACACCAGACTTTCCACCCAGAATTAAGGCTCAACTAAATAACGTCCACATAATACCCTCGCTGGTCGCCAAGATAATTGCACAACTTGACCCACACAAAGCGAGCGGCGGTGACGGAATCCCAGTAATAGTACTGAAGAAATGTGCCCCAGAACTCTCCTCTGTCCTCTCTAAACTCTATAACCTCTGCCTATCTGCTTCCTGCTTTCCTGCCTGTTGGAAGTCCTCCTGCGTAGTTCCTATATTTAAGAATTCTGGCGAACCCTCAGACCCCGCCAATTACCGTCCTATTAGTCTCCTTCCAATCTTTGGCAAAGTTTTCGAAGCCATTATCAACGCCGAGGTGATTCAGCATCTTATGGCCAACGGGCTTCTCTCTGACAAACAGTACGGGTTTCGTTTCACCAGGTCTACTGCTGATATGCTAACGACCATTATCGAGTACATATACCAGGCACTCGACAAGAATGGTGAAGCCCGAACCGTTGCCTTGGATATCTCCAAACATTCGACAGGGTCTGGCATGCTGGCCTCTTGTGCAAAATGCGGAGCTATGGGATAACTGGACATCTGTTTGACATCATCCAGTCTTTCCTCTCTAACCGCACATTGAAGGTGGTATTAAATGGGCATGCCTCCCAAAACTACCAAACGAACGCGGGCGTCCCTCATGGTTCCATCCTAGGTCCCACGCTCTTTCTGATCTACATTAATGATCTCCCCGACACCATTAGATCCCAAGTTGGCATGTATGCCGACAACACAACAATCTGCTCTCGCATCGATCAGAAACCAGGTCTGGACGACAAAGTGAACCTCGCTGCCGTACTTGAAAGGGACCTCCAATCCGTAGTGGCCTGGGGTAGGAAATGGTTGGTTTTATTTATTCATTTTTACATGAATTATGGCTCAAGGCCGAAAAGGTGGGAGGGGGAACAAAACTCGGGTTGGTCTTCAGTTACTCTATCCTATACCTAGCTAATCAGATTCACGACCCATACATACGTTACAATATTTCTCATTCACCATAAGAATTTGTCCATCAACACTCATACTTATCTAGCACCAAAATACCGCAAAAACATACCGGGGACCTACAAAACGCCCCAAATGTACATAAAAATTTGTGACTATTTACAATTATAGTACAAAAATAGATTTTTTTTAAAAAAAATTTGTACATGAAATGATATGATGGGAAGGGGTATGAAGAAACAAAAATCCCCAAAACAAAAAACAATTTCAAATGAATATTTATACAAAATGTTAGTAAGACCCAAACACACCCTCGTAATTAAAGAGGCCACTGTATTCTGCCTGAAGAGGCAAAATCAAGCCGCTCTCTTTCTAAGGGGGATGGAGGCACAGGGTAAAAATAAATTGGACTGGAGAATGTATAAGGCTGACCCAGCCGAGAATAAAACGGGACAAAATAACAATGGTCAGTGGGAATCTCGAACTGGATCATAACAGAAGCAATGGAGCCGGGAACAGGCTAGGACAAATACATTCACTCACATTAACTAGGTATACAAAAGAAAGCTAACCTTAACCGCGGGAGGGGTTCCAGAGGAATCCACCCCGATGTGACTGGCAGAACTAAAAAAGAAAATCAAGGCTAGCCCCGGTCACACGAACCAGGCTCGCTGCATATATCCACCTTTTGCTAAAGTCTGTCGGGTGCAGCCGTTTCCGTTCAGTTCTAATCTTCATTTTGAGCTGGTGCTCAAAATATCGGATTAGATCCTGATCCGAAAGACGACCTCCCCGCAAGACTTCCTCCAGACGCGTCATCCAAATCACCATTCTAGCCGTGGCCAGTAGCGACAGAAACACCATCCGCTTCACTCCAGAGTACGGGGGCGACACATTGTCCACAGCGTATGCGCGATCAATGAGCACAAGCTCCCGCGGCGCGATACGAGCAGTCAACTCGCCGACACGCGCCCACAACGGGCGAACGCGCGAACAATGGAAGAAGGCGTGCGCGGACGTCTCCTTAATTCCAAGGTTGCAACGTTCACAATCTGGCAAATCCGCCAGGCCCATTGCGAAACGCTTGTCATTGAGCGACAAACCATTCCGAGCCAATCGCCAGGTCAGAGAGAACTCAGAGTTGCTGAGCCAATCCGCGCCTGGCGCCCAAGACCAATGAGAGCGGTACTCCACTCTCGACATGCCGAGCTTACTCCACAGCTTATCCTTCACGGCACCCTCCACTAATCCCCGATAGAAGATTTTCCTAGGCTGTGAAAGGTCACTGGACCGTGGAATGGCCTGTAAGGCCGCCAGACATTCGAGCAGGAATTTCGGTCGCACCCAAGGCCTGACGGTCAGCCATAGGGTCGGGGGAGCGATGGTAAGGCAAGGGAACATGTCCCTCACTACCCCCGCAAGCAACCGATCTTCCTCCAACGCGCGCCTGAGGAATGCCAACCTCGAAGCGAGCACGTGGCTCCTCAAGTGTGGCATCCCCAGACCCCCTTGACACGGACGGAGGCAACAGACTCCTTTGTCGACCATGTGTTTGCGTCCTCTCCACAGGCAGGAGAATAGCAAACGCTCGAGCGCCTTCTCATGATCGTCACAAAGGGGAAGTACTGACAGCCGGTAAAGGATCATGGGAAAGAGGTATGTGTTACACACCTCGGCCAAGCCCTTCACGGAGAGACCCCGTCGACGCCAAACCTTGACCGACGCGCCGACCTTTGCCAGTACTTCAGACCAGTTTTTCTCCAACTGTAAGTCCGGACCGAACCAAACTCCGTGGAGCTTGACCGGCCCGTCCGTCCAGTCGAAGGGCCCCGGGAGGGAAACACCCTTCCAGGCGCCTAACCGCAAGCCGGAAGACTTGTCGCAGTTAATTCTGGCCCCCGTCACCTTCTCGTACCGTACCAGCGCCTGCTGTACCGCCTCTATGTCCCTGCGGGAGGACACAAAGGTCGTTACGTCATCGGCGTACGCGGAAACCCTGGCTCGAGCCCCGCCAGGGACAGCAATTCCACGTAGGACCGGACTGCTCGTCTCGTCCCTTAGCCGGCGGAGGAGGGGCTCCAACGCCAGGACGTAAAGGAGAGAAGACAGTGGACAACCCTGTCGGACCGACCTAGACAGCGCGAAAGCGCCCGACAGCTTCCCGTTCACCTGTACCACAGCCTTGGGGGAGCGATACAGAAGGCTAATCCAGCGGCTGAAGTCGGGTTTGAATCCGGCGGCCTGCAGGACAGCAGCCAGGTAGCCATGGTCAATCCTATCAAATGCCTTGGACTGATCCAAATTGATCAGCGCGGCCTCATCGTCGTCTTCTACACCCTCTACGATCGTGCGAATCAAGTGCAGGTTGCTCTGAATTGTTCGTCCCTTCACAGAACAAGTCTGATCCGGTCCCAACAGAGACTCGGCAACTAGCTGCAAGCGATTCGTCAGGATCTTGGCCAAAATCTTTAACTCTGTGTTTAGCAGAGTTATGGGCCTGTAATCATCTAGTTCCCTCCCAACCTTCTTGCCTTTTCTCAACAGCGTGATCACGCCCCTGGTGATCCGACCGGGGATGGACCCCTGCCGAAACCAGTGGTTGAACACGACAGCCAAGAGCGGGACAAAAAGGTGCGACATCCTCAAGTACATTTCATAGGGCAAACCATCCAAACCTGGCGACTTGCCACTGCCGACCTTCTTCAAAGCCACGTAGATTTCGTCCTCCGTAATCTCCCCTTCGCAGCTAGCCGCTTCAGCCGGCAAAAGCCGGGGAAAGTCAGCCAAATAGCTGCGAAACTCCTCGTCACGGAGACCAGGCTCCTTGGTAAATCGGTGTTCGAAATGCTGCCGGAACGCCTCGCACATGTCGTTGGTGGACCTAAGGAGATGTCCCTCCGGGTCGCGCACCTCTCGAATGTACCGGTCGCCGGCCTGGCGAATTTCTTCCTTGCGCAGTTCTGCGCCCATGTTCACAGCTTCGGAAGACATCTTGCTTAACTTAGCCCTAATTACCTGACCCATGTAGCGCCCGCTAGTCGAGCGCTCCAGGGCCTCCCTGGCTAAGGCTATCTCGAGGGGATCCCCACCAGCCTCCGCTCGGGCGAAATTAGCACTAAGTGTCTTTGCCTCCGCAGCCTTGTCTAGGTTGAGCCGCTGGCTATATTTGGTGGCGAAAGACCTAATGGAGTCCTTAAGGTTAACCCACCACTTACTCCCAATGACTCGCCCAGTTAATTCCCGCTGAACTAGTTTTGTCAGCTGGTCACGAAAGTCCCGCCTGTCCAGTAAGGACCGATTGAACTTCCAATAACCAGCCAACCTAGGCCTAAAGTCTAACACCACCCGGGCACAAACGAGTTTGTGGTCGGAGTAGCCTAACCAGTGGAACGTTGGACATTCTAAGAAGTCTATGTCGGCTTCTCTGACTAACATCCTATCCAGGTACGCGGATACCCGGGTAGAAGGCCAACTATGCGTCCACGTCCACATGCTCCCATCCGGATGATCGACCCGGTATCTATCGACGAGACCAAATTCGCCGATCAGATCAACCAGGCTACGATCACCACTCCACCCGCTAGCGCCCCTTCCTCTATCCCATTTGGGGGTTAGGACGGCATTCCAGTCCCCAACTAAGATTAGCCGTGTTGAATGCACCATGAAGGGCTCCAACTGCCGAAAGAAAGAGACACGCTCACCTTGAACATTGGGCGCATAAACCGCAATCAGCCGGAACGACTTGCTTTTCACTGCAATATCGGCCACGATCAGCCGGCCCTCGGCACCGACATGGACAAGGTCAATCCTCGCATCCAGGGTACGCTTGACCAGCAAAGAAACACCTCTGGCATGCCGGCTCCCATATGCTGAATAGACGACATAGTCGTTAGACAGCACACACGAGTCGACTTCGCAAACAAAGTGAGTCTCTTGGATCGCGGCCACATCCACGCCGAACGACAAGAGGTCACGAAGCAGGCGAGCCGCCTTACCCCGATCCCTCAGGCCATTCGCATTCAAACTGGCTATCTTAATAGACATGATTTAGTTCTGAAAAAGAAAAAAGACAAAACATGCAACAAAAGCACTAGTCACATACGGGACGGAAATCCCTGGCAGATAGGACCCCGACGGACTGTCCTAGGGAACCCGTTCCTACATCGGACGTAATCCGTCCGTCTAGGACAATGCCGCCAACGTCCGTGGGGTACGTTAGTTTAACTACCCTATAGAGACTGGGATGGAGCAAAACAGGGAACCTACCTGAACAATTCTTTTCCATTTTTTTAAGTTCAGGCGTGTTGTGCTGAACCATAGTAATTTTTGAAAAATGTCTTTTGGCCTCCTGGATGTGATCCCAGACCCTCAGGTTGCCACCGGTATTCCTCACCAGGGTGATGACACCTGGGGCCTGGGGAAAGTTTCTGGGGTCTTCAATGTTCTTGCCCTCCACTGAAGTCAGCCTCAGCAGGGGCTTTAAAAGTTTTCGCCTCTGAGATGACCACTCAGAGGCAACGTCCTCACTCACTTTTAGGAGTGCTTCTCCTTGGGGTAGAGCTCTTTTCTTTTTTGCCCGAGCGGGAGTGGACATAGGAGAAGGGGAGGGAGTGGGGGACAAAGAACTTGGTCTCAGGGGGGTCAATTTAAAGACTGGGGAGTGGGAAGCTTTCCGCGGGGACGAGGGAAGGCTCCTTGCCTTTTCAGCATAAGAAAGTCTGACAGGAGACACTGGTAGAGAGCTGCATTTTTCGGCTCGCGGCCTCCTTTCCTTGCTCCTGCTCCTTCTCCTGGCCTTTGGGTTGTGTTGTCGCTCCTCTGCCTCTTCCTCTCTCCCACGCTTCAGGGAGGCTGCTCTTTCCACTTCCATGTGCTGGGGGGAAGGACTTCTTGCCTTCCTCTGCTTGGGAGGTGACTTCTCTGACGACATCTCCTTTGGTTTTGCCGGCGCCTTTGCCGGGGACTCCCTTGGTTTGGTCGGAGTCGACAGCCCCACCGGGGTCTGCTTAGCAGGGGTCTGCTTAGCAGGCGTCTTGACAGGTGGCGGCACTTTGTCCGGGGAAGGTGTTTTAGCTTTCTTCCTGGCCACCACCTGCCATTCGCCCTCCTTGTTGCTCACGGGAGACTTTGTAGGTTGTCCTTGTTTTCCGCCATCCTTCTCCTGTGCCGCCGGTTGCTGCTTGACTGGTTGGGCTGGTTGGGCCTTTGGGGCCGGATTCTTGGTTGGGCACGCCTTTGCCACGTGCTCCGCCGACCCGCAGACCCAACAGCACGGCTTTCTGCCTTCGACGATGACGAAGATGGCGCGACCCCTGCAGGTGAGGATGTTGGGGATCTTGGCGATGTTTTCCTTGTTCAGGGTCAGGGGTAGGAAATGGTTGGTAAATTTCAATGCCTCTAAAACAAAGCTGTTATCAACTAACCACCATAGACAATCGCATCTACCTCCCATTAGCATGGGACAGGTTAGCCTCCCAGAAAGTAAAATACTACGCCTCCTTGGCCTTACACTCTCGGCGGACCTTAAATGGAATGACTATATTGAATCCATTGCCAAATCTGCTGCTATGAAAGTCGACTCCCTGTGCAGGGCCCGGAAATTTTTCCCACCTGAATCTATTCTGCACATATACAAATCTACCATCCGCCCGTGTATTGAATATTGTTGCCATATCTGGTCGGGTGCCCCTGCTGCTCTCCTTGGGCTTCTTGACAAAATACAAAGGAGGATCTGTAACGTGGTTGATACTGACTTGGTAGACCGGCTGCAGCCGCTCTCTCACCGGCGTGATGTGGCTTCCCTGTGCCTCTTCTACAAGTACTTTCATAGCTTCTGCTCCGATGAGCTTAGATCACTGGTGCCGCCTAAGCAGGAATTTACACGAGATACTAGATTAGCAAATAGGTCCCACCCTTTTACAGTTAAACAAATAAGATGTAACCGTAAATTCTACTCCAACAGCTTCTTTTCTCGCGCTTCCCGCCTGTGGAACTCCCTTCCACAACTCTGCTTTCCCGACAGTTACAATCTCCAGGTGTTTAAATGTAGGGTCAATAGACACCTCCTATCACACTAACTCCCAACTATTCTCAGAACACTCTCATCTACCCAACCCTCATTTTCAGTATCCTTACCCGCCTATCACCCACCCTCTGACATTTCCTATATTTAATCAGCCTTTCTCCACTCTACGTAGCCCCCTGCGCAGTAGTGGCAGTGACATGCCTTGCACGGGGTGAAACGCTTATATAAAAAAAAAAATATGGCGCGATGCGTAGATTCATATTTCACGCATGCGCATTGTTTTTTTTTATTTTTCCCTTGCACCGTACATGATCAGTTGGCCACCGTCTGTGAGAAAAAAAAAGAGCACCACGACGAAATTCACTCTCTATAAATTTAAAAATACCATGCTGAACTGCTTGGCATTCGACCAGGAAGCTCAATAAAAATATTTGAAAAATTTTGGGTGTCAGTTTCAGGTTACAGCAGAGGATTCAGAGTAAGTTAAAAGAGTCAATGATGATTACAGAAGGTCAGCAGCTCGGAAAACTCACTCTGATCGTTCTGATAAAAAAGGGCGCCGAATTGTTTTGGTGAGTGCCTCATACTGAACACAGGAGCCTACATCAACTCCTTTGAGACACTAGTGATGTCCTGCACCAAGAAGGTAACGGCTAGAAGACCCTATGTCTGGAAAGAAGAAACTGTCCCATTTTACAGGAGAACCCAGTCATAACAGACAATTTCTTCCACCGCAACACCCCTTAAATTTGGCCACTCCATTGATGTGTGGAGCACAGTTGAGCGTGAGATCAACATAATTCCTTGTAACAACAAAGTTGAACTGAAAGCAAGAATTATGGGTGTATTCACCAATTTAACTAAGAGACAGCACAGAAGAGTTGCAAAAAATACCTAAGTCGTCTAGAGGCCGTAGTGGAAACCAATGGCAATTTTATTGAATAACTTTATTAATTAATATTAGGTGTTTTTTATAATTTTGGTAAATGTGTTTGCTAAAATGGTATGTCTGTGTTACTTTTCATGTTGGCGTAATTCAGTCAGCAATTTATTCATCGCACCATATACATATATTAGGACCTTGAATAAGTTCGTGCTGGTTTTTCATGAAAAGCATTTTTTACAAGAATTAGTAGGTCACATGTCACTGAAAGTATTTTCCATCGCTAGTTACTAATTTTCCTATATTTCTAGCAGCATTTAAATTAGACATACAAAAAACGACACGTTTGTTTAGGCTAACAACACGAGTCGACTAATTTTTGGCATCTTCATAAGAATTAAATTGCCGCTCAGCTAGGCCATGTGCAAAGGTTCGGAAAAATTGAAAATCGGACAGGGCAATGTCTGGTGAATAAGGTTGGAGGGGTAGCGTTTTTAGCGTTTCAAAATAGGTTTTTACCCGTTTTGCAACATGTGGCCTAGCGTTGTCATGTTGCAAAATCACTTTGTCGTCTCGCTGCTCGTATAGCGACCGTTTTTCTTTCAGAACTCGGTTCAAACACATCAGTTGTGGCTGTTTGCAATCTTCCGTGATGGTTTCAGTCGGTTTGAGCAGCTCATAACGAACTACATCCTGCTGATCACACCAAATGCAGAACAGAAAAGTGTCGAACCATGGATATTCGGTTTTTCCGCTGATGTAGAAGCATTGGCCACGATCTCCTAGGCTTAAGCTTATTCACATTTCATTGCCGGTCTCGATACGATACAAAATGCCTTTCTTATGCTGACGTTGAAGCGGTTGTTCATACGGGCCAAGACGCTGTTTGATGTCTCTCGGTTTCAACTCGTACGGCGCCTGATGTCCTTTCTTGTGAATCATTCCTAATGCTTTTAAAGTTTCCGAATCTGCTGTGTTATTAACTCCTTATGATTCTGTAAGTTCAGCTTCCGCCTTCATAAAGTATGCCTCCAATTTTTCGGCTTCAAACCTTTTCAGTAATCCAAAGTGTTATCTTTAACTTCAAAATCAATGTTTTTGAAGTGTCTGAACCAAACTCTGGATGTTGTTTCCGACAGAGCATAGTCGCCGAAAGTCTTAATAAGAATTCTGTGTGCTTCAGCTGCAGATTTCTTTTAAATAAAATTCCTTGCAAAATACCAACATGTTTAACGCTTCGGCGAAAGGACATACACAGATTTTTTAGTTTGTATACAGTACATCCTTAAAGATGTGTTACCATCTGAAACTACGCGCACGCATCTCTGGAAATGTCATCTGTTAGAAAACAGCGAGAATGTATTCAAGGTCTTATCACACACACACATACACATATATATATATATATATACAGAGAGAGAGAGAGAGAGAGAGAGAAAGAGAGAGGGAGTCGATGTTTTCTTTTAAATTATACATCAACCTGAGTTGATTGTGATAGAGTATATTTATTTTTATTGCATTCATCCAGGCTAATCTCATTTTGCCGTTAAAATTCTTCAAAGTTACCGTAAGTTATGTTTTTATAGCGGTTTCTCTTGCACTTTTCGATTTGCTGACTCCATTTAGGGCATCTTACTTTCTTATCAAATGCACTCATCAAAGGATGTTTTGCACGCCAGCCGCAATCTTCTGACATTTGAATCCTGTTCTTTTTATTTCTAAGCAGTAAATTATTTCTTAGTATTTCTTATCTCTGTAACTTCATTATTCGTATCGCCTTTTTGCATTCTCTGGGTTAATATGTTTTTAAGAAAATACTGAATGCTTTCAGGAAATAAGTGATCATGGCAAATCGTTTCATTACTTTATTTGCAAATTGACACGAATTATTGTTACAAATACTTCCGTAGATTCATATCCCTTTCTCCTTTTTTTCTTAAACTAGTTGCTACTAAAATTAAGCAGGTACAAAAATTTAAATACCTGGGAAGTGTTCTAAGAAAATGCGTAAAGTGCGACACATAGGTTCAAAGGCGAATTGGCATGGCAAAGGACGCCTTCCAGAAGCTGAGTAAAGTATTAAGAAACAGGAAACTATCACTGGAAACGAAGAAGAGAGTACTAGATTGTTATCTGAAGTCAGTTCTTCAATAAAGCAGTGAATGCTAGACAATATCATCGAAGATAAAAGAAAACACTTGAAGCAGCTAAAATGTGGTGCTACAGAAGGATGCTGCGGATATCATAGACCGAGCATGTGAGCAATGATGAGGTTTTGGAAAGGGTGGAAACGAAAAGGAAATTAATATTGAGCATCAGGAAGAAACAACTAATGTTCCAGGGATATGCAATAAAGAAGGAAGGCTTGGAAAACCTGATACTAACAGACCAGAAAGAGGGAAAAAGAGACAAGGGATAGCAGCGGATAACATATTTGAAGAGCCTGAGCAGGTGGATGACAGAACGCGGTTGCGTAATGTTACAGGAGAAAGCATGCTAGGATCTACCAGGGATAGGGAGACATGAAAAGCCATGATCGCCTACTTCCTGAAAGGACAAGGCACAAAGAAGGAGAGGAAGAAGTTGTTATCCAAGGTAATTGAAGTGCCCAGTCTACCTATAGCTAAGGAAAAGGAACTGGACAGATTATTTCTTATTTTATCAAGAGCGTTTGTACAGAAATGAACGTAATGAACGTAGAGGTGTCGGCTGGGATTTGATCTCGCCCCGCCAAATTTCACACTACACGACATTATCATTCTATTGATGATGCTACGCTTGATTTAATCATAATTTATTTCAAAGTAACATTATGCTTACTACAAAGTCTACAGTGTTATCTCATTTATCTATATCTCTGGACATGACTGAATAAGTATTGTCAGTTCAGTCCTGTTAAGCATGTTAGTCACACCAGAGTGAAAGGTTGCGCATTAGGAAAAGTACATCTTGGTGCACGGGCATAAGTAAATTAATCTCTGACAGGCATGCACTTTAGCGGTCGTGTCGCGACGGCTTCCATATGCGGCGTTGCTGGGAAAACGCTTTGTACGAGATAACCTTCTTAATGTCTTTGGGTAAAATGGCTGTGGAATGAAGCTTGGATGACGGGTCTGAATGCAAGTATAAAATAAGTAACGAAAAAAAAATTAAAGCTAAATAAAACGGACAAAAGCGAGTGAACGAAAAAAAAATATAGATTAAGAAAAAGAAAGGAAGGAAAGGATAGTTTAATCTATGAAAGCAGATAAAGGGAATCATTAAGACATGCGAATCATATTTTCTAAACATGATAAAATAGAAGCAATACACTTGCGTTGATATAGCAGTTGTAATTACGACAGAACTTCAGCCTTAAAAGTAAGAATTCGCGATTCTGCCTATAGGTATCCAATGTTTTTTCTTACTGAATGAAAAGAAAACTTAGTGAATGGAGCGAATCGTGACAAACAACAGTCGATGCCGTCTCATTAGCAGGCAGCTTAGTTTTAAGACTCCAAATTCTACACTCAGGATTGGTCCAAGAAAATAGCCCAGTGGATTAAAGCGTTCATTCAATAATTTCTTAGCGAATTAATTAGGTATACAATATATATCTATTATTATCTATTTATATATCTACCGAGCAACGTATAAATCTATATCAATTTCTTTATTATCTAGCTGACTTTTATTATCTATCTATGTCAGTCTCTGCTTTATCTATTCGACTTTCATTATCTATCTATCTAGCTAGCTATCTCCTCATTAATTATGCGATTTTAATTATATATCAATCTATCGATCTATGCATCTATATCAGTATCTTCATAATCTATCTATCTATCTATCTATCTATCTATCTATCTATCTATCTATCTATCTATCTATCTATCTCCTTCTTCAGCAATGAGTTAAACACTCTTGGCTACTGCCGCTTGTTTAAATCCTGTATATAACACGCTAAAATCTATTTTCATCTGCAGTGCGCCGATAGAATCACCAACTGATACCAAATCGCAGATGGAAGCAATCGGATGTCTAGCCCTACTGATGAGCAGTGATACAAGAAACAGGACCATATGCGAGTGACTTTACGCTCTCGTCCGTCGATTGAGCACTCTAGGGAATCGTAGAATTTAAAAACATTAGCTACTCACCGCTATTTACGCATTGTTTTTTTTTAGAAATGATTAGAACACTCTTAGCTACTGGCGTTTCTTTACATTGGGTATATAACGCTAAATTCTGGCTTCCTCCGCCGTGCACCAATACCTTAGAGGTAGAATCTTCGACTAATGTCAAATTTGTCGGGTTTCAGTCTTGGCTGGAAGCAATCGGATGTCTAGCCGAACTGATGAGCTGTGATACAGCAAAACAGAAATGTAGGTGGATGACTATCTATCTGTCTGCAGATATGCAGATATCAAACATTTTACGAAATAAATGTGCTTGCCAAAATATGTATATATCTATTAATTTTTATCTTTTATTATTTACATGACTTCATATATATATATGTGTGTGTGTGTGTGTGTGTGTGTGTATGAGTCTCTTCATTATCAATCTATCCTTTTATCTATGTCTTTCAATTCAATATTTATGTTTCTTTAATTTTTTTATCTATGGTAGTCTGTACAAATTCTAATTGGCTTTTATTATTCATCTGTCTATCTATGTCATTCTATCGTCTGGTTCACACTCCACCCACGTCTATTGAACAGGTGAAGAGGCTCATCCCTTGTTTCCTGGTTAGGATGCGGTTTCCGGCTTTCTCTTTTCCAATCTTTTTACTCTTACGCAGCCCCCTGCACATCAGTGGCGTTATCGCCTTGCTTGGGGTGATATGATTAATAAAAATAGATAGATAGATAGATAGATAGATAAGGAGACTGAGATAGATAGATAGATAGATAGATAGATAGATAGATAGATAGATAGATAGATAGATAAGGAGACTGAGATAGATAGATAGATAGATAGATAGATAGATAGATAGAATAGATTAGATAGATAGTTAGATAGATAGATAGATAGATAGATAGATAGATAGATAGATAGATAAGGAGACTGAGATAGATAGATAGATAGATAGATAGATAGATAGATAGATAGATAGATAGATAAGGAGACTGAGATAGATAGATAGATAGATAGATAAGGAGACTGAGATAGATAGATAGATAGATAGATAAGGAGACTGAGATAGATAGATAGATAGATAGATAGATAGATAGATAGATAGATAGAGATAGATAGATAGGATAGATGATGAGATAGATAGATAGATAGATAGATAGATAAGGAGACTGAGATAGATAGATAGATAGATAGATAGATAGATAGATAGATAGATAGATAGATAGATAGATAGATAGATAGATAGATAGATAGATAGATAGATAGATAGATAGATAGATAGATAGATAGATAGATAGATAGATAGATAGATAGATAGATAGATAGATAGAACAAGATGAACGGAATTCAAGAAGTATAAGATGACAATTGCCATTGAATTAACATTTTTGAAAATTGTAGTTATATGAGAAGTAATTAAATGGCTGGGAATAGGCGGGAGGAGCAGGAAGATTATGTTGAAGTATAAATAGCAATTGCATTTTACTATTTCAACAGTAAGAGAGTGGGGCCTAGGGGCCAATCTAGCAGCACGCTTAAATTAAAATGTTCTGGAGATTATCAAATTTCTCTTTCCTCAGTTTTCCAAGTTTCTGCAAAATGAATTCAACGAGTGGCGGAATGATCTTCCAAATAATTACTAATGATAACGAACGTGTATTGCATTTGAAAAAAAACGTTTATCGAAAATGTCAAAGAATTTTCTAAAGATTCAACTTTTAGAACCCGGATTCTTCTCTTGGAGAGCAAAATATCAGACAATGTTGAACTGACGAAAGGTCAAACAATCATTGCCCTATCGAAAAATATTTTTTTTTTTATATCAGCACCATTTAAGACGAGAGTGTAGTTCATAACAGGAAAATAAATTGAAATCAGTCATTTAAGTGAAAAGATGTATAAAACTACATAATATATATATATATATATGTGTGTGTGTGTGTGTTTGCGCACACACGTTTTGGTGCAGTAAATAACGGCTGGGAACTAGAAATCGAAGAGTCGATTTCGAATTCAAACCGAATTCTTTGCATTCATTTCCGCGCAAAGCTACTAATCTGTCCCTTCTCTCTCCAGCTATGGATTAAATAGCAAGACAGATTGGGTTCAGTAGCCTTGGTTGGCAATCAGTCTACCGCAGAAAGTAATGCCAACCCACAGCGGATAAATGCTCTGCTAAGACATGATCGCTGAAGTGGGTATCATGTATGGCATATAACTGACTGATATATATATATATATATTAATGTAGCATATCTTC
>JBBBDQ010000359.1:665000-675000 GCA_037127315.1 Ascarosepion bandense | reverse complement strand
GATGATGAATAGTTAAAATAACTATATAACCAGATAGAGAAAAAAAAGCTCATTAAATATACTAAAATAAATACACGATGTGGAGGATAACATTCCACAGGGATAAAGGAATATGCCTATTAACGAAATCGAAAATCATACCGAATACGGTATATATATAAATTAAAATAAATTTTCAAAATTCAAAAATGTTGAATGAACATTTCAACATGAAATTTCTAAGAGAGATTTCACGTCGCCTCAGCAACAGTCGGTCTAAATCAAAATGAGAAAAATAATATTAAAAAGAGAAATAAAAAAATAAAGAAATAAAAACAAATAACGGTTAAGATTTGAGAAATATACGTCACAAAAATTTTTTTGAAAATCAGTCTATTTTTGGTTTGTACTTTTTGATAGAGTTGTAAGTGAAGAGATGGGAAAGGAAAGGGAGGTCGTAAAATTGAGAATTGGGTTAAACAAACTGAACAGAAAGGGAAGGGGCGGGATATAAAAAATGTATAGAGAAAAAATAAAGAAAAAAAAGAAAGGAAAGAAAAGCAAAGGAAAAAATTTCAAATAGACAACGCTTGATAAGTGTCAAACAAACTTAACATTAAATGTTTAAAAGGGTTAAAGTTTTAGAAAAAAGATACTTATTTGAAAAAGGATATTAGGGGAAAAATAGAAATAAGATTTTAAAAAATCTTAATTAAGTTAATCTAATTAAAGATATTTTAGGTATAGACAAACTAAATAACAATTAAAAAAAATTATAAATTTAAAAAAAAAATTAATCTTAAACAAATTTTGATATAAATTTAAAAAAAAAATTATATATAGAAAATTTATAACATTTATAAAATTTATGATGTGAAAAAAGTTATTAAAAAGATATATACTAACAGAGGAAAAAGGGGTTTAATAAAAGAATCCATATTTTATAAATATAGACAATTACAGGGGACTAGGAGAGGAAGTTAGAGGGGTTAAACTACTATTTAAAGTTAAAATTAAATTAATTTGTCAAAAATTATTTAATTTATATTTTTAATTTTATTTTTATTTTTAATATCCTAAAATTAGGAATTTAAAATTTAAAATTTAAGTGTTCATAAAACTAGCTTTATGGAGGCACTTACTAATTCCCTTCTAAAATTCATAAGCTGGTGCTGGTAAGGATATTTCAATGTTAATTTTTTTCTAGCAAACACAGACAGCACTTAACACAAACTTTTCTCGGAATAGGGGATGAACCTATTAGTTTCCAGCTAATTACAGGATCCATCCCTTCCACTTTCATTTTCCAGAATATCTGTGAAAGGACTGTCTGGTAATTTTGACCAGGGTTCGAAAATGAATACCTGTGGTTATAAAATCTTTGCTTAAAAGGTCCAGCGGACATACCAATATAGGTTCGGTAGTTATTTTTGTTGTTTGATGGACAAATGCCGGCTTCATAAATTACCTGGGTGGATTTACATTTGCCCTCCACCGGGGAGGCGTCCACAGAGCCACAGCTGCATTCATTCAAAATTCCGCACCCAGAACCAGTATTACGTAAATTCATTAGAATACTTCTATTATGGGAATTTATGAGGTTGTCTATATTAGGGGTACAAGAATAGCTGATTATAAGGGTTTAGAATTATTATTTATTAATTCATTTATTAAAAATGTTCCGTGAAGGATTACTGTTACGAAAAGTTTTTGTCTACTAATTTGAGAAAAATTTACCAATATTGATATTAGTTAATTTACAATAAGGAGGGTTAAACCAAATTATCTTCCTTTTCCTACAGTTTCTTTTATTTTTAGTTTTAGATGATTCGGGGTCTAGTGTAGGTTTATTATATGTTAATTTGTTCTTATATCCGCTTTTTTGAAGTGCCTTATTGTAAATATCTTTACTTGCGTTGAAAGTTTTAATTTACCTTCCTACTTTTCCATTTCTGAATAAAGTAATATATATATATATATATATATATATATATATATATATATATATATATATAAATTAAAAAAGGATTAATTCAATGATGTTGAATGACCATTTCGATATGAAAATCCCCACGGGGGATAACACATCACCTCAGCAACAGAAAAATCCTTTCAGAAACTGGAGCTCCAGTTTCTGAAAGGATTTTTCTGTTGCTGAGGTGATGTGTTATCCCCCGTGGGGATTTTCATATCGAAATGGTCATTCAACATCATTGAATTAATCCTTTTTTAATTTATATTTGCTCTGTAATATTTTATTACATGGAGCTCTATTCCTGTATCATTTTTTAATATTAAAATAAATTTTTTAATATTAATTAGGATCGGATTTTTGGGATTTACCTTCCTGCTTTTTTCGCTTGGATTAAAGTATCTGAATAAAATATATATATATATATATATATATATATATGATTATTTTAATTCCAAGTAAGGTGATAATATTACTAGGATATATGGAGTTGTGATTACAGAACAAAATAGAATGGGAATAATTTAATGAGTAGTGAGGAACGAATAATATAGGCAAAATGTTCATGAAGGCAAAGGGTATCGATTAAATTTGTATTTATTTTTAAAGATTTAATTGCAAAGAAGCAAGAAATCGTAAGGGATTTTCACAAGGAAGAACTGCGATGAAAGAAACTATTAGAATAAAACTGACGATTTCATCTATCTATCTCATCAGTAAGATGGTCAGATCTAGTTGACATTCTCGTACCCCGCTTAAATTCATGCAGTTCAAAAAGTAAGAAGAAAAGCACACCCGAATAACTGCTATGAAAATATTTGTAGAGACCACCGGAGAAAGCCACGTCAAGAGAGTGAAAAGTTACTAAATTCGAGATGACAATTCACGCAAACTTCGTTATTTTAATTTTGTCAATAATTTTGAGTTATATAGCAGAAGCACTAGTCTAGATATGGCATAGAGAGCGTCGGCTAAGCTTGCGAAATGGCCTTTTGTCAAACGTAACCGAGCTCACCACATTTGAAAGAATCAGATAAGTGTAAATTGATTTAACAAATAGAATAACATCAATTATTGTTTTTTTGAAGTAACACGTAGTTTGGAAGGTTCCGCATATCGTTTTTCTTTTAGTATGTGTATTTTAGAGTTCACGTCTACTTAAGGTCAGTTTAAATGGATTTGTGAAGAAAAGGCGAACTGATGTCACTAATGTGTATGAAGGCTTTATCATCTTGCTTTTGCAATAAAAGACAAATCTTATGTCACTGCCTCTCTTTCTTTTGTTGCAGACAATTCAACAAGGAAAGGGAAGAAGCATTTAATGCATTGTGAAAGAGAGCGTGAGAGAGTGTGAAAAAGGCATGTCGCTTTGACGTTATGTCCGGTTTGATGAGCATTGTCTCTCTTTCGAGAAAAGCAAAATTTTTGCGTTTGTAAAAAAAAATCCTCGCAACTTTAAAGGTATTTTTCTTCCTCCTGATTGGCCACTAAATAAGCGGTTGTATTTATTTTGCTTTTGCAAGCGTCAGCAAATGCTAAAAAATGTAGTGAGCCGACTGTCTTTAGATAATAACGTTTTCATTGGTGAACGTATATATGTAGATGCATTTACATTGGCTTCAAGGGATATATGTTGTTATTCCTTAGTGAAGGAATATATCTTATTTCTATCCTCACGTGGGCCAGTAAATAATATTAAGTAAGGTCACCAACGTAACGGTAAGGTAGAACGGAGAAATGAATGAACCTCTTATTCTCAAAGAGACTTATATATATTATGACATACGCAACTAATGCATATACAGTGAGGTGAAACAAGTATTTGGACAGTTAAAAAATGGATTTAGAGTTATATATTGAAAGAAAAAGCATTGTCTAAAGCTCACAATATATTCGTAAAACAATTATAAATGCAAATGAATAGCAAAAATAAATCATTTGACACGTATATATATTTTATATACAAATTATCAAAACAGAAAAAAGTAATTGGACAGAATATAGATTATGCTTTAAATGTGTTTAATATTTAGTTGGTGCTCATTCATTTGAAACCACAACTCTCATTCTGTTTTTGTAGCTCTCTACAAGCGCCTGGCATGATTTGGTGGGAATTTTAGCCCACTCTTCTTCTGCATAAACTTTCAATTCACTGAGGTTCTTTAGTCGTCTTTCACGAATCTGATTCTTCAGTGTTCTCTAATGATTCTCTATTGGATTCATGTCCGGCAATTGGCTGGGCCATGTCAACACGTTGATGTTATTGTTTTGAAGCCATCTTGCTTTGGCTGTATGTTTCGCATCATTGAACTGTTGAAAACCCAATCTGGTCCAAGTTCTAATTTCTCAACTAATGACTGCAAGCAATCCTTTAAATTCTAAATACATTTTGCTGCATTCACTGTGCCCTCAATAATTTTCAGTTGTCCCGTCTCATTACATGCAAAGCATTCTCAAACCTTAATGCTACCGCCTCCGTGCTTCAAAGTGGGGATGGTGTTCTTTTGATTGAAGGCTGTTCTATCCTTTCTCTAAACATGAGTATCATCATTGTGGCCATAAAGTTCAATCTTGCTTTCATCAGACCATAAAATTTGCTTATCGTAGTCATCACGCATTTGTAAATTAGTTTTGGCAAATGTAAGTTTGGATTTTAAATGACTTTTTTTTTAACAATGGGGTTTTGCGAAGAGAGCAAGATTTTAATTGTTGTCGGTGAGGTTCAGAACTTATCGTTTTCTTGCATACGTAAGTTCCTGCATTGCTGAAATGTTTTTGAAGTTTTCTCTGTGTCACAAAAGGGTCATTTTATACTCGCTGTTCTATTTTCCGTGAACATTTTTGTGATATTTTGCGCGGTGTACCTGTTCTTGGCATATTTTCATGAGTACCGAAGACTTCACATTTCTTAATTATGTACCCAACAGTGCTCACATGTATACATAGGTTTTCAGAAATCTTACGATTGTTTTTTTTCTTTATGTGCAGGAATAATTCGATCTTTAAGATATTTTGACAGATCTCTTTGCTTTGGCATCCTGCAGTACTGTTAGTGCGACGTCTTGGGATGAACTGACCATCAAGAAAGTTAACACCTTTAAGCAATGCACGTTCTAGACTATTCCATAAATTTCTAACACATTCGAGCATGAAATATACTGACAAAATTAATTTTAAACATACTTTCGGAACTTTTCAAATACTTTTTTTCACTACATTTTTTTTAATAGCTTGTATACAAAATATATATGCGTGTCAAATAATTTATTTTTGCTGCTTATTCGCATTTATAATTGTTTTACGAATATATTGTGTGCTTTAGACAATGCTTTTCTTTCTATATATGATTCTAAATTCCTTTTTTTACTGTTCAAATACTTGTTTCACCTCACTGTATACAAAAATTTGTCTATACATGGAAAAACACATATCCATTATATCTAACAAAAAGCAAAGTATCAAGAGGAGCAAAAAGAAAGGTTTTAACTTGAAAATTGTTATGACTCCAGATTTGAAGGAGGCGAATTCATCTATATCTCCAAGGAAATCAGCAGGCGCCGACTATCGTCCAACGGAACGGCACCATGTGCTGATGGATTCATCAAAGTCCCAACGAAACGGCAGGAGTTTTATGTTCCCGCGGAATATGGCGGTAGGCAGATCCTGCTTGAGCAAAAGGGAACAACCTTCTTCCTCGGTTTCTGTTAGGTGAAAGACTGACTAGTGCTTGTTTCATTATCAGGAGTGATGTCAGAAGCGATTGTCATTGACTTTATCTCAACCAATAAGAGATAAGCACCTTTTGAATCATTGCAGATTCATGAAAAGGTATCGGATTTTCTGTGCAACTAAATCTTACAAAAATAAATGGAAGCTGTATTCCATGCATAGGTTAATAGTAGATTTGTAAATGTGCAAGAATGATTCTGACAAGAAGAATTTATTGGTAATCAAAATTTTCTAGAAGTAGACCTCGTCATTGTTTCAATATTAACTCTCCACTTCTTTTCAATAGAAAAGCTGAGCGCTACAAGTCGCAAAGTGTTGCTCTCCTGGAGTTTATCGTCAGTCATGATTATAGCAGTTAGAAAACGGTTCACTCTGGTGATTAAATAAAACAAATTTGTTTTAGAGGTGTTAAAATTTATTGTTTATTCTTTGTCCCAGATCATAGATTGAAGATCCTTTTCGAGAGCAATCACCAATTATTGTGTTGCAGGTCTGTCAGACTTGGTACTAAAACAGAAGCAGACATTTGTGTCATCTGCCTAGATAGCTAGTTGTAAAAGGATGATATCAGAAACAGCGTAGGTCCGTGAATATCACCATAGCACATGACGGTATTAAAATGAAAACGAACTAGAACCGTTTCTAACCAAAACAATTTTCACAACACGACTAATTAGAAAGAAATGAACAAAGTCAAATATTCACCCAGATACACCATAACCCTTAGGCTTCTCGAGAGGGCCAGAATTTCAAAGCAGGTCGAAATCCTTTGAAATATTTAGGGTAACACTACGAGAGTCACCGTCTTAGATAAAGAATGATGAGCAAATACAGTGATGGCTGTTATCGTATTGGCAATAGACTGTTGTGTAACCGAAATGTGATCGTGTCAAGTCAGAGGCATAACAAATCAAACATGGATTAGAGCTTCTTGTTTAGTAGGACGAGGCCATAAACAACTAAAATATCAATTATCTGTATATATATATATATATATATATATATGCAATTAATTATTAACTTTGTACTTAACACATGTATATATATATATATATGTGTGTGTGTGTGTGTGAGTGTGTGTGTGTGTGTGTGTGTGTAAGTATGCTTGATTACATAGTTGAGACATATTGTGTCTATTTATTTTGCTTTTGACTACCGTAGTCAAAAATAAGTTTCTTGGTATGCTGAATTAAAACAACAAGAAAGACAAGTTGATATCGGCCATCTCGATATGAACTTTCACAAGGTTACGTTTAAATTGCCGAGTGTTGATATTATGGATTGCTGCTGAATCATGAAGTTTTAGATGTGTATATTTAGGCATGTTTGATTAAATGATTTAAACATATTGGGTCTATATACTTTATACTTATTCGTAACTACGAGAGATTAAATATAAAAATATCTCTAAATTATTTAATCAGATATGCTTAAATGAAAATATGCTACCTAAACCCACCCACACACGTATATATATATATATATATATATATATATATATAATAACAAAGTGGGAAATGGTTTTGGTAGGATCAGTTTAATATTTAGGGACACATCAAAAACGATGTTACAATATGTCATTTCTCGGCCTGCCACTGGCGATTCTACGAAGAAGGACCAGAAGGAGTAGCCTTAAGCCCCGAATTTCGGCCGACCCCTTGGTTGCCCCCACTATCATTAACTTCAAAAATTTATGAAACGGATCAGTCTCTGATTTTGATAAGATTTGATCTTCAGCACTTTTCCCTCGGCATTTTCTTCTTCTTTTAGCTTTTTAAGGACACATATACAGAACAGTTTGAAAGAAAAGAAAATAAAACATCCAGATAGACAGAAACAAATATGATGTTAGGAAGGGAAAGAGAAGTAATAGCCATATTTTATTATCTGAAGGAAGACGTTAATTAGAAATTATGTCCCCAAATTGATATGTAGATACATAAGCAGGAAGTGATTTATAGCCTGGTGATGTGCGTTGTGGTAGATATCGACACGGAATGACAAATCGGGGAGCCAAGTTCAAATTACAGTAGAATTCCTTGCATTCACTTACACGCAGATACACTTGTGAAAGGTATTAATCCGTCACTTCACTCCAATTATGACTAAAATAACAAGACAGATTGGGCTCTATAGCCTTGGCTGGCAACCAGTCTACTGCAGAAAGCAATAGCAACCTAATGTGGGATAATGTTCTGCCCAGTCAGTCAGGTCTCGAAAGAGACATGATCGCCCAAAGCGTTTATCACGTATGGCACTTAACTGACTGAAAGAATTGGTCAGTAATTTTCTCAATTAGAGAATCACTTTTGATTTAAATAACCTCCCTTGTGTTCCAAAAGCTTGATATTAAAAAAGAGGACAAGAATAGATTAGAACTCTACTAATATGAGTGAAAAGTTCTTCTGTTTAATTTAGTCGAATAATACTCACACTCATTTTTATGTTGTGTATTCGAAAATAGTGTAGTATAAAAAAGAAACTGCTTGATTTCCCTCCTCCTCCTCAGAAAAATCTAGGCCCCTAAGTGACCTCCACTCACTTTCAGAAGTACACAATAAACATCGTCGACTGCCAGATCAATATATATATATATAGTTATACGCAGACAGATCTGTTTCGCTGTATATATAAATATGAGTGAACGCTTAAATAGATGTGACAATTTTTTTGAAGCAGACAAGAGCGCTTAAACACATCATCACAATTAATTGTAACATTACAACGACCAACAGCTTCCGACTGGTTTCGCCAATTCCATTCATACGGCTTGTTTCGGGTAAACTCGACGGATCTGGTATAAAGTAAAAAGAATACTCATATCTTATGTACACACAAGAATATTTAGCTGTTAAAAATACTAAAAATGAATGTTTTTTCATTTCGGATATTTCATATTTTACATTGATCAGAATCATTTGAGCGACCTTGTTTGTTTTTATTATACAATATATATATATATATATGTGTGTGTCTGTGTGTGTGTGTGTGTGTGTGTGTGTATGTATGTGAAAAGTGTATGTATACAATTATAAATATCAATATATATATATATATGCAATTTGTTATATATACTATATTATTTATATATTATATATGCGTGGTACTTATTTGAAAGCGCTGAATATCAGTGATAGAACTGACATATTCATATAGATAGGTGTGAGTTTGTAACCCTGGGTTTAACGCATGAATTCCAAGGTAACAAACACCTATCTATCTATCTATCTATCTATCTATCTATCTCTCTCTCTCTCTCTCTCTCTCTATATATATATATATATATATATATATGCAATTAGTTATATATATTATATTAATTATATATTATATATGTGTGGTATCTGAAAACTCTCAATATCAGTAATAGAGCTAACATATTCATATAGATAGGTGTGAGTTTGTAACCCTGCGTTTCACACTCTTGCGTTCGTCAGACAAAGTGAATAATTTTTGTAATTTCTAAATGCAGACATGAAAATAATTACCTATTATCACAAACGGATAAAAACAAAAAGAAAAAAAGGAACCTCTGATACCATAACCCTATCAATTATTCTCTAGTTCAAACTAACACCATAATAATTGCATTTATTTTTATTATCATTAAACCACCATTACTAATCACTACTACCGCTTTACAATAACTGTTTACTACCACAACTGTTATTATCATCAAATATTACTATCACCGTATTAGTCCGCAATCATCATTAACGTAAATTACTCCTCTCTGCCGTAGTAAAATTAATACCACCACACATAAATACTAACAAGCATTACAAATTAGAATTTCTACCATTTAAATATGAGCAACCACAAAAAAAACAAGCTAATAACCGATTTTAATATAAAAATTAACAGTAGAGCCCCACAGACCCCATCATAAGTACATATGTACGTTCGAGAAATCGACAACTGTCCGCGCGTTGACATCGCTACACTATCCAAATACACCAACCGAATACGCAACGGCACACATATACATATATATGCGGAGCCCCACTCGATTCGCATATATGTTTGTGTGAGCCTCGATGGGCGGACGCGTGTGTGTCTGTATGTGTGTCTTTGCGCACGTCAATGGGGATACAAATGTATACGTATGTCTGCGTCTGTTCTAAATACCCCAACAGTAGCGAACTGGTAAACCGTAGAGACGAATTAGCAGTATTATGCAAACATCGCAAATATTTCTTGTTAAAATTTAAATAAACAAAAAAGCACCTAACCCACACGAACCCCAAAAATGCAACAAATACACATAATCAACCCTCTAAATAAATAGAACAAAAAGCTTAGAATTAAAAGAAAACAAAT